>OZ018394.1:44576099-44904157 GCA_963969525.1 Ontholestes murinus
ACTAAATTAATTATCTGACTTTTTTAAATACGATAGAAAACTAGATACATTAAAATTTTTACTTTAAAAGTACTAAAACGGTGCAATAAACAATATTTTGGCGTTTTCTGTAAAAACGAGAAGACTTAACACTTAAGATTTAAATACCATTCGATAGGTAATTAAAACGTGCATTTGCTGATAAATTAATAAATAGCATTCCATTTAAATAAATGAAGTTATAGCCATTTAAAGTTCTCATTTGTTTAATTCCAATTTTTTTACACCCGGCATAAGATGTCAAGTTTATTATACTTGGAAAATAAAACATGATCTATTGTTACATTTCAGTGTAAATTTGGTATGCATAACTTAATTATTTTTTAAGTATTTGAAACATGAAAATTAGTTTACATTTTTACAAAATTCAAATTATTTCAAAAACCTTAAGGTTTATGTAATAAAAACCTTATTAAAACACACACTTATTTTTATCGAAGGATCCAAAAATGCAATAAAATACAGGGTGTTTCTTTAAAAAAAACACAACTTTGATACTTTTAGGGTTTTTGGGACACCCTGTATATTATGAAAGTAATTTTAAAAAGTAGCCCTAATAGACCCCCATATATCCCCAAAGTGAAACTTTTTGAAAGTCACGTATTTTGGCCAAAATATTCCGTGCCGTATAGCGTGAATAACCCTGTATATATATATATATATATATATATATATATATATATATATATATATATATCAAATTAAATTTTGTTATTTTCGTAAATTATGGTTACATTCATAAAATTAATTTTGCTTTAATTTTCTGATTTAAAAGTCAATTTAATTTTTGGGTAAATATTGTAAATTTAAACATTGGTCTAGTTGACGTCTTGTGTCACTGAAATGCGCTATTTTAACGTCAACATATTTATACAAAAGAGAAATATGCTTTTTAGCTTTTGAGAAAATGTGCTTTTAATATTGGCCATGAATAAATCATCTTAATGATTCCATTAGAAGACCTATGGTTTGCAGAATTTAATATTCAATTAAAAATAATTTTGGATTACACAGGTTTCTAAAAATGTTTACATTTATATTAACTTCTCACGTAATCAAACAATTCAAGAATTAATGGATTTAAATGAGACGATAGAGCTTAGAAGGTAAGGGATTCTGAAAGACGATTTTTATTTTTTTAAAGGTAACTTTTTGGTTGCAAAAAATATCTCCATTTTATTGATATACTATTGAATATAAATGAAAAGTTTTTATATGATCTGGTATGTAAGCTCTTGGGATAAGAGGTACGGGGACTCTTTTGAATGCTGATTTTACATTTATTGTGGATTTGTCAGATTTGTTATTGATAAGTAGGCTATATTTAGGATTTTGGGAGCGAAGCTTAAAAAGAATTAACAGTTAGACTGTTATTTCAGGGCTCAAAAACTATACATTTTTCATAAGAAAAATCTCTCGCCCAATTAGTAATAACAGTTTTATTTTATTTTATGCCTTCAGAAGCCACAAATATCGCTTTAGTTTTTTTAAATTTTATTCTGTCCTATAATTATTATTTATTCTTATCTGTTTAATTTGACATGTTTTGATAAAATAATGATTTGTTTTACAAAAGTGAAATGTCTAGAAATAATATTAAAACAAAATAGGAAGCTAACTAGTGAAGATACAATTTAATTTTTACTAGTTAGCTTCCTATTTTGTTTTAATATTATTTCTAGACATTTCACTTCTGTAAAACAAATCATTATTTTACCTGCGACAACAGTACGTATATTTTATTTATTTAGTAATTTATGTAATTTATTACTTTATAATGATTTTTTAAATTTAAATAAGATATTACCTCCGCCACCCCATCAATCCTCTGCACAATCATTTTAATCAACTTCTATATGACACTACCTCTGATATTCCTATTATGCCCTTTTGTAAAATGAAAAGTGTTCCAAACTCTCCTTTAATTTTTTTTTATATGAAAATAATAATAAAAGGATGTTCAAAAAATAGAAACTACACAATAATTCTTCAAATTAGGACTCTTTTTCTATATGTCTGATTTAACATTTACGGTTTTTAAGTGTAAAATTCTTAGCATAAATATATATTTTTATTTATAATTCAGAATTTTCACTTGTCATTATAACAAACAAAAAATATGGTATTAATGTGTAATGAATACAAAATTAAATAAGAATCTTAACGGCAGATAATATAAATTGTGTGAAATGTAGGATTTCTTTAGTTGCACCGTCGAGATAAAACACAATAGTTTATTACATTACCCAAAACAGATTTCACAATAAAATCGATTCCAATAAATCGGCATTGATCGTTCTCAGAAAAGTTGGTTTTATTAGGTCGCCTTTTCAATGTAATCAACAACAAGAATCAGATACAATAGTTAAGTATATACAGTAAGCAATAAATAAAGTTACCAAATTGCAATTTTAACATTTAACTGTGAGTTTAGTTTACCTCTGCTTCTTTCAATATCATATTTATATGGATATATTGTCCTTATTTCTTTTATCATCATTTCTAATGAAAAATATATATTTATTTTTATCTCGCCAATTTTCTTGGATTGTTCTTATAATAATACAATAAAATATGCATTTTGTTAATTAATGTAAATATATTAAAATAGGTGAAACTAAAATATGTTAATTATACAATGTAAAATATGCTTTAATATTGATTATTAGTGAAATATGTTCGGCTGAATAAACGAAGCCATGTAAGTACCTATTAATCTTTAAATAGAAGAATTTTTCAATTATTTACAATAGAAAATAAATTTTTATTCAGCGCTCATATTTTAATAACTTCTTTATAAATAAGAGAAATTCAGTTATGTACTTAGAAATGTTAGTAAGAGGAATAAGTATAGGAATTTACGAAACGGGATTATTCTCAATTAATTGAAACACATGCCAAAAAGTTTATATAGGACAAACAACTAAACCTAGGAGTACATACAATAATACAAAAATCTTAAAATATTCGACGAGGTTTAAATTAGATATGTTGGAGGCTATTAAAATAAAAAAAACCAGATGAATAAATTTCTAAATTTCTATATATATACCAACATCTTTATTTACAGAAAAAAGGGAAATAAATTTACATGTACATGATTAACAATATGACAATGATACAATATATATTTTTTTTTTCCTGTCAAACGGCTATCGACCCGCGGTCTTTCAGCCCGGAGTTAACTGTCTTACAAACGTCATGATTGCTAATGTCTAACGGAATTAACTGTCGGTTGTTCTTTAAACGTCATGATCACTAATGTCGTTGTGAAATGCAGAGATGAACTGATAAATGGTGATTTCAGGGTATTTGTATCGGGGTGTTATTAAAGGATTACGAGGGATACACATATGGTTAAGGATATCAATATTATGAGGGTCAGTGGCGAATTTTTGAGCGAGGAATTGGAGACGTTGTTCAATAGGAGTTAGATTGGCTAATTGGTACAGGAGGGTGTTAGATGGATTATGTATGGGGTTAAGGGGGTGTCTAATTTTTGTAAGCGTGCGAAGGGCTGATCGTTCCGATACCTGAATACTTTTAAGAGCGGAAGGATGGGGTTTATAGTAAAGGATAGCGGCGTAGTCAAGAAGAGGTCGGCAGATCATTTTATAAATATGTACTGCTGTTTTCGTTGATATGCCTTGGTTCTTATATGTGAGGCTTCTGAAGTGCCGAGCTCTCTTCTTGACACTAACTTTAAGGTTTTGGGCGTGTATTTTAAAGGTTAATTTGGGGTCAAATGTTATACCAAGGTATTTGCATGAAGGAGATGGTAAAATAGGATGATTATTAATGGTTATATGGAACGGAGAATTCTGTGGTCGATGAAAAGGGATTAGGAGCTGGGATTTATTAGGATTAATGGTTACTCTCCATTTTGCAAACCATAGTTGTATGGTATCGATCAGCCCTTGCAGTGTGGTAAGTGCTTTTTGTAGGGTGGGGGCGTGTGCTACTAGGGCAGTATCGTCTGCGTATAGGAGCGGGTAGGATGAAGGATTTATGTAGTGTGGGTTAGGGTTATAAATGTCATAAACATAAATGTTGTAAAGGAGCGGTGATAGGGGAGATCCTTGGGGACCACCTTGTTGAGGGACAAAGACGCGTGATAGGGTATTTCGGATTTTAACTCTTAGGATTCGATTGGATAGGAAGCTGTCAATTAGGTTAAGGAGATGGTGTGGGATATTAATGGAGTTACATTTAAACAGCAAACCTCGATGCCAAACTGAATCAAACGCTTTTCGAATGTCTAGTAGGGCAATTGCGGATTTTTGGCGTTCGAGGTGTGCTGTTTGGCAGTTAGAGGTGAGGATAGAAAGTGGTAAGGAAGTAGAACGATGTTCAAGGAAGCCAAATTGGTAAGGAGGGATATGATGTGAAATATGGGACATTAGTTTAAATTTCTATTTAACCCCATTAAATAATACTTAATTATATCTAATACCTGCCCCCACTAACAGAAAATGTAAACCTTTCTCGGAAATGACTTTATCCACGTTTTCTCCAATAATTGCTTTAGTTATAAATAAGCCACCACTGTTTTAAAATAATTAATTAATTATAAGCTATTGATAATGGGTGCATAATACCCGAAATAAAAATTAATTGTGAAGAAAGTGTAAATTTTTTAATCAAGAAAACTATTCATTTGCTGCGATTAAAAATATTTTTTTCATTTTTCCTAAATATAATTTTATAATGCTTCTATATGTTACATTAACATTAATGTGAAAATAGCTTTTATGCTTAAAAATTTTGGAATAAACTGGAGCTTTATTTTATAATATGATATGTTAAAACATTTATATAAAATGAAATTGATAACCAACCACTTAATAGTTTGGTCGGAATATGAATAATTATAAAATAATATATTTTACTCCTACAATAACGTTATATACATACATACTTTAAAACAAATTGATCAGTTTTCTTAAATTAGCATTTTCTATAATAATTCTAATCTAGTCTTTGGAAGAATCTCATTAGTGTCGTGATAATTTTAAACAAACTGATCTAAAATGTATTTCAAAAGTAGGGTAAAAATGTTTCAGAAAAAAAAATCTGAATATTCTGTTAACAGATGTGGTATTATCTGTAGAAGACCATAATAACAAAAGCGATTGAAAGAGAAACGTACAGAATGATATTTCGAGAACTGTTGGTAAAAAGTCGATAATTATAATATTAGTAGTTTTAAACTAAAAAAAATAGTTTATAATTTAAAAATATAAAACAATTCACCTATCTAGAACAACAACTCTTACTAAAGCAACAATATAAATCCTCTATTGGAACATCTCTTTCCCTGGCCAATACCAGTTCGGATATTTCATTAAAAAAGGCATTTTAGAGCAATCATTGTTTTATCAAATATTTTGTTTTGAAGTCTATTTATTTATCAAATTAAAATGTTTTGTTTTGAAAAAATGCGAATTCCTTCGCAAACTTTCTAATTCACAAAATTTTATAAGATTTACTGTTTTTTTTTTAAGAAATAGCTAGAGATTCAATTATTTTTTTTAATCTTTATCTTAATTAAATATAACACATGTATAAGGCAAAAATTACTAATAATACATCAATGTTTTCTTTCCAAAAAAAATCTTGAATTATAATAAGTAAATATTCACGTTCAATTTTATATTACATTATTAATTATTAATCACTACATAATTTTTTATACCAATAATATTTACGATAAATGAATTAATTTCACTCCTTTTAGACATAAAATAAAAGACCTTTTACAGGGTGTCCCGAAAGAAAGTTTATATTTGTGGAAATGTTAGAGAATTTTTTGCCTCCTGAATTGTAGAGCTTCTCTGATAAAAATGAAACATGTTTTTAGCAGGATGGAACAACGTTACACATATGCAGCACATTCTGCCACAAGTTCGTGAAATTTTCCCTTGCAACAATTTCTCCAGAAGAGTTAATATAAGCCACCAGATTTAACTTCTATGGACTTTTTACTGTGGGGTTATCTTAAATCTAAAGATTATGCCAAATGGGTCTACACGTCTACCTTACATTTAGACGATTATTTTTAAGAAATAAATTGCAAACTATAATATACTAAATAAATAAAAAACACAGTTTAGATAGATAGCTTACTTTTTTTAATGATCCACTAAATATAAACTTCTTTGCATTCAAATTCATAAAACTAAAATACTAATGATGATAATAATAATAACACTAAAATAACAAAACATTAACAGAACACACCCATAATTTAAATTAAAGAAAATAGATTTATGACTAAATTCCAGAAATAATGATTATATTTATAGCACTCTGGCTGTTAGTTAATCAGCTCAGCTCTGTTTATAAATATACTAGAATAGTGTTATTTATTTATTAAGAGTATTCTATACTGATTTTAATATCTATTATTCTCAATAAAATCGTTCAGAAGTCTATTTTGCTAATTAGCAATTTCTATTTGTAAATTAGTTTCCAGTTGCTCTAGAATATATCCTTCAAATAAATGAATGAATATCAACAAGGATGCACTCGATATTCTTACCACTTCGCTTAAATCAGACAATTTCCTTGTTCCCCAAAAGACATTATCTCCCTTGAAATTAAAAGAGTATACAAAATTACCTGTGCCGACTGCAATATGTTTATATCGGGCAAACTAACAAACTCATGAACGTACGGCGAGACGAACATTCACAATCCCCAGGACACAAGACAGCCTATTCTATTGGAGTCTTACACTATTTAGCCAAAAGAATTATCCGCGAGGCAATCAAAATGAGAAAACATACCGATAATCTCAATAAACGCGACGACGCCCAATGACTACCCCCCACTTGGAAATCCACTTTATGTAACAAGCATATCTCATCACCCGCGCCACAAATATTAATTTTCATAGGTTACACCAACGAAAACATATTAATCCGCCCGATCCAATCACAAGAAGCCGCACAGGTCAAACGTCAACCGCCAACATTGTAGGTAAAAATAGCGCAGTCCAACTAAGCACGATCATAGTTTTCCAACGAACACTGCCTAAAGAAGACCAATGCAACTTTGTCGAAACGTTGTAAATCGGTTCTCTTCAGAACCTTCAAAACTTTCAAATTCAGAGAATTAATGAACATGTAAATATATACTTATTTATTTTTATATATAAATTTTTATATTTTATGCCAAAAATAGCAACTAATCACTAAAATTGGAAATAAATCGAATTAATCGCTTTGGAATATTGTATTGTTCATTGAGATTGATGAGATAAAACATTATATTCCAAAGCAATTAACTTGAAGTATTTCTAAATTTTAGTGATTAGTTCACAAAAATATAAAGTAAATAATGTTTAAGTTATTACTACTTTCTAATTTAATGATTTGTTAACATTTACCACCATAAACATAATTTTTATTTTCTCTTGGAATATATTGTCATGGAAATTTTTTTTTACTCATTGTGAGAAATGATGAAAACTTTTTAGTAAAATTTTGCCCACCGACAATAGGTATCTACTCGAAAACTTTTGTATTTTTTCTAGAATTTCTTTTGTAAATATATAAAATTCAAATTGTTTTAGAACAATATTGATCATTTTTAAACATCCGTTATATAAAATTTTGTCAACTAAGTTCAAATGGCGTTAGTGTAATTTTTTTAAAATTTTTATATTGTTTGTTGCTAGGTGAGTAGCTCTCTTCCCAAATACAAATATTATAGTATAAAAAGTTATTTTGCAAGGTGGTATTTGTAGTTGTGTGTTTGAGTATCGATCCGTTGATATTGTATCCAAAATACGGCTAGTGATTATGAACTTAAAATTTAAAACTAAGGGTATTTCTACTTAATAGAAGCTAAAAACTTTTGTGTATTCAAAGCTCTTAATTTGCATTTTGGAATTTTTTCAAAAATAGTTGAAACAATTAAAACCTTTTAATACACTTCTTAATATAACTATCATTTTAACATTCATCATCATTATGGTCGCATATGGTCTAATACCAACTGTGAATGAAATTCGTAGCAGTTAATGCTTGGTATAAATTCAAATAAGGTGAATTAGGTCGCTTATCTTAAATATTTCTTTCGCATCTTTTTTCGGTATGTCCTTCAGTTTTATCTTCCAAACCGAACGAGGTTTAAATATAAGCTGTTTGAATTTCCGATAAACTGAAGAGCTTTTGAAAAATAAAATAGTTCACATGAAACACTCAAAGCCTTTTTATCATGTGCCCTATTTTTTTAATATGAAAAATTTTAAAAATATTTTCCAGCAATACTCACTTACCCACACTCTTACTGTACCGCTCACTCACTCATTGACTCATATAGTCATACTTATACTTACATCCACACATGCTTTTAAAGAAAATTAAGCTAAATTTCTATCTTTTTCCTAAAGATAGTATTTATCTCTTTTAGAATAATACTAAAACAACACTAAAAGAAACCTTTAGAAATACAAGAAATTTATATAATTAAATAAGCAGTGTTTAAAGTAAGTATTATAATCAAAATGATTTTTAATTTAAACATTAAACTGTTATATTATAATTATAATGGTTTTCCCATAATTAGGTAAGGCAATTTTTAAATGATACATAGTCACCTTTCATATACTCATTATGTAAATGTCACCGATATAAACCCATGAAATTATAGAGGTCTTCAAAAATTAGACCAATATGTCCCAGAAATGGCCAAAATATTGCCCTAGTGGCTACATAGACATCATCAGCACCTAGTAAGTGTAATGGGTCGAGTGGAAGAACACGAAAAACTGTCTGTCGAGGTTTTAGCCAGAGAAGTAGTTGTTTCAAAATTGATTTGTTTTGTAGTCTCTGTAAAACTCATATTTGTAGATTCACGAAATGTTTTAGTATTTTTAAATTATTATATTTATTTATTTATTTATTTAACGGAAATCACCTTTTTACATAACTTAAATAAAATAATAGCAATACAAACAAAACACAATTCATTAATTTAACTAAATAAAATAAAGTAATCTTAAATTTTAAATATATACTACAAATTAACATAAAAACTATAAACTATAAAACAAAATATTAAACAAAAAAAAATCCTATATTAAGTAAATCACAAAATAACCTAAAATAATATAATAATTAAGTATTACCAAACACAAACTATACGAACTAAGTACAATACATTAATATGAAAAAATATCAAATTATCCTAATATATACAAAGAAACAAAAAAAAACAAAAATTGTATATTATACTGCTATAAATTAAAAGAGGTTCGAAATGTAATATAATAAACTACAGGTAATTTTAAAATTAGGTATTATTAAAACATACAGATAAATCAATTCTATTCAAACTACGTTTAAATCTTATGAAGGAAGAATCGAATATGTTGAAATATGGATTAGAATTTAAAGTGTTACAATATTTCATTATCCTTCTTAATGGGTTATGCGATCCATAATTGGTTGTATGAAATGATAAACGAAACAATGAAACACAACGAGTATATTTAGCACAATTAAAATTAAAAGATGAAAGCAAAATACCGCTATCAACGAAGCCGTTTATTATTTTAAATCCGAAGCATATATCGAACATAACTCTTCTATAACGTAAGGTTTTTAGGCCTAACGTTGTCAGCATATAGGAATGACTGAAGTCTCTAGAAATTATACCAAGTTTTAGAGACATCATTCTTAAAAACTTTCCTTGAACCATCTCAATTATATTAATACTATTGACATAAAAGGGATTCCAAATTACTGAACCATATTCAAGCTGCGATCTTACTAATGATACATATAACAGTTTGACTGTTTCAATTCTGAAATTAGATGAAAATCTAGAAATTGCTCCAAGTATTTTGAAGCCTCTATTCCTCAGTATATTAATATGAGACGAAAAAGTTAATCGAGTGTCGAATAAAATACCTAAATCTTTAACTTCATCAACAAATCGTAGGACATCATTATATATAACATAGTTAAACCTTATCAATTTACAACGAGTAAACGAAATTACAAGACATTTTTTAATATTCAAGTCAAGTTTATTGGAATTACACCAAGTAACAATATTGTTTAAATCACTTTGGAGTCTGTCACGGTCTTCTGCACTTTGTACTATAGAAAATAATTTTAAATCATCGGCAAACATTAAAAATTTAGAATGCTTGATACATTGCCCAATATCATTAATAAAAAGTAAGAAAAGAATTGGCCCACAATGGGAACCTTGAGGTACACCAGATGTAATATTTATTGCTGTTGATACATAATTATCAATTTTTACAAACTGTCGACGAGAAGACAAAAAACTCTTAAACCATTTGATAACTATGTCGCCAAATCCAAGCAATGATAATTTATTTAATAAGATATTATGGTTGACACGATCAAACGCTTTAGAAAGATCGGTATAAATAGCATCCATCTGATATCCATTCTCTAAGGCGTTTAATAAAAAGCATTGATAATTTAGTAGATTTGTAATTGTAGATTTACCCTGCAGGAAACCATGTTGTTCATCACAGATTACTCGCTTATATACCCACATCACTTGTTTGGATACCAACTCGTCCAGAATTTTTGGAATAACAGATTGTATAGTAATGCCTCTATAATTTGTTACATTTGATCTATCACCATCCTTAAACAGCGGATTTATGAAAGAATCTTTCCATAAATCGGGAACTACACCACTAATTAGTGACCGACTAAAAAGAATTTGAATTGGCGAGGTTAGTGCGCAAACGCACCTTTTTAGAAGATACGGTGGTAGACCATCAGGTCCAGTAGTACAAGTATCCGGTAGGTTATTTAAACAATTAAAAATATCAGTTGTATTAACAACAAGGGAATCAATGCAGATAGAATCATTGCATACATTTGTAACGGAATGTACATCATCATTGCTGTAGACAGTAGAAAAATATTTAGCAAATAAGTTTACACAATCATTGCCATTATCACAGGTATTATTTTCGTAAAACATATGCTTAGGAAGACCATGCAGGTTAGTGCATTCATTGACATAATTCCAAAAATATTTAGGGTTATAGCCAAGACATTCTTCAGTATGTTTACTATATTGCTCATAAAGTGACTGACTTAAGTTAGCACAAAGAGATCTGAGCATTTTAAACTCTTCATAATCACATAATCTGCCATTAGCCTTAAAAGCCGCATGTGCCTTCTTTTTCCTAAAGATAAGTTGAATCAGCTCCGCATTAAACCACCTTGGGAAAGTAGAAAATTTTTTGCGTTTCGTAGGAACATACAAACTTAATCCCGCATTAATAATTTCGTAAAATTTTTCCAAAGAAATATTTATATTAGGATGATACAAAATAGATTTCCAATCCAGCGATGCTAAAAAAATATTTAGTGAAATATAGTCTGCAGATTTAAAGTCGTAATAAAATAAGTCACTCTGAATATATTCAACATTACCAGAAAACTTTATACTAAGTGAATAAGGTATATGATGATAACTGTTATTAAATAGTCCATCCAAACACTTAGAAATTTATGTATGTATATATACAACATCTTTATTACAGTAACATATTTACAAAAGGACATATATACATTATGATTAGTGTTAGTCCGTCACTGTCTGGGCTATCGACCGTAGGTCTTTCTGCCCTCTCTTGAATGAAGTTAAAAAAATTATAAAAATTGAAGCTTGTTGAATTTAACTGTCCGGATGATGCGATCTAATGAATTGATGAATAGTGTTTGTGGGGTATTTGAATTTTGAGGGGATGTATGGATTTCGGGGAATACAGTATTTGTCAAGGAGGGTTAGGTTGGAAGGTTTATTAGCAAATTTTTTGCTGATGGCTAATGTACGATGGGTAATAGGAATTATTTGGGTGGATTCGTAGAGTAGGTCATTGGACGGGTTATGAACAGGGTTATTTGGATGTCTCATTTTGGTAAGGGTTCGGAGTGCGGATCTTTCGGCGACTTGGATATGATGTAGGGTGGAAGGATTATGTATGTATTTTTGTGTTATTTTGTAAATAGATCTTGTAAAGTGAATAAACTAAACTAAACTATAAGGTATACCAATCAATTACTTCGTTTTCAATATGATACGATACAAAAAGTCATGTATACCAACACTATTTTCCCAATTTTATGTGTCACATCATAACGAAAACAAATAATTTAATCTTACACCGTGTAGCAATGAGTATTAAGGTCTTTTATAACTCGCTAACAGCCCATAATAGTGACATAATAGCTTTGACAGAGATGTTCGTTTGAGTGTTTCACCATTTAAAGCCGTGGATAATTATCATGTGTTTTTGAACTAACTTGTTAGCTATTGACAATTAACACATCGTGTTTGATATGTAAATTAAGCATTTAAATATATAAATACAGTGAAGAAACTTATAATATTAAGTCTTCTCGCTTAACTCGAAAATACCAACAAAAAAAATTACAGATCGATGAAACTAAAGATGACTTGCAAAATGAACCAGAAAAACTGTTTTTCCACAAATAGAAAGAATAATTCTAGGAGTTATTAAATCAGGAATTAACTATATCAGAACAGGAACAAGAAATTATTGTTGAATTCGTAGCTTACCTCAGCAACTCATTTACATTACCCAGTATATCTTATAAAAAATAAATTAATATTTCACTCAAATGAGAAATTGTGGGTTCAGATGCTATATACAAGTTTTTTTTTAAAGATACTGTTATTTTAATTGCTAGGTCATTGATTAATTATTAGTGTATTTTCGTCAACATGAAAAAAAATGCTAAAATAATAGTTTATAATTATCATCAAAACCAATACTTACATTACTATCAGACAACATAGATTTCTAAAACTAGCTCAACGCTTACAAATCTTACTTTTAAACCGGTATAATCTATACAGATTTAATGAAAGCTTTATATCGGTGTCCACATAAAACAATAGTCGATATAAGTACTTAGAAAGTACAATGTTAATTACAATATTATATGTATTATCGACTCTTACCTAAGAGATTATTTTCAGTATGTGGATCATGAAAACCACGTCTTCAAAGTATATCTGACTATAAGCTATATACTTCAAGGATCTATTTTTGTTCGATTGTAGACTGTTATTTATACATAATGTCTTTGATATTTTTAATGTAAGCGGACTTAAACTTTTTAAGTGCGTTAAATAGTTACAGTGATATTTTACAAAAATATGTGTGTAGTTTTAGTAATTGTAACTGGAACTAAATATAAATACTAGATTTACCACTCTAGTTAAAATTACTAGTCTTGCAATTTTAATTCAAAATTTCTACTGCATGTAACATTTGCTTTCCGAAATGATGTTATGACTTTTGTAGCTATATGTGGAAAATACATTTCATGAACTTAATATAGATTCGTACCAAATATATTTTTTGTTATTTATACTTATACTAGTACCAGCCAAAATGACTATAACTGGTGCATATTTCTATGAAAAAATTATGTGTAAATATTTACATACATTACGGTGGGTGAGCAACTCTTTTCAGCGAAGGCCAGATGCAAATTTACCCAGTACATACCAAACAAACTCTATTAATTTAACATAAAATTTTGGCTGGTATTTAATGTGCAGACGAAATATGTGGCTTTCCGTATAGGAAAAGACGAGGCTCGAAATGCACCAACTCCCCTAAGCGAATTTGTCATAATTAAACTTCTTGAATCATATACGAGGGCAGATTGAAAAGTGTCCGGAATGGGCAAGAGAGGGCGCGCGTAACGTGAAATTGTTATGATGGTTGTCAAGGCTAACCTATTTTAGGTAAGCTGTCAAATTTTGAGACACGTGCGCGGTTCCGTTTTTGTTTACTAGGATATCTTGTGAAGCAAGTCAGGCACATTTGCAAAAATGGATAAAAGCGAATTTCGTGCAGTCATCAAACATTTCTGGATGGATGGGAAAAAGGCGACGGAGATACGAGATATTTTGCAGAAAGTTCATGGCACATCCACAACTTCATTTTCGACTATTAGTTTCTGGGTGAGCGAGTTCAATCGTGGCCGTACGAGCACCAAGAATGAACCAAGCAGTGGACGGCCAGAAATGAAGAAATGGTCGACAAAGTCCATGATCTCATGTTAGCCAATCGACGAGTGAAGTTGCGCGAAATAGTAGAGACCACGGGCATCTCATATGAACGTGTGTAAAATATCGTGCACGAACATTTGGGCATGAGGAAGAGGTCGGCGAGATGGGTGCCGCGTTTGCTGACTATGGACAACAAGCGAAATCGTGTGACCACTTCGAAAGAGTGTTTGGCCTTGTTAAAGCGTAATCCAACGAATTTTTTTCGCCGATTCGTGACCGTGGACGAAACATGGATCCACCACTACACACCAGAAACAAAGCAGCAGTCGAAACAGTGGATTTCTCCAGGCGAATCTGCTCCGAAGAAGACAAAGACTGTCCCATCGGTTGAAAATTGATAAAACTGCTAAGGAATTACCTGAAGCTGTATCGTTTTATAATTGAACTAAATTTGGCATCGATATCACTATTCAAATGGATCGAAAATATACTGTGAAATCAGGTTCCAGAAGGTGGTCACTATTTTAGACTTGGTCGGAACAAAATACAACAGGAGAAAGTATCTCACGAAAAGACTTTCTGTTTCGATTAGCAGAAGTACTGGCTTCAGAATATCAGACTTCAAGGCGAAAACCACACGAATCTTATCAGATTATCAGTCTTTTCGTATATCAGTCTCTTCGTATATCTACCAACTCAAGTGGTACGGTTCCTATACGCAAATGGTGTCAAACAGGATATTGGCAATACATGCAAAAAAAAGTGTATACGAAAAATGTACACAGCAATATTTCTTTATTTCTTTATTTTTCTTTACATGTCCACTTAAAGTAATATTCTAACAATTTGTATAAATATATAAACACTTAACAGTTTAGAACAGGGGACATGTGGGCGGAGTTCACGTAGTGTTCTTCCACTCAGACTTATAATACTACGAGTAGATGATGGCATCTTCTTCAATAGTAGATTATGACCATTTAGGCAATATTTTAGCCATTTTTGGCTTATTTATGCGCATATTATATGAGAATAATTACAGCGACGTTTTGTGTCAATGTCAAAAAAAAATCTGCATATGTAGAAATTGTTACCGATAAAAAGTAAACAATTAAGCATTTTGTTATTTGACAACGTCTATAAATCCATTAATTAATTAAAATTAATATTGTTTAACTTTTTTGTCATTTATTAGGAGTGAATAAGACTGGAAGCCTCAATAAGCATTTTTCTTATACTCCCGTCATTCTGGTTTAGATAGAATAGATATATTTAAATAGCTGGTAAATATAGTGTTAAAAACGTTAGATAATGCTCTCTACTAATAAACTTAATTAAATTATGTATAAGTACAATATAAATGACCAACCTATTTAACCCTTTATAGGGCAGACAACAACAAGCAAAAAACTACACAATTTAATTTAAAAGTATGTTTTTGGGACATGCAAAAAAGTACACATTACCAGTTTTACAAAAATATAAACATTTCTCAGATTTTTTTTCACTGGTTGCTTCTTCGACCAGTATCCATTTAAGACAATCAACTATATTGAATATCTTTGTTATGAAATGGGGCGCAACATGGAATACACAGGGCAACCTTGCAGTGACAACACTGCACATTGGAACTTTCCGGATTTTTGTGTATGCTGCAACTAGCGCATCTACGAGAAGTAGTCGACTGAGGTAGGTGATCTCCAACATTCGACAGTCGGACCGTGTTCTCGACGTTGATTGCACGTCCAACAATTTTCTTCATTTTATTGTTTCCTGTGATCAACCATGAAGCCACTTGTCCGTGGCTAGAATATTCTCCTATAAGTTAATTGACTTATAATATTATAAATTATATATGAATTGACAATAGCACATTCAAAGAAATGGTAGAACAGTTTCAACCACAATCATCGTGATTTCCACATTAAATTGTAGCAGACATGGAATTGGTCGAAGAAATCTACGCCCCCGATATTCTCACTATAGTCACCTATAGACGAGGGTCATCTCACCCAGATCCTTTTGAAATCTTTGTTCAAGCGCAAATCTGTTAAAGTTTCGGTAATTTTTGTGCATTGTACTTGCAACAACTACACATTTCTTTCCCCTATCTCTCCACTTTCCAACGAAAATATCATAATTTACAGAATCATGTTGTCCAGACGACAAATTCTTATCATCAGCAAAAACGTTCTTTGAAAAATTCTTCCTATTCATACGAATAGTTTCACACCCATATAAAGATCTTTGGACAAGCTTGCTAAGCAATGTGAAACTCGTAGAAAAGTTATCGAAGAAGATACAGTAATTTTTTTCTTGGAACGATTTTATAAGTTCGGAAACAACTAGCTAACCTAGGAATTCGACTTCATCACTCTCACCGAATATTGCAGTAGATATCCCGTCGTAGTACATGCAATAGCCCAGATTTTGAAACCTTTCTTTATCGGTTTCAGCGGCATATATGTTTTAAGCTTTTAAGTATAGTTGCGTTCAAAGGTAGAACACCTTTGAATGCAACCATACTTTCGCCTACAGATAAATTTCTTCCCGGGCTGAAAGCTGCTAAGAAATTTGTATTCAATATTTTTATCATGGGTGCTATTTTGTACAATTTATAGTAGTTGAGTTCTCCTTTCTTGGGCATTGTTGAATTGTCATTTATATGTAAATACAGCAATATTTTTAAGAATCTTTTCATGGACATTACATCTGCAATTCTAGTCTTATAAAAATTTACATCTGTTGACCAAAGAGTCAAAAACTGCGTAGGGTGTCAAGAGCCATGAGTATGAACATTCCCAAAACAGCCCAACTTCAGTCAAATCTAGCTTAGTACCTTTTTGCTCGCTATACAGGTTTGACTATTAACTATTACGTCGATCAATTCTTGGTCAAACAAATTTGTAAATATATCTAGAGGTGAATCAGTATCAAGAGTAAGTTTAGGTCTAGAGTTCTCAGTAAATGTGAACATTCCAAATTTTTTTGCGAATGGAATTTTTGTCCAGTTGCATGTACACTTATTCTTGGACTGTATGAAATCTATTAGAGGAATGGTTTCCTCGTCGTCATCACTGGATTCCTGTTGAATTTTATCATTTAGTACTCAATTTGGATCGAGTATTGACTCGTCATTAAAGTTTTCGAAATCAAGCACATCACCAGTACGCCTTGCATCCTTGGGCGTGAAGCTAATAGGAAGATCATCATCAGAGTCAGAATTGCCTTCAATATCAGCATCTAAAGCTTTCTTATTAGTTATACTATCTATAAGATCGTAAAAACTTTTGGAGTCTAAAGATTCCAAATTAGTGAATGCACATCGACATACCATTATCGCCCTATAAAGGAAGAAGGCATTAAATTTTCATGGAATGTACATATTCAGTATATTCTAGGTTATATTAAGTATCCTTTTTAGTCGGTTGATATAGTGACCAGTATCCTATAAAGGGTTAAAGATCGAAAGATCTTGACATTGTCTTTAACAATAAATTATCATTTAAGAGTCATGGTGCCGTTTTTCATCATGAAACAAGGATTGCTCGAAAATATTTAGATATGTAATTATATCTACTGGAAAATTTAGAAAAACATTGATAACTATATATAAGTCAGTAGTATTAAGTAGATTAGATTATTGCATCTTATTTTGGCAGCTCTCTTCGCAGCTACTCCTAAATCAAGTAGAATGTGCATAAAGAAGATTTTGAGATATTCGCAATATAAAACTACTTTACAAATAGTCAGAGATCATGACATATATTTAAATTTAATTAATTCATAACAAGATTAATGATAAAATACTAGTATGGGAAATATATTATAATGTTTCTTTTACACATTATATTACAGTTTCTTGCACGTTTGAATATATCACATCCTACCATTTCATTAATATGATTACATGATCAATAAAAGTACAATATTATATGATTTGGTTTAGATATAAAACGTAATTTTTCGCGTATCAAAAATTTTACCTAGAATAAGTCAATTTTTCGGTATAATTAATTATTTTGCAATTATTTACTGTACATTGAAACTGAGACAGGTAGTAAGTGTTTGAAAATAGGCGTACCGGCTTCGTTAAAGAGCATAAGCAGCTGTAAAATACAAGTCCCACCCTCGAACCCTGACTAGGCAAAAACTTCGAAAAAAAACCGCTCGACGATTGACCATCATCGATAACCACACCACAAATAACTCGAATGAAAATGACTGGGCAAAACGCCAACATATATAAAACACTGCCGGATTTCTATTACATCCAGCTACTGATTAATCAAAACGATATGCTCCCCATAGCGTCAATTAAAACTCACTTTTAATGCCCTTCTATGCTACCATCCATTTCCATAAGCAATTATCTCCCGACAACAAAAAAAAACACATCCAAAACTAATTGCCAGAAGCTACAAGTAAAGTAATGATCCCTTAATTCTCTTAAAAGTTAAACTTAAAGTAGCAGGCATTTATTTAACCTTCCGTAATTCATCAAAGCCGAGATTAACTTGCATCTAATTATCAAGACTATGTATGCGTATACCCTAGAGTGGACTTTAATAACCCAACCCGAGCTCGTTATTATCCTCTTCTTCATTCTTCAAAAGCATAAAATGTTCACACATATATACAGGTAATGATCACTTGCGCACGTCTAACCTTCAAAAAACACCCACCGGTTTCTGCTTCTTGTTCTCTTTGCTTCGCGCGTCGTGGAAATTTCATTCTTTTATGCCAATAATCAGTCTGTTAAGCGGAATCACTTCATTTACTGTATAATTTATAGTTGTTATTATTTCTTGTTTACTTTCTTTATGCTGTAAACGTTCGTTTAATGACTGGGACGGGCATTGTCTTACTTCGGAGCAGAATAAGCTGTTAACTCCGGCTTTGTAATTGACTGCAATCCGGCAAACATCAATGTTACAGCTTTTTATTTAATTATCCGAACCGTAAAACGAATGGCCTTTTGTAACGTTTGCTCATTGATTAATGGTGTTCATTTGTTATAATTAATTTTATGATTAGTATATTTACTGCATTATTTTGTTTTATGCTTTAATGTTATCGTAAAAATAGGTCTTATGTTAATTTATAAAAAATCGGTGATATTTTTTAAATTTACTGTATGAAGTAATTAGCAACAAAA
This sequence comes from Ontholestes murinus, assembly GCA_963969525.1. Lineage (NCBI taxonomy): Eukaryota > Metazoa > Arthropoda > Insecta > Coleoptera > Staphylinidae > Ontholestes > Ontholestes murinus. The sequence continues at coordinate 44,595,355 of OZ018394.1, forward strand.
TATATTGTTATTATGTATAAAAGATGGCTGTGTTTCTACTTTAAGACTAAAATAATTCGTCGAGCAAAATAATCTTTTTATTTCGATCATACATACTTAAAAATTTCAAAATCAATATCTTAATATAAAACGTTTCTAAATTACCTAATAATTATACCATTTACTTATTAGAAGTTTATGTTTATGTACCTGATAATAATTTAGATTTATTTATCTTTAATCTTTAAAATAAATTTAGACCAAATGATTTACTAAAACATGCCGAATACCCACATAAGTCCACATTAACTAAAAACCAAAATAATAGTGTAATTATAAATCAGAAAGTTTTGATTAGTTAGAATTGATAAATTTTACTTATTTATGTAATATTTGTAATTTTAAATAACAAATGAATTAATTTTATCGAAAAAAATACTCTTTACAATTTTCAAATTATATCTGTAATATTCCAATAACGTTTCAAAAGATGAACACGACTGGTTCTATTATAAAGAAAGAAAACATCGATAAATTATAACTGACGTGTCTAACTAGTTCGAACGCTTGTTTGACATCCAATATTAAATTTTTCTACCCTAAATACCATTAGGGGGATGATATTTCAGTAGAACTACCTGTTATACACGTTGTATGGGTGGTTCGGCTAACACCCCTTGAAATCACGCCCTATTAGTTTTTTCGTTTCATCAGACACTCATTGTTTGTCAGCGACTTTAATAAATGACCTTCGGACTCCCGAAATTGATAGTTATTTGAAAAATAAATTGGCATGAAATATATAGAGAAAGAATGAAAATAAATTCTCCTAATATGAATGGTGTTCATTATTAAAAAATTATCGTAGATATTGATTATTCTTAAGACGTTTTACCCTAATTTAAATGATATTCGACTTCATATGTTGGGTATTAATTAATTTTAATTGATATATTTACTTTAAAGCTTTGTATTGATTGTAAACAGTTAAGACATTTTCACACAAATATGAATATATTAGATAAATTATAAATTATCCAATTCTGCTGTCTTATTTTGATAACTTCATTAATTTATTTGAATGGACTAATATTATTTATTTACAACTAGTTGTTATTAACTTTATACATAATATTTTTATTTTTCACTTTTTTAGAAGAAAATATTGAGATTTCATATCTTGAATTTATTATTTTGTTGGTTTATATTTTTTATTTTGTATAACAGCGCCCTCATGTGTTTTTGTTAAAACTATTTTTAAAATAAAAGTTTAGTTCATTGTTAACAGTCAACAGGTGTAGTGTGCAGTTTTTACCTCTCCCGATATTCAATTACTCAGTTTCATCGCTCAATCACACTTATTATAACAGGTTATGGGCCCAGAACGTGCGGGCAGATGAAAACTGTTAAATTATCGGTCGTTTTTGAGTAAAATTTGGCGTGTTGTTTTATTTTTTTGAAAAATAAAAAAAAAACAGTCCACGTGTTGGTTAACATGGCTCAGTTAAATTACATTTCGAGTGTGCCTAAACTACGCGGTCGTGAAAACTACGACGAGTGGGCCTTCGCCGTACGTAATTTTTTGGTGCTTGATGGACTTGAAGAGTCAATAGAAAATGAGCCGACCCAAGATCAAGAAGCTGCGGATAATAAAGCCAAAGCAAAACTAATCCTGACGGTCGATCCTTCGTTATTTGTTCACATCAAAAATTTCAAGACCACAAAAGCAGTTTGGGATGGTTTAAAAACGCTGTTTGACGATTCCGGATACACGAGGAAAGTTTTTCTATTGCGCACCCTGATTTCGACGCGGCTGGAAAGTAGTGATTCAATGGCGGACTACGTGAATCAAATCGTCGAGACGTCGCAGAGATTAAAAGGGACAAGATTTAATGTAACTGAAGAATGGATCGGAACACTTTTGTTAGCCGGATTATCTGAAAAGTAGTCACCTATGATCATGGCTATAGAGCATTCGGGAATTTCGATAACAGCAGACGCCATTAAAACAAAACTTCTCGACATATCGTCGGAAGGCATGGCCGGAAACGTTTTTTTCAGTAAGAAAAACGCAGGCGGGAAAAACAAGAAGTTTGGAGGTTTGAAACATGGTGCGAGAACCGGCAACGCTGTGCTGCCAACGCCAACTTCAGACGCATCGAGCTCGAGCGGCGGTACCAACCACATAAACATAAAATGTTTTGGATGTAAACAATTCGGTCATTATAAAAACAAGTGTCCGAATAGAATTTCCAGTGCTTTGAGTGCGATTTATTTTAGCGGGGTTTGTGCTGAAAATTACTGGTACGTGGACTCAGGGGCCAGCTTTCACATGACAGCTAATAAACAGCTGATGAAAAACATTTCGTATAACGTACCGGTGTCTGAAATTTTAATTGCGAACAATGATAAACTAAAAGTGGAATATGTTGGTGACATTAACATTACTACTACAGTACATTCAAGCAAGTTTGATTTGGTAGTCAAGCAAGTAATTTATGTGCCAGGACTAAAAGCAAATCTTCTTTCAGTGAGTGAAATAGTGAAGAAGGGGAACTTGGTAGAGTTCGATGAAAAAGGATGCAAGATTTTCAATTCACAGAAATTGTTGGTTGCAACAGCAAAATTGATGTGTAATGTTTACAAACTTAGTTTGAATAGTGAATTACAGTGCATGCTTACATGTAATGATTCTGTAAGTACGTGGCACAGGCGACTTGGACATTTAAATATAACTGATTTAAAGAAATTGAAAGACAATCTTGCTAGTGAAATTAATTTCAAATCGGAGAGTCTCGGTCAATACAAAACATGCTGTGAAGGGAAGCAAGCTCGATTTCCTTTCAAGAGCTCGAAGACAAAGGCAAGTAATTTATTGGAGGTTATCCATTCAGATGTTTGTGGACCCATGGAGGTGAAGTCGATTGGTGGTTCAAGATACTTTGTGCTATTCGAAGATGAATACAGTAAAATGGTGTTTGTTTATTTCCTGAAAGAAAAAGATGAGGTGTTCGATAAGTTCAAGATTTTCAAGTCTTTTGTAGAAAACCAGAAAGATTGCAAAATAAAAGTTTTAAGATCGGATAATGGACGGGAATACTGCAATGAAAAGTTTAATAAGTTTTTGGAGGATAATGGAATTGTGCGTCAGTTAACTGTACCATATACACCTGAGCAAAACGGAGTGTCTGAAAAAATGAATAGGACATTAGTTGAGAAAGCTCGATGCATGCTGTTTGATGCAAAATTAGAAATTAAACTATGGGCTGAAGCAATTAATACAGCAGTATATTTGCGTAATCGTTCATTAGCTGCAGGGCTTGAGAAAACACCATATGAAATGTGGACAGGTATGAAGCCAGATCTCAGTAACATAAAATTTTTTGGAAGTGTTGCAATGGCTCATGTTCCAAAACAAAAACGCAAGAAGTGGAGTAAGAAATCCAAAGAGGTCATCTTAGTAGGATATGGAGACGGAACAAAAGGTTATCGATTGTACGACAGTGAGAAAAATACAGTATTATTAAGTCGAGACGTAATAATAATCGAGGAACCAATTGATGACATTAAAGTTCTGGTAACGGAGAAACTTCTGACAGAACCAATGAAAAAGGAGGAAAGTGCAGATTCAGTGGGGAGTGAAGAGAAAGATCACGATTCCGTACTGGCAGTTCCAGAGGAAGGTGTTAGAAGATCGAAAAGAGAACCCAAGACAAAACTTTGGCCAGATTACGTTTCTTATTCTTGTGCAACGAACAGCACGAGCGATCTAACCTCAGTAGATGAAGCCTTATCTAGGAGCGATGGTGACCAGTGGCAAGCTACTATGCAAGAGGAATTAGGATCATTTAAGAAAAATGATGCGTGGGACTTGGTTGATATTCCGGAAAAAGCCAACATTATTGATTGCAAGTGGGTGTTCAGAAGAAAAATAAGCGGTGATAAAGAAATTAGACATCGTGCAAGGCTAGTGGCGAAAGGTTTCACACAACGTGCAGGAATTGACTACGATGAAACTTTTTCTCCTGTTGTAAGGCACTCAACCTTGAGGTTATTATTTGCACTAGCGGCCAAGTTAGATTTACAGATTAGCCATCTAGATGTAAAAACAGCTTTTTTGAATGGCAAGCTTACAGAAACCTTGTATATGCGTCAACATGAGGGTGTTGCGAATGTAAAAAACAAAGTATGTAAATTAAAAAGAGCGGTGTACGGGCTCAAACAGGCTTCTAGGACTTGGAATTTAAGAATAGATCATGAGTTGTCAAATTAAGGGTACAAGAGATCTCAGATCGAATATTGTTTGTATATAAAACATAATGGTAGTGCGCTGACTATAGTTGCGATTTATGTTGATGATTTTTTCATTTTTACAAACGATGTTTTCGAAAGTATTAAATTACAGAACGAGTTAAGTCATAAATTTGATATAACAGACTTAGGAGAAGCAAAATACTGTCTAGGTATGCGAATCCGGAGAACGGATGACAGTATATTTTTAGATCAAGAAGTTTATATTGATAGTTTGTTAAAGCGATTTGAAATGTTAGACTCTAAAGTATTTGGTATCCCTATTGAGAGTAAATTGTTATTTTCAAAAAATTTTTTTATATATTATGTACCATATCAAGAACTTGTAGGATGTCTTATGTATTTAGCAGTATTGACAAGACCTGATATTGCTTTTTCAGTTAGTTATTTAAGCCAGTATAATGTTAATCACACAGAAAGCCAGTGGAAGTGTTTAAAAAGAATTTTAAAATATTTAAAGGGTACTAAAATGTACGGACTAAAACACACAAAGTGTGAGGATAAATTAACAGGATATGTGGATGCAGATTGGGCAAGTAATGAAGTGGATAGAAAATCATACACTGGTTTTGCATTTTTATTGTCGGGATCAGCGATTTCGTGGGAAAGCCGCAAACAACAAACGGTGGCATTGTCGAGCACGGAAGCCGAATACATGGCTTTGTCGGACGCAGCCAAGGAAGCCATTTACATACAAAATACATTAAAAGAAATTTTTGGAGAATGTGAGACGATTACCGTGTACAATGATAATCAAAGTGCGGGAAAACTTGCGAAAAATCCGGTTCATTACAAGAGGTCCAAACATATAGATGTACGTCATCATTTTGTTCGGGATGCAGCCAGTAGCAAAAATATTAAAATTGTATACTTGCGCACGGATGATATGATTGCGGATGTTCTTACTAAATCGTTATGTAAAATTAAGCATGATAAGTTTATTAGGGGCTTAGGGTTAAAAGAATTGCAGTAAATTCATCGATATAGTGGGGATATTGAGATTTCATATCTTGAATTTATTATTTTGTTGGTTTATATTTTTTATTTTGTATAACAGCGCCCTCATGTGTTTTTGTTAAAACTATTTTTAAAATAAAAGTTTAGTTCATTGTTAACAGTCAACAGGTGTAGTGTGCAGTTTTTACCTCTCCCGATATTCAATTACTCAGTTTCATTGCTCAATCACACTTATTACAACAGAAAAACGTGTTAGTGTGTTTACCTGTTGAGGTCAATACATCTCAAGAGCTGCTAAAGATTTTATACTGAGTATTTATTTTTTTATTGGATGATCTGAAAAGCTTTGATAAAAATTCCTTAAACATATGGGTATCCTTCTTTTTGATTTTTTGAAATGTTTGTTTATAAAACCGTAAATAATATGAAGTCTACATAATTTATACGTAAGCATGGGCACACCTGTCAACCACTGACATCTGTTAGTTCAAGAACAGTTTTTTTATTACGAAAAAAGTTTTTGAATTTTTTTTTACTGGAAGTATCCGCTTTTATGTTTTTAGATCCCATTATTACAACTGTTATAAAAATTGTTAAGTGTTTGTGCCAGTAACTAAAAAATACATTGAACTGAAACCTTAAAATCAAGCTTTGATTTTTAGTAAAAATGCAGAGAGCAAATATAAGGGAAACTAGCAATAACCACTGGGCTGAAAAACCAACGGTGGATAGCCAATGGAAAAACCTGCGGTCTTTAGTCCTGTCTGATTATTTAGATAAAAGAAAAAAGAATCTTAGCTAGCCAGCAAAGAGGGGAGGATATTGATACTTAGAATGGATATATGAATTTCGAGGAATATAAAATTTAGTTAAAAGACAAAGTTAAGGCTTAATTTCTTGGAATATCAGGTCTGATATTTTTTGAACTTGGATGTGGTGTAGAATGGATGGCCGAAGTTGGATAAAGAGGATTGAATCATAATCTAATAAGGGCTGGCATATCGATACATTAATGTATGTGTAGCTATTTTTATTAATATGTCTTCTTTTTTATGTGAGTGATCTAATCATGACCGATAAAGCTTAAATGAATAAATAAATAAATGAAATGCCGGGCCCTGTTTTTGTTTTTAGTTTTTTTTTGGATTAGATATGGGATTTAAAAGACAGTTTTGTATTAAATGGCTAGGTATTTGCAAGTATACTTGAGATGAGTGGCGATATTGTCGATTATAATTGCAGGGGAGTATGGTGTGATTTTGTGGATAAATGGTCTGGATTTACTAAGATTTATATTTTTGCACCATTTTGGACATAAAGCTTGGATGGAGTCAAAGGAGGACTAGGATTGAAAGTGTGGGAGAGTGGGTAATAAGAGCTGTGTTGTCGGCAAGAAGTAAAGAATATTGAGATGGATTAAAGTACTTGAGGTAGGGATTATGTGTCTCATGACAATGAAAGATGTAAGGGACGCCTTGTAAAATTGCGAAGGAAAGAGAAAGTGTTTGCCGGGTCCTTACTTGGCAGGATCTAGTAGAGAGGAAATGGTATTTTAGGATAATTAAATGACAAGGTATTTTTAACAGGTAAAATTTATATAGGAGCTCAAAACTTTTGGATGTCCAGAAATAGTATGGCCGACTTTTGATCTCGAAATTAATTTTATATAGAGCCGATTTTTTTACACAAAATTTCATTTAAGTCGTAAGTGTTTTGATAAACTAACTGTGTGCTTTAACTGGTATTTTATTGTTTCTATAAATAAAAATTAATTTTTAGTTGTAGATGCGTTTACTTTGTGGTACATCTGGAATATAATGAAGAAGGCGACATTTGTTCTACCATTTGTTTAAAATTACTTGTGACTATAGTTCGACTAACAGCTAGTCTTTATCAAAGATAAAGTATTTTAAAAATACGAAATTTAACTTATTTATACAAAACAGTTAAATAACGGCGTGCATATTACGTCAATCTGATTTATCTTAAAATTTTGTTTTACCATGACTAAATTAAACCAAGTACAAAACCCAATAATTGTTTTTATTTGTCATATTTGATTATTTTAGGTCACGTTTTTACTATAGATTTTCATGTTTTTTTTAAATTACTACTTTTTTATTTTTTGGTAATTACAGTCAATTATTTACCACTTTTGAATTTTTTATTTGATTTTGGAGTGAAATTTATTTATTTTTACGCTTTGGGCGATTTTAACATTTTTCTGCTTTTATCGATTGTCAATTACGTCTCCTTTACAGAATTCTAATATTTCAAAATGTTATTTAATCATTTTTGTACTTTTAAAATGTGAACTCTTTTATAAGATATTTTCAATTGGATTCGTTTATCTAGTCAAACATTTCATTATTTTATTTAAGCAGACACATTTTTAAATTTTTTCTTAAATTCATATTTATTTTATTTTGATTGATAATTTATTATTATATTAAATTTATTATTATGTGATTTAATTTTTTATCATTTTGAATTATTTTCTTAAGCGACATTTAATTGATTTAATGCTTTCGGAAATGTACATTGTATTCTTTATTCTTAAGATTGCAACGTTATCAATTATTATTTTCTTTCAAATATTCAATTGATTTTAATAGTAACTATTACTTTCTGCATTTTTAAAATAATCAACAGTTTTTGAATTAATGTATTTATCAAACTTTTAAATATTTCAACTGGTTTCTATAGTGATATTTAATTGATAATTGCAGAACATTTTTGTATTGTATTACTGTTTGCTTTAATTTAGTTGTTTAAAAGAAATACATTTAGGCCACAATTTTCAACTGTTTTTTTGGGATTTTGAATTGTTTTGTTTGCAAATTTCTACAATTTTACTTAATTTTGTAACTACATTCAATTATTTATTGCGAATGAATTTTCTTAATTTCAAATATTCTTAACTGTGGCATTTAATTATTTTAGCGGTTATGAGCTACTTCGAAAATTATTAATATTGAAAAATTTTGATTTCTTAAATAATTATTAATGTTTTCTATAGTTTCATCTTTTTTTTTCGACTTTATTTTGTATACAGGGTCCATTATAAAAATGATATGCGTTTTCTTGGAAAAATATATTTATTGATCGTGCCGGTACAAATGCTGAAAATTCTCCAAAATACTCTCCTGCAGCATTAACTGAAAACAGTCTGTCATGCTTGGAACGTACATTGAAACTCCACAACGGAAATTTCTCTTAGAAACGTTTTAACATGCTTTGGATATTTTCCACAGGCTCCTAACGTTTTCTTTTTAGCTCTCTTTTCTATCAGGGAAACAAAAAAACAACACGAAGCCAAGTTATGCCAAGTCCACTGGGATGGTGCTCTGATCCAGGAAATTGGTAACAATGAAATCCGTGTAGCTGCTGGTTTATCATGGTAGAGCCCAAAACAATTGCTCATTTGTAGATCCTCACTATCCCATGTACCACAAATTTGGACATGTTTAGGGGATCAGCGATTTGCTGGAAACTCAAACAACGATCGGAACGCACACGATTCACGGTTTCATCGGTTTCATCGGTTCTGGCCGTTGTTGGGCCTCCAGAACCGGGTTCTTCCCGGCTCCTCTTAAACATCTTGTTCCATTTCCCGGTCCGTGGCCTTGAAATCCAGTAATATTTGAATTCTTCCTGAAGCGTCTAGAATGTTTCGGTTGCATTATTTCCAAGCTGCACTCAAAACTTGATTGTATATCGCTGTTCAAGTGAGTTACAAATTCGAATCGGGCAGACCCTTCACTACATTTTCCGATCCATTTTACCACGCTGCGATGGATAGACGCATTGCATTAAAATCATGCGCATTATTTTCAAAATAAACCCTGTACATTGATAAATTTTTGAAATTATTAACTATTTCATGTAATTCCTTTTTTACATTTTATTAACAATATCAAACTACTTTTTGTGTCAGTCCCAACGTTATTTCTTCCAATATTACTAAAAATACAGGGAAATTACTATCATAAGTACATAAATTTTTTTTATAAATGTAAAAATAAATTTAATCGTCAAATTGTGACTGCAATAATAATTATTAAAATAAAATAATATAGTTGTATGATAAGTAATCGACCACTTCATTCTTCAGCTGTAAAATTTGTGTATATATGCGTATGTAAATAAAGTAATTTTAAAGAGCTGCGCTGTCAATAATTATTCATGAATGGCTTATGCTACTGATCACCCATCTGTTTAGAAACCATGGCCGATGATTAATTTTCGCAATCTTGTTAATTAGTTAAGACATTTTAAAACAATATAACAATATAACACTGATTCAATTCTACTGTATGAATTAATTTGTACATTTTAAAGGCATATTTTTTATGTAAACTAACATTATTAATTGTATCATTTACTTATTTGCTAATTGATTCATAATATATTTTCAATTTCAATTTTTTTTTTACGAATTCAAAAATAAAAATACGCTTCATTCCAAAATATGACTGTATTAAAAATTGGCATGAAATACGCAAGTTTTCTGTAGCAATAAACCATGAAGATATTTACACAATACACAGTATAAAATTGTCGCGATCGTTTTAAATATTACCTTAACAATGGGGATAGGAGACAGTTCGAAACCGGTATAGGTGATAAAGACGCGTTATTATATAGGGTCGGCTTTAACGTGAACATCCGCGTAAAATATCCGCGCGTTCTCTAAATCACAACGAGTGACACTAATCTGTAAACGCCATCTATTATCCGGGTAGGGATTAAAATTTCAGCGGAGGCATTCAAGCACCAGCATATATCAGGGGTAAGCTCGTTCTGCTAACTAGATAACTTTATTACGATCTTCGTTCGTTCGACTTTTGCTTTTTCTTTACAAAAAAATAAGAAGTGTATTTATATTTTTCTCGACCTGAAAAACATGGGGTCATGTTATAAATTGTAGATCTAAAGGTTGTTGTGGAACTATAAAATAAAATTAATTATATAAGAGAGTATTTGATTGTTCCAATTGAAAATTAAAAATGTTTTATTTATAGTTTATATTTTAATTCCTAACTAGTGTCTACTATAATACTATCTACAAGAAAATACATATAGGAAAATGTACATTTAACAGAGTGGAAATAATGAAACACTAAAACAATAATGCGGCAAAATTATAGTATAAATAAAAGAAATACTATAATTAGTTAAATAAATAATCAGTTGCACGTCAGGCCAGGAACGTATGAGATTGAAAAACTTAAGTATAATTGTAAAAGTTGAGTAAAATTAACAATTTCACTTGGCGAGACTATAAAAGTAATATATAATCTTAGACTAAGTAGTATATAACTTTACACACGTGCGCAGTTATACTTTTAGGTTAAATTTTAAATATTAGAGACTTTTTTATTAATAATTACAGGAACCGATATTCTTATTTGAATGTATATATTAGATTGCCTATCTTAAATTTACACAAAATTATTTGATTAAAATTATTTTTTAAAATTTTTATTAGTTACAAATATTAGGAAAATAAGATATTAAGAACAAAATGATGATTCATAAAAAATATTATAAAAGTCTTCAAATGACAGAAATTTTAAGACATTTTTCTGCTGCAATTTAGTACAGCCCTAACTTACATCAAGTAAATTCCTTAGACAATTTGTCAATTCCATCGGACCGAGGGAGTCATACTATAAAGCTATTCCAAAAATTTGTTTGCTCAGAACTTTTTATGTGTTTTTAAATTTATATCTTTTTTTTCCATATTTTAATATGATAGAAAATTTATTTTAGAAACTGTTATCAATTTTTGAAAATTTTGATAACAGTGGCCGTTTTTGAGTTAAAAGCAAAAGTGTTAGTCTCTGATTTCAATCGCAACAAACAAAAATCCTCGGATAAATTTCAGTCGGCGATGACAATTAATTAAGCTGATATCTTGCCAATTTAGTTTAAACAAAAAGTAATTTTTCGTTAGTAAAAAATACTACTTTATTGAAATTCTTCACAACGCATTACATCTATTTAATGATTGTTTACTAAATAGCACATTGAAAGTCTTAATAATCACACTACAGTACCTTCATTATCTTTTAGAATATATCTTGACGTAACTTAAATTAGTTTACATAGTTTTCTATAGCACATAGCTTTAAGCAAAACAAAACTTTCATAGAAAACTAGTAATTATAATTAGTAATATACTGCTACTTCAGTTAATTTACAACCACTTTCTAGAATCTATAGAACAACCGACCAACATAATTTGGTTCATAATGTATTATCATGTTATTTCTTACATCCAAATGTATTACCAAAATATTTGGGAGAATTTATTATTAACAAACGGATCGTTTCGTTTGGTTTCTAGAACACTATTTTCTACTTTCCAAAGTAGTGGAAATTGGTACCAATGGGCGTAGTTGACAAAAACTTCACATTGTACTAAAGCCCTCTTTAATTTAGTAATCTTTACCCTTATGTTTTACCAAAATATTTGGGAGAATTATTAATAAACGGTTTGTTTGCTCTTAAAACATACGTTTAACTTTAAATGAAATTAGAGATTAATGGCAGTTAGTATCACTTACGTTGCAAGTACTATTTATAAACAATTTCAGTGTTTTTCTTATCTATGTACAGTAATAGTGTTTTCACACTTAATGCGGATACAAACTGATTGCTAATATGATCAAATATTATATCAGTCATGCTAAGTGATTACGTATTCAGACACTTATTTTATTGCAGCACATCCTGAGAAGGCCAACCCTTCCGTTATTGTTATCCCCTTTTCATTATATTTCCACATGTATATTTTAGCTACAAATTACACAGCGTTAGTTTAAAGTAACAATATACATCAAACTTTTGACGGTTTTCTCCTGTTTTTTATACCACCATCTCTCTCGTCCAATTAACTTTAAACCCAATATTGTCGAATTTATTGCCTAACTATCGAACTATTATTATAATATCGTCACTAGTAATCCAATACTCTGCTACTGCCATAGTCAAATTCTTAAAGCTGTTTTTCTGTGTTTTGGCAGCAGGAGCTGTTCGGATACAGAAACTTCAAAATTAAATTTAAGAAATGATAATGATTTAGAAATACTAATATGCACCAAAGCAGTCACATACGCTAATCAAATTGTCAAAGTAGTTTCTAAACTCCTGATTCTGATGATGATCGATTATGGTAACAGAAGACGAAGTCAGCTTGAGGTTGGCCAGTTATTTCGAGAACAGCACCAGTATATACCATCCATTAGGCAAGGTACCATCAGTAAAATTGAGACACAATATAACAATTTGGGTCATGTGAGGGTTGGCCCAGACAGCGACATTCCACTTTTGAAGCAGATACCAGGCTAAACGTATTATTAACTCTTCAAGAAAATCCTGTGACCCCAGGCAACTAGCCCGTGACAACGAGGTTAGTCATACTACTGTCCTGAAAATTTTTAGATCAGCCAAGCTGCATCCTTACAAAATGCAGACAGTCCAAGATGTAACGTTGGATGAACCTGACAGTGTATCTTTTTTATCACGTGGGCTTTGAAAATATTCAAGAAATAAATAGTGTGTTGTATCTTTCAAACGAGGTGTCACTTGACATACCTTTTAATTTGAAAAAAAGGTCGTAGGTGGCTTGGCACTACCGGGAACAGATGAACAAAGAGCATATACATAGAAATGAGGGCAAGAAAAAACAATACGTAACGTGTTTTGAGAGTTTTTGCAAAAATCGCCTATATCGAAGTTATGAATTTCATTTTAGTTAAAGTTTCCACACTGTATATACTTTTTATTACTCTCATAGCATTTAGAAAAATCAATGATGAAGTAATTGATTGGAAAAGAATAATTCATATTATACGATGACAATGTTTTTCTCTAATAAAACACATTCCAGATTTATCTTTCCTTTTATATTTTGTGAAATTTCTTGCCTCATCATTGTAAGAATACCATCTATTGGATTAGTTGTCCTCGGCTGAGATGTCATTTGCCGTGCCTCCAATGTTTAACATCCGAATCGAAGATTAAACTAATTATGGATTGTCGTTTACTCAGTAAAACTGCATTCGCTATATTCTTAATGTTCTTAGAAAATCCGATTTGACAAAAAAATCTTGGACATTACGAAATAATAGCGAAGAATCATGTAGAGAATCATCAATTATTACTTGCACGACATTGTACTTTGCGTTTCACTTTAAATTAACCTAGTAAGTTGCTTGGCTTAAAAATAATATTGTGAACAATTGCGTCTGAATACAAAAAAAGACAATTAAAGGAGAACAATTGACGGCTATAAGTAGATATAAGAAAAAAGACTAATCCCACTGATCATTAATAGGGACTAGGGAATTAAAACACACTCTTATATGTCTGTAGTAGACCTTTAAATATTATGATGGGAAATACCAATACAAGAACCAAAGGGTTAATTATCTAGTGTATGACAAATGTATTCCTTTGTTGGTATCACTTTTTATTTACACTTGTAACTATAGTTTCGACAACTTCAGCTTGTCATTATCAAACAATAATGACAAGCTGAAGTTGTCGAAACTATAGTTACAAGTGTAAATAAAAAGTGATACCAACAAAGTTAATTGTTTATTTATTTTGAATTTATCAAAATGTATCACGAAGTGAAAGCCTCCACAATTACTTATTTAAATGTATTCCTGTTTATCCTAATTTTTGTTTTTACAAATTTATACATCCTTTAATTAATTCTCCTTAAATATTTATTTGTCTGTGTTCGAATAAAATAAGCCCAAATTCATTTTATTTAAAATGTACCGAATGATGTGATAAGTGGTTCAATTCTAAATGCACAGGCTTATCTGAGGAGGAAACATCACAACTTAAAAGAAATCGCAATGCAAATTGGATGTGTAACAAATGTCAATATTATCACAAATTGAATCAATTCTTGATAACCTATTTCAGAAAAACTTCCAGCTATTTAAAACAGACCTTGATGAACTTATTTTTAAATTTTATGCAAATTTTAGCGAGTTCAAATCACTTTCTTCACAAATTGTTTTTATTCACAATTTGTTAAGAAAGTGATAATACTTTAATTACAATTTACTACAATAATATTCACGTAACTTAAAAAAATATATTTCTACAATTGAAAGTAACATCGCTAGTATTTAACTCAGAATAAACTCGGGGGATTCAAACTCAAATATGAAACAAACAATGATTAATAATATAGACATTCTATATGAACTAGAAGATCGTCGTAGAAGACGTAATAATATTATGATCTATAATGCGCCCGAATCAACATCGTCGGAATCTGAACAAACGTATGATGAAGCTACATTTGTACCAGTTCATTTGACCAGAATTGGTGGCAAAGGTACCCGACCTAGTTACATTGCAAGATAATGATCTTGTGAAAAAGATTACTTCTATTACTTATAAACTGAAGGATAATATTATAAAATTTGGCATTGATCGTACTAAAATACAAAGGGGTGAATTTAAAGAACTAAAAGTTTTACTTGTTTCATTGGTGAAAGCACCAATGAAACAAGTAAAACCAAACAATGTATCAAAAAAAAAATGAATATATACTACCATAATGCAGGCGGTATGCGCAATAAATTAAGAACATTTATGTTAGATACTAATTGCTGTATATACGATGTTAAAATTATTACCGAGACTTGGATGAAAATATTAATAATTTTGAGTTTATTTTTCTCTAAGCGAAATATACCAAGGTATTACGGATTTGAAATGTAGCTACAGTACAGAACCCGACGCAATATCTGCTTTTTTAAAAACTGTATTTGTTTTATTTCACTACCAATCTCTATTTTGTTTGAGTCGTCACTTTCACAGAATATATTTCCTGATTTCTGGAAGAAAAGTTACATTACGTCATTGTTTAAGTCAGGTAAAAGAAATAATATTGCATATTACCGCAGCATTTCAATTCAATCTGTAATACCGAAGCTTTTCGATGAACTTGTTACTGTCAAACTCAGCTGGATGTGCAAGAATAGTCTCATGGACGAGTATGGCTTCCGGCCCGGCAGATCAGTATCAACTAACCTTTTGTCATTTAGTACATTTATCCTCAATGCCTTCGAAGCCAACCATTCAGTTGATACTGTTTTTACGGATTTTGCCAAAGCGTTCAATCGCGTAAACCATGAGATTTGCGAAATTATCGGCCTTGGGTTTCCATGCTGATGTAATAAAGTGGTTTCACAGCTTTCTAATTAATCGCGTTCAATGTATACAAATTTGAAACTTTTTATCTAATGTCATTCATGTTCCCTCAGGTGTTCCACAGGGGTCATATTGTTTTTGCTGTTTTTACTATTTATAAATGACATTTCTTAAGTTATAAGAAACTCTTCATTTTTGGTTTATGCTAATGATCTTAAGCTTTTTAAAGAAAATAGGACAATTAATGATTGTAAATTGTTGCAAGATGATCATAAATCTGTTGTCAATATGTCAATATTGCAAAATGCAAATCGATGAGTTTTATTAAAAAAAAAGATATCTTACATTTTTGCTACAGTATTAACAGTAATTTTCTATAGCAAAAATAATAATAATATTTATTGTGATCATACAATAAAGTTTACACAAGTCATACAATTTCAGAAAGTTATATGCACATATAAGTAAGTAGGTAATATTCATAAAAGTTTACATTTACATAACTTAAACATAAACTTAACAAATGCTAATATCTATTAATATAATTAAAATGAATATACTGATTACAAACTAATAGTTATATTAATGCATATTATAAACGTTACTACATAGATATTCATGCCATGAATAGTAAGCATTAATAATTAAAAAATCCTTTACCTTTCTTTTAAACACACTAAAAGGTTTATCTCGATTTTCAGATGGCAATTTGTTAAAAAAATGTATACCGTAATAATTCACTCCAGTTTTCGATTTAGACAGACGAAGGGACTCTGGACAAATATTTATTTTATTCCGGGTATCATGTTCGTGACTATTTTGATGATATTGATAAGTACCTGCATTATATTTTACATATTTTAGGCATTCAAATATGTATAAACATGGTAGAGTTACTATTTTTAAATTCACAAATGATTGTTTGCAATTATCTCTGTAGCCCAATTCAGCTATTATCCTAACTGCTCGTCTCTGGAGTGTAAACATACGATGCCTTATTGCCGAGTGTCCCCAGACTAATTCGCCATAGGATAAGTGTGAATGACACAATGAAAAATAGGCTGTTCTCAATGTATTAGTTGAAACTTCTTGTGACAAACTCCTTAACAGATAAGTACTCTTATTATTATATTTTTTGAAATCTCATTACCCTGATTAAGCCATAGTAGATATCTGTCCATGGAAAATCCCAGAAATTTAATGAACTGATTGTTATCCATGTCAACATCATTTTTTAAAGTAAACAACATATGTTGAGTCTTGGCTGCATTTAATTTAAGGCGATTACTGTCGAACCATTTATTCGCTGTTTGGAGAGCTTCCTCATTTAGTTCCACTGCTTGTTTGTGGTTATTTGCTGAACTAATCAGTGTGGTATCATTAGCAAACAGTACTACTTTATTGTTCTTCATAAATTCAACAAAATTATTTATATATACAATGAATAGTAGAGGACCTAACGCTGAGCCCAGTGGGACCTCATGACTTATCGGTAATTGACTCGAATATTCGCCGTTGAAATATACACTTTGTTGTCTGTTAGCAAGAAAAGACATCATAAGTCTGCAACTGGCTGGATGGAAATTATAAGTATAGAGTCATTGAATAGCTACAATTTTCAAAATTATTGATGATGCTATTAATAAAATCAAGCGCTGCCGTAATTGTAGATCTGCTTTCCCTAAAACCATGTTGACTCGTCGTAATAAAATTGTTATTTTCTAGAAAGGACATCATTTGTTTATAAAGAATTTTTTCAATTATTTTAGAAAAAATGGGAAGTAGTAAGATTGGAAAATTAACGTTACCAAAGACTTGGATATAAGTTTTGACATAAAATTATGTTTCAGTGGCCATATCCGCTCAAGTTGTTACCGAGCTTTAAAAATGTTAGGTTTTATTAGACGAATGGCTATCGACTTGTCGCCAGCAGCTTTTAAGCTTGTATATTTTGCTTATGTCCGTTCCCATTTGGAATACACATCTTGTGTATGGGCACCTACTCAAACTACGTACATTAATTTACTGTAAAATATTATTTTGGGGTCATTTGGACTTTACGAAACGATTACATTCAATACGAGGCATAACAACTCTATTGATAACATCTTTACTAACTACTATAATAATGATATCTTGGTAACAGGGCTCAATACCTCCTTCTCAGATCACCTCGTCTTATAAATTACAATAAAACACAATCAACTTTCAAAACTATGTACCAATAAAATTGTTCGACCCATTACTATATCGGGTAAACAAATCTTCTTTCAATTACCGAGAAATATAGATTGGAAATTTTCCAAAGATAACATTTATCTCAACAAAAAATTGGTTATATTACCATCTTATTAAATTTCTGGAACAAGTGTTCCGAATTAACTAAGTCAAAATTAACAAGTGTATATATAGTAAAATAAAGTGGTTCTCTCCTGAGCTCTGAGCAATGAAAGAAACCCTTAAATTACTTGAGAAAAATCACTAAATTCAACCCCGTTAACAAAAAAGGGTGCGCAAGATCATAAAAATACAAGTCAGCCTTTGTTTTAGCCAAGCGAAACCCTAATAAACAAAATATTCATAGCAGTAGTGACAAAATAAAAGCACTATGGTCTGTTATGAATAAGGAAAGAGGTCATTAACAAAAAAAAATGCAATAATCTATACTGCGTCCTGTGAGGATTTAAATCTATTTTAAATCACAGTTGCCTAAAATCCAATCAATAACAATCATATCATTACAGATACTTTTCAATTTCCTGATATTCCAAACATAAAATTCGAATTCTAAGAGACTACTCCAATTTAGGTTAGGGATATTATAAACAAGTTAATTAGTGTAGAAATGCTTAAAACTGCCAAGAATCAGATCATTATTCCACTAACGCATCTCATCAATAATTTTATAAACGCCTGCCAATTTCCGAGCGTACTAAAACTCTTTAAAGTAATACCAATTTTTAAAAAAGGTGATATAAGCGATCTATAATTCCCTACTTTTAAATAAAATAATTGCATAACTATTAAAAAAAAATCCATTTATTGAGTATTTTGAATTAATAATCAATATGGTTTTAGAGATGCATCGGTAGTTGAACGATACAACTACCGATGCATTGTTAAAATTATGTGATCTTACCTGTGATAGCTTTGAAAACAAAACTGTATGGCCATTTTCCTAGATTTAAGCAAAACTTTTGACTGTATACCACATGATCTTTTAGTAAAAAAAAGTAGATAAAATTTTGATAAGCGCAGTTTAGATCTTATTATATCGCATCTAAGTGACCGCAAACAATCTGTTTGTCTAAATTGTCGCCAATGAGCAAATTAACAACGCCAGATTATTCACATTTTGCCGAGAATGCCCCTGTTTGTAATAATAGTATTACTTAGTTGGTTTATTGAAATGTTAAAATTATTTTTAATTATAATTTATAATTATTTTTTAGGTTAAATACTGGTAGAGAACTAAACCAGTAATTAAGTAATTAATTATTATTACTATTTTAAGAGCGATAGGCGTTAATATTAAAAAAATGTTTTACTCCGAACTAATTATATTATACACTGTCAATTACATTACTACAACTATAAGACCTCAAGTGGTATAATTACAAAATACACACTCATTTTAATTCTCGAATATATTCCTTGATTACTTGTAACGATTCCTGTAATTAATCTCGCCACAATTATTTTGATGTGACAATAGATAAGCATTTCATTAGAGTAATCTAGAAAAAATGTACCCCTTAATCTCACAAACGTCTATTTAAATAGTATAATGTAATTTTAATTACGTTAATAGTTTAATAAACCCCGCGGCACGGGGGCACCTGTTTAGACACCCCAACAGCCTCTTCCCTTTTTTCCCACTTTTGTTTTATTTCGGCCGAAAATAAAGCAATGACAAGGTGCACCTTCAGCCCGCGATACCCCTTTGATACCAGCCACGGTCCCCCGTGTAATTATCCTACTTAACCGACGCCACCGCTCATCTGCCTACCAAGAATGTCCATCACCCGAGCACCACAAAAAATTAAGTGAACAATTTAAATATTTAAATTGGATATGAAATATTCGATACGATTCATTCTACCGAGTCGGAGGGGGGAAGGCTTTGATTGAGATTATGGGATATTTATATTTATGATCGGTCTGATTGAACAAACTTAAAATATTAAGATTGATACTGGGGGGTTGCCTTTTTAAGACGCGTAAAGGTATTAATCAATTAATACACGACACGGGAGAGTCGTAAATGGCCAATAACAAGTTGTAAATGATTACAATCAAGTCGGAGGGTTATGAAATATCGTTGATGTTGAGCGATGTTTCTATCGGAATGTTGTCAGATTAAAGGCCGTAGGTGGCAAGCCAATAACATATGCATAACCATAATGTGCGCTATTTGTCATGTTGGAGTGAATGAGGGATACGAGCACCGAAATTATGATGCCCGCATTGGGGGATAAATCAAAGACTTTAGTATGAAGACGTGACGTGCGTTTTTTCCATCGGCGGAAATTTATTCAGAGGTGATAGGACGTTCTCACTGCGTTACGTTATTAGATTTATTAATGCGAAATATTACGATCATGTATGTAGATAATTACGAACATGAGTTGTTAATTTTATTTAAATAAACACTGATAACAGGGGTAATCGAACGAATCTGAAGACAAAATAAATTAATATGAGCTTGAGGGGCATTTATTTTGTGGTTGACTATGATAACATAAAACATTTTAATTATCATTATTTATTACTGGATTAATAGAATAACAAGTTGCCATAATTTCTACTTATAAGTAATTGTTATCCAACCTTATTAATCTTAAATTATGAATTATTTCGTAAATTCTGAGATTTGTTTATCTATAGATTTAAGTCAATTTATTTTGCTCTTCTTATCCTATTGCACCACGTTATGATTATACATAAGATTTTAGAAACCAGAACGTAAGTCACGTATATAGTGTGAGGTCAAGTGCAGAAATGAATCTTATTATGTATTAATATTATCCAATGTAAAGTAGCGCTTAATGAATGCAGTATAATATATTAATATTAAATACACACAAAATTTAATTTCCAAATACGGAAACAATTTATTCAATGAAATTATAAAGAATGCCTTATATACAAATAACATAATAAGGGTAAATTAATAAATATTGAAGATATAAATAGGTCTTTCATAAAATAATGTATTTAGACTCATTAAATACACCTATAGTACAATGTGCTAGGGCTCATAAAAGTGTAATATTAAATAATCTTGTTATTAATTAATTCTAAAATAGTATAGTAATATGTTGTACATAGGTATAGTAAAATTCTCTTTGTAAATATAGTTTTATGAGGTCTACAAAAATAAATCACCACCACTCCAGTAACTCCAAAAATTATACAGAACAAATAAAGTAATTTAATTAAGTCATAAATAAAATATAGTCAATAAAATACAAAAATATGCTTATTTACATATTAAAACACCAAATTTTAAACATATTTTTGTATAATAAAAATAATAGTTATAATCTTCACAAGTTCATTAATATTAATTTCAACTACTACAGGACAATAATCCTTCTTATCTTACAAGCTACCGCTCGATTACAATTAATTCCCTTCTAAATAAAATAATGTATTTATCTTCAACTATTAGTTAGGCATCCTCCCTAAAAAGTCGACTACACTTCCCCTTACTATATTTACTTCCAATATCCAAACTAATCCTATGTCACAAGTCCTTTATGGCTTTCTGGCATATTCAAAGGCTTTTAACTCTATGTAGCATTAATATCTAATTTACAAATGTTTTAAAAATTACTTAGAGCCTTATCATTTTAATCGATGCATTTCTTTATAATCAATCCTGTCAAATAAAAATCGAACATTCATATGTCATGTTGTTTCTATAGATCTAAAACACTACATAAGAGGGTGATTTTTAAGTTCGCGGAATGGGGGGATTGATGGCAGGTGGGGGCTTGCGCAGGTTCTAAGGTATTCAGTGACTTATCATTAGTATATATATCTACTATTATCATATCGAGGTAAATAGTCTTTGAATTATGATCGATCAAGCAACTGAATCATAAAGAAATTGTGAAGTGTGGTTAAAATAAAGTTCCTTACTAAGCAATGAAAAAGTATTCAAAGCATATGGGAAGAGATATCATCTATTTACGGGAACTCTTATCCCGGAAGAACCATGATATACAAGTGCCACAATCTTTTCAAGCAAGTCAGGGAATCAATTGAAGACGATTACCGTCCTGGGCGATCTGTTAAAATCACCGCTTCAGATCTCATCAAAAAAGTCGAAAAACTAATATTGGAGGATGTACGTTTGAAAAAGAAACAACTCGCAGAAGTAGTTTGAGTATCTGAAACCAGTATTTTTTAGGTCCTCCATAATCATCAGTCAGTCAAGATGGGTGCCCAGATTGCTAACTAACGCCACTAAAACAGAAGCGCCTCGAGTGTTAGCGTGCGTTTTTGAACCAGTGTAATAAAGACAGGGATGTTTTTTTGGAGCAAATTATTACTGTGAATGAAACTTGGATTCATCACTATGAACCTGAGTCTAAGCAAGATTCCATGCAGTGGCATAAAAATAATAAGAAATTCAAGGTGTCGCAGTCGGTGGGGAAGCTCATGGCGACAGATTTCTGGGACATAGAAAGAATTTTGTTGATTGATTAGTAGAAAAAAGTGATTTTATTATCGTAGAATACTACGCTTTAATTTTAGAGAAAAAAAGAAAAAGGCTATTAGAAAGAAAAGAAGAGGATATTTAACCAAGGTATCCTGCTCTTGCACGACAATGCTCCTGTTCACGAGTGTTGAGTTTCGTAGGCTGCTTTGCATAATATCTTTGAACATCCCCCTTATATGACAGATTTGGCTTCCAGCTACTAGTATAGCTTTCCAAATCATTATTATTTCATCTCCTTCTATTACATTTCGCGAACTTAAAAATCTACCCTCGTATTTTCTCCTACTTGTGAAATACACCGAATTAATTGAACACGCATCCACTTACTCTACTGCCCTTAACACCCTACAAATAACATTAAACTCCCTGCAAAAATGTATTTTTAATAAATAAACCTTTAAATTCCAAACTAATCCATCAAACCTAAATACCACATACCACCCTGTTATTACTATACAAATCGACCTAAGTCACTCCCATCACCCAACAGCTAGCAGTAAAATAATGGCTACTGAAATTTTTATCATATATACAGAGTGTCGTCATAATTTTGGGAAATGGCTCGACCATAGGCATAGATTCCTGGGATCAAAATATGATTAAACAGAATTTATATACATCTAAAAACTAGGCCAGTTTAAGTTTTTAAATTAAAAAAAAACTAATATTTATTTTATTTATTACAATTAAACGCTTTCTTCGATCGGGCTGAAATTTGTAATTATTCATTATCTTAACATAATACATCTTTTCAGTATTACAGCCATCATTGATTGACAAGAAATATAAAAACCAGCAGTGTCACAACATATAAAATATAATATTTTTTAATGAGGCAACATACAAAATTTTAAAAATACTACTCTAAAGATAAGATCATTGTAGAGTTATTTTAACCCTTAATGATATTTGATTAGTAAATATTAAAACAGTATTCAGTAAAGAATATAACGTTTTTACCTCCTAATAAAGCAGTAAATTTATAATATATAAAAATAAAAACTCTGCTGTGCAAATATAAATAAAACAAACGGTATTGAAAGATTAGTATTTGCTATTTAACAATTATTAATTTTTGACTCATTGACTCTCTTCCTTGTGAGAGTTCCTTTTAGAGGTTCTAGAATTTTTCAACAATATATTTCTAATTTCTTTAATTATCCATAAGTTTCTCATACAGATTAAGGCACTTTTATTCATCTTTAATATTCATTTACCACTTCTTCCTTATTATTCTTATGCAACGTTGTCAAAATTTATATCAATTTGCAAGAGTTTTCTTTGAGGGTTTTAGCATGTTCTAATAATATATCTTTCTCATTTCTAGGATTTTCATTCAATTTCCTCTTTCATTTTTAATTTTCTTTATGAATTTCTCCTTAAAATTACACGAGTAATCTTGCTTTATCGTATTCCAAAAAAAATTATTTTATCGTAATTTTTCAGCAAGTTGCGAGAGATTTCTTTGAGGGTTCTTGAATTTTCCTATAATATGTTGTTTGTTTCTTACATTATCCACCAGTTTCTCTTTCAGATTTCAGAATTTTCCTTTAATTTGAACATTATTTTATCGTTCCTTCATTATTTAATTTAATTTGATTTAAAGTGTGTTTTTAAAATCTTGCAACAACACATATTTCTGATTTCTAGAATCTTCCATAAGTTCCAGACATTTTTTTCTATAGATTTATATTATGAACTATAATATTTTTTAATGTTGCCCCATTAAAAATTTAAAGAAAACTACTCAAAAGATAAGGTCATTGTAGAGTTATTTCGTCTCTTAATGATGTGATGAGTGCTAATCTATTGATAATGGTCACTTTGTGTCCGAAATGTATATTTGGTTAATCAAATAAAATTGTGAAGAAGGTAAAAGTTTTACCTCCTGGTCATGTAGTAAATTTTTCAGCCTCTTGTAAGACCCTACAAAATTTGTGTTGTGCAATTCAAAACAAAACAAATGCCATTAAAAGTTAAGTATTTTCTATTTGGCAATTCTTCCATGTGAGAGATTCTCTTAAAGGTTCTAGAATTTTCCAACAATATGTTCCATTCTATTTGAGATAATTTGAGAAATTAAATTATCCTCATTCAGATTCCGGCATTTTTCTTCAATTTTAATATTCATTTATCACTTGCTATTGTTATTATTCTTGTGTAACTTTGTCAAAATTTATATCAATTTGCAAGAGTTTTCTTTGAGGGTTTTACAATTTTCCAACAATATCTGTTTCTGATTTATCTAATTCCAAACAATCCTTATTTTATCGCAATTTTTCAGCATGTTGCGAGAGATTTCTTTGTAGGTTCTAGAATTTTCCAACAATATGTTCTTTGTTTTTCACATTATCTATCTTTTCTACAATTTTTTGAGAATATATTACATAATTTCTAGCTGTATTTTATTCTAAATAATGCTTGTCGCATTTTTTAAAAATAATTTACTAGAATATTCTTTAAAGGATCTAGAATTTTTCAACAATATATTACTGATTTCTTAGATTATACTACAGTTATTATTTCATATGTTTAAAACTTTTTTATGTTTTTTTTTTATTATTTAAGTTACTTAATTTTATTTATTTAACAATAGATAAGTTCCTAATTTTTGGCATTTTTTTCAACATATTTATATTTTTTGTGGATTTCATTTGTTTGAAGTAACATTTCTTGTTGCTTTGAGTACGGTGAGTAAAAAGACGAATGTTAAAAATTTGTGCGAATTAAATGTGACTAATGGAGTAATAGATTTAATAAAAATTCTCTTGTGGTTGGAAACTAAACAGCTTAAATAAGAGAAGAAAATTGATTAAAATATCTAACGATAGTTGAAATAAATGACAACTTGAAAGTATAAAAAATAAGATTGACAAATTAATAGGAAGCATGCAAATATTATCAAAAGTATAAGAACCTAAAATGTAAAAATTAAAGAAATTGTAAATGATAAATAAAATACATATGCCAATTATTTCAGAAGATAATTGGAACAAATGCCTATTCTTTTAACCAAACTCAAAAAATAAGAAATAGGAAGGGATGAATAATAAATATACTGAAAAAGACTTAACAGAAAATGTTTTGAACAAATGGTGGCTCTAAGACCTTAGACTTCTCTAAACCTATTTTATCTCAAAGCTATTAAAACAGAATAGAAAAGTATATTGATATTGATATTTATTTATTTATCCAATGTGTGAATATAACTGTTTCGAAAAACTTACAAATAATCCTATAAATGTATAAAAAATTACGACTTTATATGGAAAGGCTTAAGTTCACGTCCACCTGATCTTCCACTCTCTCTTCCTAATGCTGCATTGATAGCTCTCCTACCAGTAAGGGTCACTTTGATAATCTTCCATCAGTTTACTTGCCATATATGGCTTATTTGTTTCCAGAATATTAAACTAATGAAAAACATTACCAGAAGAAATACTTCGAACAATGGCAACTTTTAAGTTTTTATGCTTGCATAAAGAAGTAAAATTGTCTTTATTATATAGAAGTAAAATTGTCTTTATTAAAATTATGACTGAGAGCTTAACAAATAAAAATTAGTTAGGATGAAAAATTTATATTTTATATAAAGAAGATATTATGAATATGTATAAAAGAAGACAGAAAAGTATGATAGGAAGAGAAAATCAAGAAAAGATTGTAGTATTGTAGTAAACAGTTTTGCTTCTTATGGTCTGAAATAAAAAGAAATAATAAATTTAAAAATACAAAAACATTTCGTGAATCTGCAACAGTAAGTCTTACTAAGCCTACAAAACATATTAATTTGAAACAACTACTTCTCTAGCTAATACCTCGAGAGACATTATCATATATTTTTAAAAGTATTTAAAGGTATTAAAGATCTCTTGTAATTGAACGTTAAAACAGAAAGAAATTGAGGAAAGCATGTTGACAACTTCAAACGATGCGTGGAAAAATAAAGAAGATAGAAAGTGATAAATAAAAATTTGAACAAATGGCGATTCTTTTGAGAAATACAGAAACTTAACATAAGATGGTTCAAAGAAATGGTGACTTTGGAGTATGCAGAAAAACAAAAACAAAAATTGTAGAAGAAAAACAGCAATTCCTAGACCCCCGTGGCTCAAATCTAAAAACTAATAAACATAAGTGGATAAAAAGAATAATAGTTTGCAAAAATATACAAATAAATTAATACAATGAAAAATATAAATAATATTTATTAACGTAATCAACTTTTTACATAATGCACAAAATAATAACTAGTACTATTTCAACAATAAATTTATGTAACTCAAAAACAAACGGGTTTTATTTTATAAAGTTTATAGGGAGTTTCACAAAATATTAGCCCGATCAATCCAATAACTAAATATAAACTTTTATAGGTTTTATATAATGCATATTTTTCCCAACTATTCGTTATGCAACTGAACTGATTCTGTATCTTCAACTAAACCTTTTTTATTAATGTAATTATTTTCATCAAGAGAGGAAATGTTTAAATTATCAATGACTTGTCGATTTTTTCTTAATTTAATATAAATATTAAGTACGAAGCATCTAATCACATAACACAAAGTGTCATACATATCATTGTTGTGAATGATACATATATCTAAGAATACATGCTTATCATTTCTCATTTTATACAGGGTGTTCCTGTGACTCGAGGAATAAAATTAACCACATATATTAGAGCGAAAATAATGGCGATTTGTGTAAAAAAAATATTTTAAAATTCTTTAAATAACCACAATACAGGTCACCAAAGTTGAGAAATTTTAAAATATTTTCACAAGTAATACCATAAGTGATGGCAATTTACTCGAATAAATTTTGTTTTTGCATGAAAGTTTGTTACTTAGCGATTTTAATGAGAGCAACTGTCACGAAAAAATCACGAGCCGCCAGGCGAGTGATTTTTTCTATCAGTTGCTCGAATAAAAATCGCGATTAAGCAACAAACTTGAATGCGCTAAAAACAAAATTTATTCCGATTTAATTGTCATCACGAATGGTATTTGGAAAGACTATTCCACGACTTGAAACGAATATCGGTGAATGGTTCAATGTTTATATTAAAATTTTTATTATATATCTCCTGCAGTATTTTGGTCGAAAAATTCGACATTGATTAAATAACACCTCCCTTATAATCATTTGCATTTACCTTCTTTATATTATACGCCCAGTCATTATAATCGCGGCAAGAGTTTCCATTAAAGTTTTGCTAACAACTGGTAGTTTTTATCGGCGCAGATTTCTTCAAATCGTTTCCAAACACACGATCATGTTTAAGTTTGATTTTTTGGTGCAGAACTTGTCACCGTCGCATTTATTATGGATGATTAAGTGTTACCAAACCTTTTGATTTTATAACCTACTTGCAACTGACATACGTAGAAACAACGTTTTTCGCTTTTTTATCAAGGCTAATTCAATACATTTGTCGGGAAATAGCTAACTTCGGGTTATTCAGGTGAATAAACAGCAACTTGGTGTTTATTCACTTAAAAATTGACGCGATTGGCTAAAAAATATCACATGCCTCATTTTCATTGGCTACATACAATAGGAGTGGAATAGTCAATAGTATTCGTGGTTGGATGCTGCAATTTGGTACAGCCTAAACTAATATCAAGTAAATTTTTTAGGCAATTTGTCATTTCAATCCGACCAAGGGAACAATGCTATAAAGGGTTTTCCTTAAATTTGGTTTCTCTTTTATGGTTTGTTCGTAAATCTACATTAAATCTTCCAAATTTTAGTAGAAAATTTATTTTAGAAACTTTTATTTATCCCTCTTTGAAAAGTATGGTTTCAATCGAAACAAATAAAAAACGAATACTGGGAAAACTCACTCTTTTGGCATGATTCGAATGTACACTTCCACCAAAAATTAAAAAAAAAACATTGGGATAGCATATCTAGGAGAGCTGATAATCTAGCTGCTATCTGCTTGAGTATTACACTTGACGCTTTTAAATCTTAACAGGTTCTATACCTTCTCTTCCAGGGTGTATCTCATATATGTACTTTTAACCATTCATCTATTTGTAGGGATAAATATTGTCTTCACTTGCCACTACTAAAACTCTAGGTTCAAAGAATTTATATCCAGCAGCTAGTCTTTATACGTTAATTTGTTAAACCAATTCTAAAACTGGTGGTTGAGCTTTTGAATATGCTGTGATCGTAATAAATGGCTTACTTTATAATCCTTAAATTTTGAGTAATCGAGCAATCTCTTATCAAGAGATGGCAATGGGTAAAATAACTAAGTTTATTGGAATTATCTGATATTGGGGTTAAAATGTGAGAGTTAATAAGAGCATCGATTTAAGTTATTATTATGTGAAACTCTTCAAACGATAACTAATCAAATGATATTTAAATCTTTTTGCAACATCTTCCTATTACCTTTCAAAATGGACTAATCTTGGAGGTAGAGTGTACCAGCGAATTCTATCAGAGGCAGTTTAGTCTGCTACTTTATTTTTAAATGATTTATTATTTACAAATGTAGTATGAACTTAATTTCATTTGTACATCTCTAAAACTAATCGCATTTTTAGAAAGAATTATACAATTTTCTCCTTCAAGAAATACATTTTTGCAGTAAGTTATAATGGCTTCAGTAGTTAGAAGTTTGATATGCACCCCGTTTGTGATCATAGAAATAAAAATTGAAACTTACGTTTTTGTGTACTTTTGTTTAAAAAAATGTCCCAAATCATTTACACCCGAATTGTAAAAAGGCCATTACATTTGAATTAAAGTTTTTGAAATATTTTTAATTGAATAATTTGGTGTGATAAAGTTAACTTTATTATGTATTATTTGTTTAATCACTTTCTTAGAGAATGTAGCTAAAATATGGTCTAACAGAAGCTTGTGTACATGAATGCAAATGTGTGTACTCGAATAATAATTCTGTGAAATGATGAGTTTTAGAAAAATAATTTGATATTTATTATCGAATGATAAATTAGCCTCTTCTAAATGCCGAGTGGAGATAATACTAAAAGTTTACAAAGATACTAATTTTCAAATATATAAATACAGCTTTAATTCGTTTAAAGACCATTTTAATGAAAAATATAGTTTAATCAATATATATTCAAACGGATTATGAACATCTGTCTGATTGATGTCCAGGGATTTTTTTTTAAAATATCAACGAATGTAAATCTATCACTTCTAATCTCAGTAAAATATGCATTCTTTCTAATAATCATTTGAACAATATTGCGCTGGAAAGGATTTCCGTTATAAATATTTGCAAGTTTTGTTTATTGAATCTTTATCCAAATATTGCAAATATTTTTTTAAAGCTTACAAAATATTGGGTTGCTAATACAATTTTTCTCTGATTTCTCTATTAGTACCTTGAAGATTTTCTATTACATTTTAGTTTAACTGATCTTTGAATATTGTACAATTTAGTACACCAAATTATTTAGTTTATTAATTGCCTATTAATTATAGCCTTTAAATTAAATTTTACATTTGTTAATATCAATTATTATCTTATTTTAATATACTTAATCATGATAACATTACTTTCTGGCAGGAATTTATTAAAAATATTCACATATGTACTAGATCCCTGTTTGAGTTATCTAGGATCTAGTGCAACGCTGAGACAATAGATGGCACCTTTATGGCAAAATCTTATTTGATGGTTTAGATACTCTAAAGTTAAATCTACGCTACGCTAATGAGGTCCAAAATAGATCGAAACCGGTCCGTAGCTATTTTTGACAGGGAACCATAATTAAGGAATTTATTTGATACGTCCTTTTTTTTCAAATGGTTATATTACTTATCCCTTTTTATTAGGAATGATAAAAATTTTAATTCAAGGGGAAGGATCCGCAACAAAATAAAATTTATTTTAGAGAAACCTAACTAATTATACTCATAGTAATAAACATTTAAGTAGACTATTACATACTGCCAATTACCTTATGTAAACTTCGATCTTTTCATAAAATTACAATTGGTTTCAAAAAACACTTGCTGCTAATAATAATCTAAATAAAATATATATTTTAATTTATTGTGCTTCTTATGTACATAATGAGCAATTACCTTTACATAATCATATTCATAGTTTTGGCAAATTTTTAGGGGCATAGTTTTCGATATATGACTCGAACAACATTGCATTTGTAATGATATCCTAATTAATGTGCGTAATAAATTCAAATAGACTTAAAAAGTGACTGCACTGGAGAATTCTAGTAAATATAATTTTATGAAGTTTATTTATCATCCATTTTAGTACCGTTTTTTCATGTTATTGCTACACGAGCAATTTTTGGTTTAGTTATCTTTATTTTTTGTCATAAAATATATTTTTTATTAAAGGCGCAGAAAGAACATTTTAATAAAAAAACTGTTGCTCTAAGATTTCACAACTTCTGTATCTAAAAAAAATGCTTCTAAACTGTATGTTTACATTTTTTTCACTTAGGTGTTAACCATTCAGTCACGACAATTTTTCTATTTTATTTTAGTTGTTGTTTACATTACTATCGGTATTTTTCTACTTTATTTCTTTTAGCTATAATTAATGAGACAAATTCAAAGTATTGGAATATATATTTTATAATCTAAAAATATTTAGGTAAGTAATATTATTTTAACAGGTTACTTTTAATTTTAATACTAAACTAAACGTATTAAATTATAATTATGTGATTGTATGGGTTTGTTATTATTAAAATAAATTAAGAAAAAACAGGTAACACATGTAAACTAAACAGGAAGAAACGCGGCATGTAATTTAAAATAATTACATGTAAATTTCCACGAAGATTACACACAAAAATAACACCAAAAATTCTCCTGTCCTTTGTCAGGGTCTCTCACCTGGAGGAGCGTAAGCCCATAAATTTTCGCGATTACAGTTGTACACCCGTATTTTTCACCTTTGCAGAATACATACGATAATGTAGTAAATAAAGTTGGTGCACAATGCAGAAGCCGCAACATATGAATTACAATATAAAGCTATGTAAAATAACCGGATTCCACGTGATTTAAACACCGCGCCAAGCGCGAGTCTAACACGTATTTATGACCAATAAATTTATATATAACTTAATAATCCCAAACATAACTCGCAATTTGTAAATCATATTGAAGACACGACTTTTTTTCGCCTTTGTCCCAATTACATACACATTAAGCCAGGTTTAATGGTATGGATAAGGTAAAAAAGGAAAAAAAAAGCAAGAAAAAAGCTCGTTGATCACCTGTCCACCGGAAAAAATCAGATACACCTTAAATCAACATCAGGGATGGTTGTATGGAGTAAAAAACTGGACACCGGTAATTTTAATTTAAAAATTTAAATGAGCACGTGCCGTTAAAGTACATAGGAGCATGTACTTAAGTCTATAATAAGAGCGTTCCTTTTTTTCGCTGTCCTTTATATAACTAGGAGATAAATAGGGCGGTTGGAGTTAAGGGGGCTGAGTGCCCTTATTCCATTTGGAATTTTATTCCGGCGATCGTCATTAAACCGACCACACACACAATGGAAATTGAAATATTTTCCGTATCGTCCTTTTCATTACGGCCCTACTAATTAGGTTAATTAGCGACGGTCCATCTGTTTGATTAAGTCGGTTACTAAAAGTGTATTAAAACCTGGTTGTTTATGCAAGGTTTTAATGTGTGTTTGATTGCCTATCAGTTTATTTAACAACACAAGTAATATAATGGCCCTTAAATTGATATCAGTGGTAATTTTTAATACATCATTATAATTATTGATGTAACGACAAATACATTTACCACATCATTACAAAAAGTTTTTAACATTTAACCTCATTGAAGCATTAATTTTTTGCACTTATTGCAATCCTGTAGATAAACTCCCCGAATTAAACAACTTGACTTGAAATCAATCTACAATAACTAACAATATTGTAATATTTTTATCCAATGGACAAAATAACCATATTATAGATAAATATTCAAAACAAACTTGAATTATAGGTCATTTTTTTACAATCCCTAATAATATTTCACTAAAAATAATCTTAATGTGATATGTATCAAATTATTAGAATAGCTTTATAACTAAAACATTGATGATTTCATTGCGCCAAATAATAATGATCTGAACGCAGAAAGACTACCCAATAGCCAGTTGACACAAAATGTGTAATTATATAGTAATTAATCTGTGTTACGTATCCATCCATTTGCCAATGAAGTTATTTCTATACATAGTTTTTATTTATAAAGTACCGTATCCTCTGATTATAACTAAATAAATTAGAACATTTGTACCTGCATTAATTATAAGTGAATACAGTGGGTTAAAAATCACAATATTTCTTCACGAATAAACTTATGGGCAAAATTATATTAGCAAAACCATAAATAAGTTGCATAGCAAAAATTATTGACAGGAACAAGAAAGGTAAATACATACCACACAATTGATTTCATTTAGAAAATCACTTACCCAATGACAAATGAAATAACCACAAATCAAAAATTACAGAGAATTTCGCAACCACTTTCAATAATCCTACAGAATAACAGAAAACGAAGACTATGACCAAGATTTTCAAGACTACGTTCCAACATGTTATGAAGCTTTTTCTTTCTATACAATTAAAACGGGAAACCCCAATTTACAATTTCAGCTGAAAATTATATTAAACATTAATTCAAAACAAAAGTAAATAAAAATTACAATATTAGGGAAAGTGGTCAGAAAATGATAACAGAAAGAATTATATTAGCACAACTAGAAGCTATAATATTAATTTCTGACAACAATACAGAGGAATAAATAGATTAATTTAATATACCATGAAGTACACATAAGCTGCAATAGATCTACGGACTGCGAGAAGGTGCATTTTCAAAATTGACAAAATATTTGAATACGAGCCTTGTATATGCTCTAAATTATATTTGTATTAAATGAATCTTAAGAATATGTTTTGAACCCTCTCAATTCTCATAATATCAACCTGAAGATAAGGCGACCAGACCGTAGAAGCGTACTCAAGGTGAGATCTTACAAGAGAACAGAATAAGACCTTAAGACATTCAGGACTAAGCTCCCTTCAAGATGCTCAATGAATCCCTACATTCTCTTGTCACAAATTGCAGCTATATGATTCTTAAATGAAAGAGAGCTATCAAAAACAACGCCTAAATCCTTAAAGGAATCAATTCTAGACAAAGGCATTGAGTTTAGCAAATATTCAAATAGAATCTGGCTAGTTGTTCTTGAAAATGTCATAACTTTTCATTTAGAGATATTTAAGTTTATATGGTTGGTACTACACCAATCAATCACATTCAACCTGTAACTTCTCACAATCTTTCAAACTATCGATCATTTGGAATAATTTAAGATCATCATTTATAAACGAGATAAAGAGCACCGAACCAATACGAGTATTAATTTTTACTTGTTGTGATCGATTAGATAGAAATGAGCCCAACCATGACAAAGTCGAGTAGTTGATACCCAGTCATTTCAGCTCGTGAATGAATACCGAATGGTCAACTCCATCAAAAGCCTTGGAGAAGATATAGATAACATCCACATGTTTGCGTTTGCCCAAGACCTTCAATAAAAACTGTCTGAGCTCAAGTAGGTTAGAAACAGTAGATCTGCCACTTATAAAACCGTGTTGCACATTATAAATAACCTGTCATGATAGCCACGCTAAATAATCACTAACCATCTTGTCCAATAATTTGGGAATCACCGACTGCAATGAATCTCCACGGTAATTCGTTTTAAAAATAGGATTAAAAAAATATTGTTTCCAAACATCAGGAAATATCCCTGAACATTAAGATTTGTTAAACAACTTATAAATCGGTAAACAAAGCGAGTAAACATAATTGATCAGTAAATAATTGTGCACACCATCAGGATCAACAGTAAAAGAGGGTTTCAGGGCGACTATATAATTAAAAACATCTGGTACAGGAATTAACAATACCGAGTCTAAGACTTCTGGATTATTTTTCATAAAAACATTCTAGGCATCAGTTCTAGCATTATCTGCATAAGTTGTCGAAAAGAACTCAGCAAAGAGACTGACAGTATTCATTCTACCCTCTGCAATTATATTTTGATATTTGATATACTTAGGAAAACCATTTTCTTTACGAGTTTCATTAGCGAAATTCCAGAAAGAGCGTGGATTAGATTCAGCTGTACTTAAATAGTCACCATAAAGGTTAATAGATATATTTATACATTCCTTCCTCAAATTTCTTTCTTTTAAGTAAATGGATTAACTCACTATTAAACCACGCGGGAAAATCCGTATGTTTTTTCCTTACCACTTTAGACGGAATAAAAGCATTTATACCACTATAAAATACATTGTAGAATTTACTAACAGCAATATTTATATCCGGCTCAGATAAAATATCCTTCCAAATGACCTTAAGTAAATAGTCATTAAGGCCGATATTGGCATGTTTAAACAGAAAAACCTTTTCATATGTATCGATAGTTTCGGTTCTAGCATTAAAAGGTATGGATATAGTGTAAGAAGAGTGATGTTAGCAAGTGTTAAGAATAGGGTCTTCTGATATGGATATAGATAAATCGACACAATCTGTAAAGAACAAGTCTAGAAAGATACCTCAAGGGTTTGGAATAAAATTAACTTGATTCAAATTTAGAAAGTTATACGCGTCAATTATTGTTTCAGCTTTCTGACTGGGAGAGACAAATGTATAGCCAGATTTATTTCACGAGACCGAGTTCAAATTATAATCTCCATAAATTAATAATCTATGATTACAATGCTTAACTTTTAACGATTCCAAGACATTGCAGTGATCTGTATATGTAGCTTCAGAGGAGCCAGGAGGAATATAAATTCCACCAATAATGTACTTAGTCCCATTAATAATGGCAGAAATAAATAGTTGTTCAATATCGGCAATGCTGTCACGATTTTTGTCTATGTATTCTTGTTTCAGTCTACAGCTCTCTAATCCATATATCATAGTAGCACTGCAAACATAACACCTTAGTGCTCTCACTCTTCATTCTATTGTGAGATTTCTGCTACAGAGGATTGTTTTTAGTTCTATAAATGCACTTCTTGCCAACACAATTTTTGCTCTTATTTCTGTTGTTTGGTCATACCTAGGTATCTGCATTTTATACTGCAAGTATATATTTGCTTATATGTTTATATTTTTTGCTTGTTATTACCATATATTTAGGGTAGTCTTTTTTGTATTCATCCTTTATCCATATCGGGTATTCTATTTACTAGCTATTGAAGTTCTTTAATTGAACCTGCAAATTTTAGGTTTTTTATGGTTCATTCGTTTATTATCCTTTCTTTTTGCAATCATCATGCTTCTTCAAGAATTGATTCACTGTACTTATTAAAGAGCAGGGGGGAAAATGCATTTACGTTCATATCCATGCATCTTTCTGCTAACACGGTAAGTGCAAACAATGCCTCACTGGCACCTAGTCTGTTTCTGAACGCAAATTGACTGTCATCCAATCCTTCTTCAATTTTTTTATTAACGCGTCCGTATATTTCTTTTCGAAATACCTTAATTACATGACTAATTTAAAATATTGTTCTGTATTGGCTGCAATCATAAGCGTTTGCGGTTTTTGGGATGGCGCTGTTTTGTATATAGCATTGAAAAAATCTAACAGTATCGTCATTCATACATTTAAAAGTTTCAACTGGTATTTGATTTCACGTGTGTCTACTGCTCTTCTACTTTTGTTATTCCTTATGGCGGACTTTATTCCTTCTCTTAGTATTTCCAAAAAATCGTTATCTTCTACTTCGATTTGTGATTGTTCTGTTCTATTTCTTTTTAAACAAGTCGTCGTATTCTATTCATTTCTTTAATTTCTTTCTTGAATATACCTAGTTTTTATTTTACATATTAAGGTAATTATATTATAAGTTATCTCTTTTTATTTTGTGAGTTAAGGAAATTCAATTCAATATTATATTTTCTACGAGACTCTTCTATTTCTCCACATTGGTCTTTTAACAATTTTTTCTTTGGTATTTTTTTGTAAAGATTATTTGCTTATCTCTTTCTTTGTACTTGTGATTATCTCTTCCTTTAAACTGTTGTGTTTTATCCATCCATCCAAGTCTAGGATAGCTTCTGTCATCCATTGTTTTTTTATGTATCTTGCTATGGGAAAACTATTATATTAGTAGAATTCTATGCAACTTCTTCGACTCCCACCTTCGCGTTAAAGTCTTCCATTATAATTCTCACTTCTCACGTTTTGTTGGGTTTTAAGACATTGTCTAAATAAGAATATTTCTATATCATTATTTGGTTTACCTTAGCCTTATTTGTATTTAGTTGTATAAATATGATTCTGTTTGATTAAAGAATAAAATTTGCTACTGTTTTGTTGATATTTTTGCTTAAAATTATATTAACCTCATATTGGTGCGAACCGTTTTGACTTCCTGAGTAATGCATGGTTTTATCTTTGTATATTATTCACTATAATTCCACGTCGCTATTTTGTAATGTTTTTGCAGACTGACGACCTGGGAGGCCTTGCAATCTAAAGATTTCCGTACACTCTCAGATCTTGATATTTGAATTTTCTTGTTTCAAAGAAAGGAGGTGCCCTTCCAGTTTTTCCATCTGTAGCTGTTGACCAGACAGAGGAGACTGTTTATACCGACAGTCATTCGGTCGACAGAGCCTCGTTTGTTATCTAGCAGGGTACACCACGTGCAAGTGAAGTTGTCAGTTGGGTTGGTTTTCTATTAACCTACACCCCTTATACCCCAACTATATATAGGGTGTTCAATTTAAGTGAAGACATTGAAATATCTCGAAAACCACACATCCAATAAAAAAAATTATAATTAAAATTTGTTCGCCTCGGAGGGGGACATCTAATGTGGTAGCTGGTGAGAAATAGAAAAGTTAAATAGGAACCCCCATTTTTTGTACGGATTTGAATACTCCGGAAAAAAATAAATAAGTTTTATGTGAATTTTTTTTTTGTATTCGTGTCAGACAACACTATAATCGATAAAATTCAAAATTGGCAAAAATCTTTGAAATTGTGGATTTCCTGAGAAATACGAGGGGGCCGTAAAATAAGGTTCCCTATGCTGGTGAAAAATAATACGAAAACACTGTCTTACACTGTCAAATCTCCCTCTCTCTAATCCCACCTCTCCCGCCACGCTACATCGCTCCCGGTCTAATATCATCATAAAACGACAATGAGTCGACTCACAAAAAAAGATTTGGATAGCATTTATTTTCTTCAGAATTCATTTAATTTCATTTCTAGAAAACAGTCACAAGTGAACAATGGCTCGTGCAAGCCTAGAAGAAAAAATTGAAATGATTCTGATTTATGGCGAATATAGAAGAAATATTGACGAGGCTGCTGTCTTATACGCTGAGCGTTTTCCGGATAATGTTTGATCGCGGTCTTTTTTTTACACTATTGTTAGAACATTTTTATCGGATGGTAGTGTACAACCCAAACAAAGAAAACGGGCAAACACTGTCACAGGAGTTTGCAATAAAATAGCTGTTCTAGCTGCTGTTCAGCAAAATCCACAAATAATAATAATAATAATAATTTTGTGAATGGGCACTTCAAAAAAAATTCTCCGTCAATCTACTATTTTCAGATGAGTCTATATTCATAAATCATGGTAGTATTAATCGGCATAACATGCATTACTGGAGTGTAGAAAACCCCACTGGTTACGACAAATTGAGCATCAACCACTTTGGTCCGTAAATGTTTGGTGTGGAATCATAGGGAACAAACTCATTGGTCCATATTTTATTGACGATACTTTAAATGGAATTAAATGTCGACATTTTTTGGAACAAGAACTACCAATACTACTTGATGATGTTGCTTTAGATGTTCGCCAAAGTATGTGGTTTCAGCATGACGGTTGCCCAGCGCATTATTCAATTGTTGCACAAGAAGTATTAGACCGTGATTATAATGCTCGGTGGACCGGCAGAGTTGGTCCTATTAATTGGCCTGATAGGTCGCCTGATTTAACATCACCGGATTTTTTTTCTGTGGGGTTATCTGAAAGATAAAGTTTACAAGTGCCAACAGACTGAGAAAACGCATAAGAAACGCTTGTGCTCAAATTCCCGCGGATATGCTTCTATCGTATGTACAATCAATCTAAAGAACGAAAACAAAAAAATAACAGATAAAACTTTCTTATTTTTTCTCGGAGTAATCAAATCCGAGCAAAATAGGGGGATTTCTATTCAACTTTTCAATTTCTCACCCCCTACGCCTTAGGGGGTTGAGGGTAGTGGGTCAGTTTCGTATCATTACATGTCCCCCTCCGAGGCGAAACAATTTTAACTATTTTTTTTTTATTCGATGTGTAGTTTTCGAGATATGTCAATGTCTTCACTTTAATTGAACACTGTGTATACCTACCATACTTAAAATTTACTTCTAGAACGGATAAAGGGAATAATAACCTGGATCCGAGTACCTGATAATTCAGGAGTTTTATAAACAGTTACCACCCAATAACCTTACTTTTTGTCATTAGAAAAATAACATTTAAATCTATCCTTAAGAACAAAATCATTTCATATATGTCTGCTTACATCCTTCACATGTTCAATGTATTCTAGAATAACGATGCACAACCCTTTCACTAGCTATTCTCTTTTCCAACTGCCAAACAGCAGGCTTCGAAGAAAGAAAATCCGCAATCGTTTTCCTAGATGTAAAAAAGACTTTAATGTCTATTTGCACCGAGGCTATATAAGTGTAGTACCCTTAAACTCTCTATTCGCCTACTTAATTTTCAGATTAGTTTCCTCCACAATCGCCTTATTCAGAACAAACTCTGCAGATACTCAATTTGTAATTAACTTATGAACTGACTCAGTTTCAGAAGTTTAATGTTCTGTAAATGTTAATCATAACATTAGAGGCGATTATAACCTATAATTTTACAACTTTTAACTAAAATTCTCGCAAATTATAGAATATCTGAGAGCAAAACTGTGACCCTCTTATAAGACCCTTTAGACCAAATACAAGCAAGTTTACTAGAGTAAAATGTACAATTAAAGCTCTTGAAAATTTATCAAAATTATTTAAAATTAATCTCAGGCATTGTTCATTAAGAACAACCTTCAACTATATATGTGTGAGATTTTTAAATAATCAATTTTATTCTTTGTTGGAGGTTTCTCCCAGACATACAATTTTAGACAGTTACCACAAATGAATAGGCAAACTTCTAGTTTTTTTCTTGTTTGTTTTAATACCAATTGTATTGGTAATAAACATGTTTGAAAGCTTACTCTGTCCAATGTTTAATTAAAAGAAATAATATAAATATTATTAGATACTTAAAAAAGACCAAAGATTCGCATATAAAAAAAAATCATTTAAAGGCCTTGCCTAAAATTATAAGTAGTCAAACATGCAATACTTACAAATCTAAGATTGTAATAATTATTCAGTATTTATAGTCGATACACTATAAAACTTATATAATTCTTTTTCTAATAGTAATTATGACATCAAAGGACAAACAGTTTTTATGTTAGGTAAGAATATTACCCCGTTATAATTATAATTTCGCCCATATTCTGGAGACTTATTTCTATCTTTAGTTTTTATCCGGTTTCCTAGTTTTATTCAAAACGACTTATTACATTAAGACTTCAGCTGTAGTTTTTCATCTAGAATACACTTTATTAAAAACATACCATGAGTTAATAATGCCAATATAGATATTGAGTAAAAAGGGATAAATGAAACTAATTTTTAAGTTTTTATACCACTATTTATTGTATAATATACACAAACAAAGTTTACAATATATTATCAATTTTGACACAACTATAGTTTCGATCTTTGCAGGTCATTATTAAGTTTGAATGAAGAAGAATACAGGGTGGTAACATTTTATAGGTGAGGTATGAATTTTTAATTAATCTAATTAGGACTGAGATTTATTACAATGGATTAACTAAATATGATTAAGTGCAATATTGTGGTGCAGGGCGGATTAAGGTGCGGCGTTTTCAGAAGAGGTATATACATCTTCTGAATTTATAAGAGCTTAAATAATGGCGAAGAAATTAAATCCGTCTGCTCATTAAGCAGATTAGAATTAATATTCTTGCTTTGGCGGTATATCTCTAATGACTCCAAAAGATTAAGACTTTGGCCTTTATTGCAAAAATGTAAAAGTTTTAATTGATCCATATGTGGAAATGATATCTAAGATATGATTTGAAAAAGAACTTGTTGTTGTATGTCTAAAAACTCCTACCCGCCTGTCCTACATATGTGCTGTTACATTCGGAACATGAAATTTGGTATACTCCCGATTTTTTAATAGATTGAATTTTGTCTTTCGCGTTAAAAAGTATATTCGAAAGTTTGTTCGTTGGTCTAAATGCAATTTGATGATTTTGTTTTTTGAAAATATTTGATATTGTGTTTGTTACGTACCCAAAATAAGTGAATGATATAAATTTTGTGTTCGTTCGGTCTAAAATATTTGGATAAATATAAGGCCTGGTTGATTTTTATAGTTTTTTGTGAATTAAATTTTGAATAAGATTAACTGGGAAACCATTCTCCGTTGC
This sequence comes from Ontholestes murinus, assembly GCA_963969525.1. NCBI lineage: Eukaryota > Metazoa > Arthropoda > Insecta > Coleoptera > Staphylinidae > Ontholestes > Ontholestes murinus. The sequence continues at coordinate 44,636,159 of OZ018394.1, forward strand.
TATCGATATAATTTTGTTTATTTCTGTGGTTCTACTTGAATCAGATAGAGGAATTATGAATGCTCTATGTATCATGGAATGAAATGCAGCTAACTTATGAGATAGAGGATGATTTGAATTATATGGAATTGTTGAGTTGACGTTAGTAGGTTTTCTAAATATTTCAAATTTAATTGTATTATTCTGATGAATTAATGTAAGGTCCAAAAAATTGATTTTATTGTCGTTTTCTCTCTTTGCTGTGAATTTTATTTTAGGGTGAACACTAATGATTAAGTTTAAAAATTGATCTAACTGGCGTGATGTACCACTAAAGCATGCGATAAATAGATAAAAAAATAAAAATAATACAAGTGTATACAGTAAATTAGATATGCATTTATTAATAATTAATATTGTATACCATAAAAACGTAAATAACGAAAGAGCGATTTGCAAAAATTAGCATAATTGCAACGCGCAGAATGAAATTGTTGGCAAATGAAAATAAACGAGTAGATGTGTTTGTGATGTGAGTAGGTTAGCGTTTAGCAATTAGAGTATTATTATTAATTTTAATATAAAGGGGTATTAATTTATTCATGGATTTATGTAAGCCGGCTCGTGCCGCAGGACAAGTAATAAATTAATAACCGCATGAATATTATAATTGTCGCCGGTAACAGAACGAGATCATGATGAAGACGGAGGAGGAGTACAACACTTTGTTGCCGGTCGAGCTACATTAAAAAAAAGGGCATCTGGTACTTCTGAAGGTACGGGGCCAAGATTGATATTAAATTATGTTAGATTGTTACCGTCCGGAAATAACTTTATTTTCTTTCATGTCACCTTACTATTTTCGTTATGAGTAATGGACTCATTTTAATACTGGTTTTGGTAAATAGACGGAAAGATAATTTTAATTAGATTTATCAAATTATATTATATTATAATTGGATAAAGATTATTAAGTTGAAAATTTATTAAAATGAAGAGATAAAATAAATAACGTGCAAATTTAAATAAATACTCAAATGACACCTAAAAAATTATAATTTAATTAAGCGATTAATTAGAAACGTTTATGTAAGTTTTAAAATTATCGTCTATTTAAACAAATAAATATATCAAACTTTAATTTACTTAAAAATATAAGCAATTAATATTTTCTTGAGTATCCTTTCATTCGTGTATTACACAGAGTTTTTTTAATATTTAAAATATACCTGGGAAATTGTACGAACAATTATCCAGAGATTACACGAATTCTCTTAAAATGTGAGTAATAGCGAAAAAAACTCGTAATAGATTTAAAACTAAATTTCTCACGCGTACAAACAGATAAAAAGCGTCGTTTAATGATTTTCCGGTTGGTAATTCCAGTGCTTAGGAATGAACGGTCATCTTTGTTTTTTTTTTTCTATCTTCTTCATGTAAACCGTTTCATGTTTAAAATGCTCTAATATTTATAATAATCGATGCCAGATATTTTTACTAAATAATTATAGTGTAGTTGGCCATTGCGTGAACTAAATGCCACCGCTTGGAGGAGGTTATGCAGCCAACGATTACTCGTTTTTCCCCCAAGATATGAATGAGTTAACCATAGCTCAGGTCAAAAGTAGTGCCTTGTAAATTCTAGTGTTGACTAGACTAATAGTTTTGATTTGAATTGAAAAATTGATCAATAAGGAGTTAATTATCAAAAATAAAATTAGCTGTGATACAGCGAAACACGTGTCTGCAGATAGTCATTGCATAACACTTTTCGGGAAACGGTTAAAAAATGATAACACCACAAAATTGTTACATCGTGCTGAATATCAGTTCAGACATGTAACGACAGTTAACAGTTATATCATTCAATGCCTGGCGGTGCTGTAGTACGGGGAGTAGTTGTTTTAACTGTTAACTGGAGTTTTTACATTTATTGTAAAACACAAGTGCAGAAACGCTCATGGACATCATATTTGTCTCTTTATTAATTTTCATTAATAAAATTATAACCTGTTAATAATTATTTCTGTTAACTTCACTACATATGTGTTCAATATTGAAAATTATTTTATAATCATAATTATATACCGATTTAATAAGAAATAAACAAAAAAATGATAACTTAAATAAATATTTGTTGAATTCCGTTCTCGTTTATCATGTGGTGAAACATTGTTAATATTAAGGGTTGTTTAGAAAGGTTTAGCTTTATATTGATTTATTTTACCATATGGAAATTATGGATTCACTTGATTATTTCTAAAGCAATTAATTTACTTAATAGGTCAACATATTATTTAAAATTAGAGACAATAATAAGTTTGTTAATATAATTATTATTATGCTTTTTAAAATATTTAATACGTAAATATATAAAATATTTTGAAAACCTTATGACCCAAAACTATTCATAACTTATATAACATTAAATTAATTTTTAAAAATTAGCTTTTGAATTATAAGAAGGGCTTTGAGAAGAATATACACTTAATGTAATTGCTATTTTAGGTTTTGACAACTATCTGATGAAATCAAGATCAATATAAATTTACAAACTATTAAATTAACTATGCAAATTAAATATTGAATTAACATTAATAAATTCACGTTTATATGATAAGAATTTATTCGCTAAGATTTGAAAACTATTTTCTGTTAACAGAAAATAAATAGTGTTATACAAACAAAGTTACAAAGTGTTTTTAATTTATACTCAAAAATGAATAACGAAGTAGAAGCCGAAAAAATTAATAATATGAAAATTATTTTGTCATTATTTAGTGCATATATTATTTTATAAGACCAATATCGTTCCACGAAAGGTACATTTATACCTCTAAATCTTCTCTGAACTAGTGCTTTGAAGCATTATTTTAGTCCAATGTTTTTATTTCAGAGAATCGCTTTGTATCTTAAAAATAAGCACGTATACTGCTTTTGATAAATATATTATTAATACAATTATCCTTATTCTTTTTAATATCTGATACTGAACTTCTGAAATCAGGATCTTTCATTTTTCGTAAGACAAGAGGTACGTTTAACCATTTGTTAATCAACATAAATTACGTATTTACGTATTTTCATTGTTTATTTTGTTTATTGTTTATAACAATTTATAATTGTTTATATTATCCCATGGTATTCTTCCTGAATTGTTTTCTGTCTTTTACTTATTTCAATCAAATAAATTATCTATATTTTTCTTAGTTTCTAATATTGTTCTTCTGAAATCAGGATCGTTTAATAATTTGCAAGTTTGAATTTATAATTCTAATAACTCCTTTGTAGTCCTAAAAAGAATTAACACACTCTTGTTTTATCAACATGGACTACGTATTTACGTTCCACATACTTAATTTTGTTTATGTGCAATTTTATTCTTAATAAATGATAAAATATTATTAAGGAATCTTAAATTTAACATTTTCATTTACAAAATTATTTTCCTATGATCGCAATACGTTCGTGTACTTTGCGTAGAGAGGAGTACAAAAATAGTGAAAGCAAATAAAAAGGATTTACAGTTTAGGTTAAAGCTCAAAAGTCTTTAAGCTACAACCTTTGGCAAAAAAGTTCGGTGTATGGTCCTGTAACATTAATGTAGATAAATATGCATCGCTGAGATCTGTCCTGGAAACTTTTCAAGAAGACTTCGTTTAAGATGGGGTTCAAAAGCCTCAACATGTTTCGTTGGATGTCAAGAATATCATTAATCTTTTTCCTTTTAAAGCGAATTTTAGTCTTGGGAATAGGACGAAGTATCTATGTTAATGTTACGCGACTATTTATCGAACTTTATTGTCAGAGGTTGTATTTAAAAATTCAAAAAATGTTTTGATAACATTTTTAGTTTAGAAGACACAAATACCTACACCTATAATGGTGAATCCTGAACATCGCTTGATGTCTGATATTGTGTTAAATTGTACTATTATTGCAATCAATGAACAATATCTATGCTATGGTACAATACAAAAGTGAATTAACTGTTTGCTTAGTTTGTAGCTCCGATTTCCGTTCCTCGTGCATTAAATCCGAAAACAAATTTGGACTCCTGACGGGATATCAATGTGGAAAACAAGGAAATCAGCAGATATACTTACAAGTATATGTTGGAATGTGAAGTGACACCATAGAGCTGAAGCATCAAATACGTAATTTACGCCACAAAATAAATGGATTAATTGAGAAAAATGAACCACTCAACCACAAAATGCATATAAAATAATAAATATTATGAACAAACCAATAGTAGACTCCAAAACTAAACCTAACAACAAAGAAAGGAAATATGCAATTGAAAATAATATAAAATTAGATCGCATCATAATAGATAGCTTCAAAACTGCTCATAAGGTAGCCTACAACAAAATAACCTCCATAAATTTGACATTGAATTAATTAAATGCCAGCATCCCAAACGAATATTAAATCAGTGCCGCCACCACGACTGCTGCCGGAACAGGATTAATCCAGACGCGAAGATTTTATAGTCGTTTCAGAAAAAAAGGGGAAATATAAAACTCAAACTGGAACCATTGGAAATTAAATCAAGGAAATGGACATCAAAGGACGAAAACCACAAGCGCAATTTTACATAACCGGTCTGGATACAACAGCCACATCTGAATCATTGCTAAAGCATCTAAAATCACTGATATTTTATCAAAAAGCCATCTAAGCGATCTGAAGATATTCTTCTTATAAATTAATTATGAACAAATCTGTCTGGGTTACAATTAAAGATCCTGAAATGTGATCTGAAGGCGTATTCGTTAACTCCTTTTTATGCAGAATTCACAACATAGATTAAAAGAACAACATCGCTTAATTTTTCTAAAGGTGCAGTCAGTTAGAAATAAATCAGACCAAATTGTCATTTTACTAAACAATTAATTTGATTTGATATCTATTCTCTGTTTTACAGAATACTGGCTAAAGGATAATAAAATGTTATTCAATGTGGTAAGTCGTTCTAAGGAGAATTAAATTATAATTTCAGTGGTGTACTTCTTTAGAAAATGTTTTATTATTTATATCGCTACAAGTTTCGGCTATGCCATTATCAGGCCTTGTGGTTTACTGTTTTAGTAGGCTAATGCATGTGTGGGTTTGTGTAGATTCTGTGATTTAAATTAATTTATTCATGTATATTTATTTCGTAAGGGTAAATCCACGGTTGACGCGCTTATCTTGGTAAAACGTTTGGCGGATGAGTGAAACAATGGCCCACTTAAGGAGAGACGGCACTGCCTGGCTATTACGATCGTCGCGATGTGGTTAACGCGTTCAAAACCTTGCCATGGCCAGTGATAACCCTCGGCTCTGGAAGCGAAGAGAACCCCGGGGTACCTCTTGAGGATGGTGCGGAAACCGGCGGCTTCTATGCGAGGGGGATAATGGAAACAAGGAGGTGGTACTCACCGGCGGCATACCACAATAGGTTCGCTCTTGTGGAACGTAGCCTACGACGCCGTTCTACGCCTGCAGCTGCCAGAGGGGTTGACAGTAATTGGCTTCGTCGACGACCTGCTACTGGTCATGAGGACCAGGTTAATTAAAGATTTAAGGACCAGGGCGCAGGAAGCCACTTAGCAGGTAGCTGACTGGATGCAGTCAGTGGGACTGACTTTCGCGGTCCTCAAAGCGAGGGCTTCATGGCTCTCAAGAAGGAGAGCGGGACGAGTCAGGGGAGAGCCCATCAGACATCTGGGGCACGAAGTGAAAATTGAGATCAAACTTAGGTACATGGGAGTAGTGGTGGAGTCCAACATAATGAATAGCTCCGAAGTGGCGGAGGCGCCACCAAGGCTACCAAAGCGGTCTCAAGACTCATTGCCAATATCGGGGGACCCAGTGAGGAAAAAGGCCGCCTCCTGCCGGGCGTAGCTAAGTCCTCTACACGGCTCCAGCCTGGGCAAGATGTACCGAATCGCGAAGGAACGCAGACCGCCTTCGCAGGACGCTTTCACCGGGAGTGGTCCTGGCGTCTTCGGTCCCATCGGGGGGAACAGAGGGGCCGCCAATTGGCAGGAAAGATGGGCTTTGGGCAACAGCGCAGAGTGGACCCGAAGGCTTACACCGGACCTACGCCCATGGGCAGCTAAAAGATATAGCAAATTGGTCTTCTTTATCACGCAGCTATTTACGGAAGAGAAAGACCAGCAGTGAAACGTGACTGCACTGCTGCCCGGAAGCAAGGGATGATGTGTAACACACCCTACTGTGAATTATTTAAATATCTGAAGATGTACTTGAGCTATGTAGTTTTGGATTGTTTCCATTAGTGAATTTCAATACAAGATTAAAAATAGTATTGATAGTAACTTCAGTAACATTCATTCATTAATAGTAAATCCCTGATTTACTGGCCTTTCGGATCATGTGGCAATTGAATTGCCACTGAAAATACCGAAAAATACACCTTTGAACAATGCAAGGGTATTAAGATTTGTCTTTTATTGAAGAAAATACAATGTCAACTGACTCTATGTTCATCACATTTATAAATATTCACAAAAGTCGTATAAACCAAAACAGATTACTTTGCATAAAATTAGCGTTAATATTTTAGAAATGAAAGATACCTTTTAACTAGTTTATGAGACATATCAGCAAAATAAAAGTGCTAACAACAAAGAATGGCATGAGAAAACAAAATTTGGGTACAAATAATTAATTACAATAATTCAAAACCGAGAAATAAATAAATCCAAACCACATGCATCTTGTAATAAAGAAAAAGTTATGTGGAATATTATAAACTTCCAAATGAATAAACAGCCAAACGATTAATTTTTGCCTGAAGCAAATTACAAAAAATATTTGAGAAGCATGGACCATAAGATTCTTTTGAACAAATTATACATCTACAAACTCAAAAAAACAAAGGTATACCACAGGGTTCCAAACTGGGCCCTTTAATATTTTTACTGCACATTAATGATCTGTTTAAATACATTGGCAAAGACAATATCATACTATTTTCAGATAAAACTTCATTGATAAATCTAAACTAATGTTCTAATATAGTAAATCAGGCTACTAACTAGTTCTCCAAAAATAAATTATTTATCAATATTGACAGAACCAAAATCATAAAATTTATATGGAAAACTTGATACACGTAGTAAAATTCTTAGGGTTTTACATTGATAGAATATTAACAAGAAAATCTTACGCTTCCAAGATTGACAATAAATAAGCTTAATATAATTATTAGGTCAATTAAAGCTAACCGTAAACAGTGATTATTTGCCGTTTTAAAGCTTTAATTGGTAGTATTCTAAAATCATAACTCAGAATTGTGGCCTTGATCTGCACGAATGTATTAAACATAACTTCACAAATTCACAAATTTCGAGTTCCTTTTAAGATTATTTCTGTATTGTAAAATATTTACAATTTGGATGTTTTCTCCAGGTTTCTCTGGATTTCTCCGCTTAGAAAAAAAAACTTGCGGAGTTCGTATTTGTTTACAGATATGGGAAACCAAGAAGTAGCTGCTAATAATATGCTAATAAACATATAAACTCGGCTTTACTAAACAGCGTGCTCTACCGGTCATATTGTGCCATAAGTATTGTTGGGAATCGCATTAACTATCAACAGACAATACACTATATCTAGCGACCAAAAATAAATAAATTGGATTTAAAAATTCAAATGTCAAGCATTTTAAAAAACTATTTTTTTTCTATTTTATAATGTTTAAATTATTCATGCAATAGTAATATTTTAATTATTTAGCATCCAAATCAATATGTTATAAGCGTTACAACATATTGGAATATGTGAAGGAATCTTGGAGACAATATATAAATAACCAAATTGCAGCAGCGAATGCCAAATTATCTGCAGCGATGAACGATCATTTTCAATTGACTGCGTAGAAGGATTAGAAGTTGAAACTGTTGCTAGGAAAAATAAAATCGAAGTAAAAAGAAGCGAAAGAGAATCGAAGACATTTTTTGCAACCAATGATAACTAGATGAAGTCATATATTTCTTATATAATGATTTGAGAAAAAGGAGCAGTCCAACAAGACTTCGAAGACTCCTAACAGAACTGGTTGACACACTACGGACTTCGATAGTGCCAGCAATCGATAAACTCCGCTAAGCGCACACCTCGTCGGAATTGACGGACTCTACTCTACTTCGACCATCGGGTGCCCGACAAGCTTCAGCTGTTGTAATAGTAGTAGATTTTTATTCAACCATGTGTTAAAATTTCTAAAGGCTTACCAACATGCACAAACGCGAAATGTCAAAATATTTATATCTTTAAATGCTAAAGCTAACCAATATAAGCCAAGAGTCAATTTATTCATCATCGTCAGCAATCGCCGTAACGGAGATAACCCCGGAAGTCTAGCTACAAGCATTGCTGAATCAGACTGTAATGATGTTAAATTTGACATTTGGATCAATCCAAAACCGTCCTCTACACGATTTTATAGATCCTTTCGGTTGCAATTTCTGAAGGAAACCTCTGAAAATAGTTATCCCGAGCATCTTCACGTTGAAAATCAAATCAAATTACTCGTTCTTTTTCAAACAGTTCTTAGTGCTCAAAATATAAAGTTAAATACGAATGTATTTTTTTATATGGTAGACGGTGAAGTAAAGAAATGCTGTTAAGGAAACTGCATCGTTTCAGCAATGTTACATTTCCACTACAACATCCACAGGTTTCTAAAGCATCAATACATTTGCGAGTAGACAAATCAATGAAAAGTACCTTTGTTTCGGAATTTAGTTATTGCATGCATGAATTATATTCATGGAGTGGTTTCTGAAAGAACACGCCCCATCCGTAGAGCAGACATCTAGAAACAATTTGATTACTGACGTGCCAAAATCTCTTTTTATCTTTTTTATGTAAAAATTGAAAAATGGTTTTCATTATGTTTTATGATCATAATGCTTTTTCGCTTTGTGTAAAGAAATTAAGAAAAGTAAAAAAAAACTTTAAATTTAAGTTTAAGTCCAAAATTTTAAATTAAGAAAAGCTTAAATAAAAGATTAATTTTGTAACATAAAAGCACCCACAAATTTGCATGATAATGGAGCCATTGCTTACCTTCAGAACTATACTGTAGACTTTGATTTATAAATCAAAGAGAAATCGGGCAAAAGATATTTAGCTTTCGATGAATTTCGTTTAGATTATGTAAAATTAATATGACGATCTTGTTACCTTTATCTGTACAACTATTTCTGATTTAAATTATCATATAGCATTTATAGTGTTTATATAGAATGGAGAATTCAGTATTTTACTGTTTAAATAAGAAGAAATTCTCAAACAAAGAACTTAAAAAAAGACCATCTCTTTTTTATTTTTTTCAAAACCCTCGTCTACTATTTATAATTTTTAAAATAAATTTTATTTAAAAAGTGCATTTATTGTCTTTAATAATCACGTAGATGATTTTTATTTTGCGTATATATATACACATATTATGAAGAAATATCCATATAATATTGTCAAAAACTTTTCTGATAAAAAATAGTTCCTTACTTTTTAGGCTTAATTCCATTCAAGATTAAATTATGCGCTGTTGACATAACATATTTTATTATAGGTAGTTTATTATGCCAATTAATTAATACTAACACTTTGATAAATCTATTATTAGCATTAATTAAGACATAATATAAATAATACGAAATAAAATGTGTTATCTACTTTTATTACGTGATAAGATGAAATTATAAGTGATTGTCAGATGTTTCTAATTCAAGCATTCTAAGTATACAGGTGCTACTCTGTTTCTTTAAGTAAATAAAAAATGCCAGTGGGTGCATTAGCTGATAGATAAAAGGCTCAAGTATTCATTAGGGTTGGATGACGGAAAAAAATATGGGGTAATTGCTCTATTCAAATAAAATAATTTCAATAAAACTGGTGATTTGGGGTAAATCTAATAAAGCCTATTTTTTGTTTCTCGGGGTGATGCGTGACCGGGGTGGATCGCTGAGTGGTTGGACGGACAGGTGCGGGCGACTTTCCTTTTTATTGTGTGGCCCTCGAATTTTAACAATTTGTCGGTATAATGACTAAATATCAACCCCCGAGTTATCCATCTTGAATCTGTGCCTTTTATCTTTTTTTCTGTTTGTAGAACAGTTGTCATTATTTAATTATACGTGGATAATTCGGGCCCTTCCACGGGGGTTCTATTAACGTGATACATTTTTTTTGTTTCGTCCAGGTGATGTTTCGTGTCAAAAAAGGCACATTTTAAATTTTTTTCTTGGTACGTTAAGGTAATGGTAACAATTAAATAAAGAACATGCTCCATGGTTTACAAAATTAAACTGTTTGAATAAATAGGCCTGTTTGTCGGTTGCTCTATATGATATAGAGTAACTGACAAACACATAGAGTATTTTTTTAAATCATTTGAATAAAAGTAGTCATTCCGATTTGATGAGCGAATACTTACGCAAGTTGTTTATTAAATTTTGCGTTTTATACAATTATAAAGTTTTTGTTATTAAGCGAGTCCTTTTCAAAATAAACTCCAGTTTTCAATGAGATTAGGCAGCAATATTGATGAACAGGAAGGTAATGAAGAAGCAGGTTGGCGAATAATTTCAATAATACCATAAGCAAATGTAGAGGTATTTAAGGAAATATAATATAAAATAATTCGGTCAGTTTTTATTACCTAAATATACAAATGTTTAACACATCTGTAATAATGGATAGTGTTTTAATCGTGAGTCAATGTACTTCTATACAAGTATTGTATATAATAACGCATACTGGTTTATAGTATATTCTCCGGTACCTACCTTCGTGAAATTTCCAATTATCCGCTTGTATTTATGAACAAAGCGCTTCGATAATTTGCTACAAAACGCTCCTCGCAACGTGTTATTGATACCCTTTTTTCTCGATAAATTGCATTATGAGGTTGCATTTTTTGCCAGGCTTCATTGTATCCTGTAAACTGTGCGTGGAGATAAATAACATAAACCCATTAATTTTCATTTGTTCAAGATTTTTCTGATCTGCCATGTCTGCACCAAATGTATGATTATCAAATAATAAATACAATTGCGTCACAAAGGCGCACTTTATTCCATGAACTGAATGTCATAACAAATAAATGTGAAATTATTTATAAAATTGATTATTTTTGTTTATTTAGTCGTGCTAATAAATAATCTACTTTTGTTTGATAAAGTTGTTATTATCTCTGTTATTTAAAGTGAATTGCTCTAATAGACAAGTCAATAAAATAAAAAGTCATTTGGTAAGGTAGTTTACAAACTTTGGAACGAAAAGACGGCCCTGTTTGTTTAACCACCTACAACGAACGAACTTTTTATCTTTAATTATAACTTGAGCTCCGATGTGATATAAGGAAGAGTTGATTTAGAAGTTTTCGTATTCAGGCGTCTCTGCTCTATAAGTCCCAATCGCCTATTCCACGTGTAAAGGATTCTGATCGGAACTTAATATCAGGTATCCAGATGATGTAAAGTTATTGAGCGGTGTCGAGAATATTGGGCCTTATATCTGAAAAAAAGAACGTTGGATTCCTAGGATCTACCATTCTGATGATTTTAGCTGCTAAAGAAATAAAAAATAAACGATCATATATATTGGTGATTCTACAATTAAGTCGTTTGCAAACGGGAACCAATTACTATGAAATCAAATTCTATAACAAATTGCCTACTGAATTAGAAGAGTTTAAAACTTAAAACTAAATTAAAAGCATTACTACTTAAATGCGCTTTTTATTCGTAGGAAGAGTACTTGGATTACGAATTTACTCAGTTTATTGGTTTTGTTCTTGTATTTATATGCTTTAAGCTGATTGTAGTAATTTTTATTTATTTCTTTTGTTAAGACCTGTGTAAACGTATGTTTTAACATCAATAAACATCTATCTATCTATCTAATTACATATACTTCTTGTAGTTATCTCCAAGATATTTGACTGTATTATTACTTTTTGTTTGTTACATTTTAAGGTATTCTTAGCTCTATAGTTAACTTTTGCGCTATATCTATTACTATAGCATAAATATCAACCGTCCGATCTTCTAAACTTTGATATAGTTATTATGTTTGTTAATACTTCAATAGCGATTGTTCCTTGTTATGAAAAAATGAAATTAAACCTTTGATTATATATTTACCTTTACTCTCGACTTTTTTTATGTTTTATCTGGGTAAATTAATTTCCGAACAATATCGATTCCATTAGCTACCACGGTAAACGTTGGCGATCGTCGACTATAAAAAGATGGATTATGCAGCCTAATTGTATTTAATAAGTCAGGTGAGTCAATAGAATTGTGCAGAAGTTTGTAAAGGAAGGAAATGCACATTTTTGTCGACGAGATGCGAGACTCTCAAAATCAAATTTGCGCAGAATTAGGTTATGATCTACACCTCTATCTGGATAAGATCCTTCTGATTTAAAACATAATAATTTTAAAAACTTACGTTGTATGCTTTCTATTTGACGGATTTGACCCTGGTTCTGAGGAAACCAAACTATGGCTGCATATTCCAGCTTTGAGCGTACACAAGAATGAAACAACGATTTTAGTGTGTTAAGATTGTGGAATTGAGAGGAATTTCGACAGATAAAACCAAAAGATTTACAAGATTCCTTAACAATAGCACCAACATGATAATTGAAGGTTAAATTACTGCCAAAATAAACTCCCAAATCTTTAAATACTGTAACATTCTCCATCAATTGTATAATTAAATTTATGTGGAGTAGTTACCTTAGTGAACGTGAACATGTGTTTACATTTCGAGATATTTAGATTGAGTCCGTTTTTTACGCACCATGAATATATAGTGTTAAGGTTACTTTACTTACCATACAATCATTGATATTTTTAACATTGCTATATATTTTTAAGTCATCTGCATAAAGCAGGTGTTTACAAGTCAAAGATTCCGAAAGATCGTTAATAAATAGATTAAAGACAAGCGGTCCCAAGATTAAACCTTGGGGTACCACAGAGGTTGGAGAGTATTCGAGTGATTTGAAGCCATTAACCACCACGTATGCAATTCGTTCGCTAAGATAACTTTGAATAAAGGACATGGACGACGTTCAAAAACCGAAAGTATTTAGCTTTGATGACATAATATTATGCTAAACTGTATCAAAGGCTTTTGTCAGGTCCGTGTAAATCACATCAAGTTATCCCTCACAATCAACGGTTTCAGCAATATCAGGAGTAATGAGGGTGAGATTAGTTACAGTTGATCGGTTGGGAAGTTTAATATGATTATAAATGATTATAAATTTGATCAAAAAGTAAACGTTCAAATATTTTAGCAATATACGGGAGGATGGCAATAGGACGAAAATTATTAATATTCTGTAACTTCAGAGATGTCTTAGGTAAAGGACAAATTGCTGCAATTTTTAGACACTTCGGAAAGGTACACGTTTTTATTGATAAATTTAATAATATTGCAAGAGGAACATTTAGTAACCTAGCGCAATCTTTTAATAAAAATGAAGGTAAATTATCATCCCCGGATTTAAAATTATTTGGTAACGTCTATAATAGCTTGAAAACAAGCTGATCTGTCGTAGGTGCACAAACGAAATTAGGAATTAAACTTAAATTAGAGGTAATATTATTGTTTGTAGTTGGAGGATTATGCACCGACTCAAAAAACTCTCGGAAGCCATTAGCGATATCATTAGGCTTAGGGTTTGTTATAAGGTTATTTTCTATTGTTTTTATATAATTTGTGTGTGCATATTTTATTTTGTTTTTAATTATAGTTCTTAGTTTTTTTAATTGTTCTAATAATAAGCACATGGAAGAATTACCTAGGTTTATTCCTGAGTGCATTTTTTTCTTTTAAAAGTTTGATTATTTCTGGGGTGAACCATGGCGGATATTTAAATTTACGTTTTAAATTAAATTTAGGTATAAATTGTGAAAGTTGTATTTATGATGGTATAAAATTCATCAAACGCTAAGTCTATATCCGAGAAAGTTGAAAGAAAACTCCAGACAATCTCGGATTAGTATGCGTACAAATCTAGATAATTACCTTTTTTAAAGTTAAATTGAAGTGAATTTTCATTAACTGGTGACATAACTAATAAACATTGAACTGTAAATGTAAATGCGGGATAATATCTGTTCTCAGAAACTAAGGCATCTAGTTCTCTTTGCACATTACAATTTAAGATGGAGTACAGAAGATCTAAAGTATTATTGGATGAATTCGGTATTGTGTTAAATTACTGAAACCCCAAAAAATTACAAAAATTAATAGGTGACGCTTTATGAGATAAATTACAAGGATCATTAGTAATTGTAGGACAATTAAAATCTCCCAACAAGATTATTTTGTTAGTATTAAAATTAATCTGCAATAACAAATCAAAAAATAGTTTTACATCTTGAATCGGTATATTTGGCGGAATATAAATAAGAATTAAATAGAGCCAGCAAGAATTAAGCTTACATCGACATATCAGTAAGTCAATGAAAGGTACATATAGTTTAATGTTATCAGTAGGAATAATATCAATTTTGTAGGTATTGAGAACAGCAATTAATACTCCACCGCCCTTAGATTTACCAGAAAGAAATATATCGCGGTCTGTTCTGGCTACTGTATATACTTCATCATCATCACTGTTATACACTAATGAATTTAACCATGACTCTGTAATAAATAAAAGGTCGTAATCGGAAATTCGGTCGTTGTCGTAAAATATGGCTGTTTTCGTATTTAATCTTAATCCTCTGACGTTCTGATAGTAGGCCGTGATGTTTCCTGTTGGAGTTGAACTTTAAGTGGACTTGGGGATAAATGTAGTAAAAATTCGAGTTATATACGATATGTCATTTCGGTATTTTATACAAATATTCTGTTCGTCATTATTAATTCTTTTATTTAACTCAGCTTTTACTTTGTTATAATACTCATGTTATTTTACTATCTATTAGCTCTAAAATGAGAACGAGAATCATTATTAATTGCAGTTTAACAATAATACATCTTAAATAAATACAATAACAAGAAAGGTAAGTATGTTCCTGTCGAGCAATCGACCTGAAGTCCTTCTGCCCTGTCATTACAGATAAAAAACAAAACTAGTAGGTTAACTAACTGTCGTGATGATACGAACAAATGATTTGATGAAGTGTGCATGTTGGATAACGGTATTTAGGTAGGATGTTGGGATTACGAGGAATACAGTATCTATTGAGAAGGTTGTAACTATAGTGTTTAGTGGTAAACTTTTCAGCAATGGCTAATATCCGTTGGAAAATGGGGATGATTTGGGTTTCTTCATAGAGGAGTTCGTTGGATGGATTGTAGAGTGGATTATTAGGATGTCGGAGTTTGGTTTGGGTGCGAAGTGCGAAACTAGGAGATGATGGAGAGTTGAAGGGCGACATTGGGAGAAAAGAATAGCACTATAATCGAGTAAGGGATGGAAAATCACTTTGTTTATTTTTACAGTCGTTTGTTTTGAAATTCCTTGATTAGAGAACGGAAGTGCCGCGCCCTTGCTTTTAGTTTGGATTTAATGGAAAGGGCAGATTTCAATTTTCTTGAAACAGTTAAAACTTCATTAATAAAATCATTTAAATTTGGCAATAAGTTGAAAACTTTAAAAAATTACTGCAGACATTCAAGATTTTTTCAGTAAATTACACTTAATTTGCACGGCAGGGGTGGCGTAACGTTAGTTCGGGTCAGCAGTTGAACGGGTGACCGGTACCATTCACCATTGGGATACAATTAATGATGCTTTGAAGAGACAGGGGTGATCCTTTAAAGTAACAAGCTCATTTACACATACACAAATAACACATGGCGGAAGGACCACGTGGTCGATAGCCTAACACTACTACTACTGCTACTATACTTAATTTTTTTGTGGTTATAATCGTAGATAGTACTGCTAGAGGTCAATAAACAATTGTATATTCTGTAGACTAGACTACAATGCGCTGACCTCAGGGGAAGATATGAACCGGGACATCTAACGTCCAATAGGTAATTTTAAGAGGAAAAGAGTTTAATCCTATTATATTGGTTCTATAGTTTATAAAGTACATTTCCATGAAAAGCATTTTTAAGATGTATTTCAATGGTCTTACACTGCCTCAAAATTAATTTGACGTTGTCAGCACATGATTGGCCGATACATAAGCTTCCTTTTTGGCCTTAGTATCACTTTTGTGTTGTGCCAACCTCAACTTTAGTTTGTGTGAAGTTTGTAAGAAAAATCACACTTAAAACATCGAATCTTGAAAATTATATAAGACTAAAATAGTACGTGGTTTTTAGTGTTGCTGTATAACCTCCCCACCTGTATAATATTTTGCAAATAGATTTTTTAAATTATTTTGGACTTTGGTAAGTAGATAAGACAATTATCAAAAAAAAAAAATAGTTGAAAAAAAGAAGCTAATATTAGGTGGAGAGAGAATTGAACAAGTTAAAAATTTTCTTAAAATTGAATTTCGTGCAAAATTGTAATTAAAATTTTTTTATATTTTTAGAGAATTAAAAAAAATGTAACTGTTTTTTTGGTTTTCTTTATTTTTACTTTTTCTTGCAATATTTTTTTAAATAATTTTAATTTATTTATTTATTACATCTAATAACCATTTTACTATAGATTAAAATAAAATTGTGTATAATATAATGATTAAATAACTAAATAAGTTATTCCTAGAATTACTTCGTTACAGTACAATGTATATAAAGTTAACTAAAGAGTGATTTTTTAAGATTTTTTTAAATCAAATCCGAAAGATTTAAAAAAACACATAAAATTTAGAAAAACGTATGAAATCTTTATTTGAGTATATAGAACGATCTATATGTTGACCGTGGCTACGCCTCAAATGATTCATACGCTGGGTTCAATGTTGGCATACTCTCTCCAACATATCGGCCAGTGCCTCACGAATAAATTCTTCAATATTGGCTTCCAGTACGTCAATTGTTGCGGGCTTGTCCCTATAGACATGAGCCTTAATATAGCCCTACAAAAATAGTCCAAAGGCATTAAATCGCACGATCTAGACGTCCAATGGACCGGCCCCAAACGTGAAATAAACTGTTCACCTAACTCGCCTCTCAATTGAGCCATTTTTTCGCGTACTGTGTGGCATGTGGCACCATCTTGTTGAAACCACATGTCAGACAAGTCCAGCTCTTCCATTCTGGGCAAAAAAATGTAATCATCGCACGGTAGCACTCGCCATTCACAGTAACGTTCCTGCCTTCTTCGTCTTTGAAAAAGTACGGTCCAATGATGCCGCCGGCCCATAATCCACACTAAACAGCGCATTTTTTGGGATGCATTGGCAATTCTTGCAATTCTTGCAATGCTTCTAGCTGCTCATCACATCAAACACGGCAATTTTACTTGTTCACTTATCCATTCAACCAGAAATGAGCTTCGTCGCTGAACACAATTTTCCGATAAAAAAATGGATCTCCATCCAACTTTGCCAGCGTCCATTCACCAAAAGTTACTCGTTATGTTAGGTCGCGTGGCTTCAATTCTTGCACCAGCTGTATTTTAAAAAGTTTTACACCCAACTCCTTCCGCAAAATTTTTTCACGTAGTGGAGTAACAGAGGCCCAATTGCTGCGAACGGCGGCGAATCGATAATTCACGGTCAGCAGCAACACTGACGGATACAGCTGTGATATTTTCCTCTGTCCGCACTCTACGTATGCGTGTTGGTGATTTAATGTCCAATAATGTAAATTTGGTGCGAAATTTAATCACAAGATTCCGAATAGCCGCCTCAGAAGGTCGCCCAAACTGACCATAATGTGGCATAAGTGCACGATGCACTTATGCAACGTTGTTCGTTTGTAAGTCGATTCATGGTTAAATTATAAACCAAACTGAATATGTTTGACAGCTGACATGTTACAGGAAAACAGCTGAGCTGCCAAAAAACATGTTGCCAAAAAGAAAGTTACTAAAAAATCACCCATTAAATATTATATTAAAACAAAAATATAATTATATAAACAAAACCAAAAAAGCCAAAATTAAACAAAATTATGACATACAGACGCTTAGTTTTACACTCTTAAACAAATTTATAAATTGAACAAAATTAGTGGCGAAAATGGAGACATTGTGTGTTGCATTTAAGTCATTTCAAAAATTTTCCATTCGACATAACGGATTATTGCTTTCATATTTTGGACGATGAAAATGTATTGGAAAGATTTGTTGGAATCTATTTGTAGTTAGAATTCTAAAATTTAACATAATGACCAAATCACTACAGACCGTCAAACCGTTTAATAATTTAAAAAGAAAACATAAATCTATGTAAACTGTTCTTTCCTGCAGAGATCTCAAGTTAAATATGAAGTGATGTAAGATCGACTATATTGTTCACGAGGTATGCCCAGTTATTCTGTACTCGTTAAGTCAAACGGTGACAACTGAGCATTTACTAAAATTTAAATGAAGACTATTATTTATACACCATCTATGTAGGTTAGTAATCGAAATTTGACGAAATAGTTCTAAACAATTTAATGTCATCAGTAATTATTAATTATTAAACTTTAAATCCAATTTTCCAAACCCGACCTTCTGAAGTTTTTTAATCAAAACAAATAATGCATTTTAAAGCAAAATAAAGCCAAAACGGCAATTAGTGCAAGAAGAACTTTGAATGCAGCATTGGACTAGAGTGGAAGAACATTCTGCCGAGTGAACGCAATACAGATCCGCAAAGCATGTATTAAGCAGATACTTTATTACATTAAATATTTCAATAACCTTAACCGAAAGATTATTTAATAATATATTATTAGGTGAGATTTAATTATCTAACGCATCACACCAAAATTGAGCTTCACTATCACTATAAACGGTATCAAAATAATCGGCAAATAAATTGTCGCAGTCACTTCTAGAATTTGATATTTCATCATCTAAAAACATATTATTCAGGCATCCTTCTGTTTTTGTAGACTCACGAATAAATTCCAGAAATGTGTGGGATTAGTTATATTTTCCTCCAGTGTGAGAACATGTTGCAAGTATAGATTTCTTGGATAATCTTTGGATTTGGATCTTAATGATTTAAACGTGTTATAATCCTTTGGACATTCACTTATTTTGTAGAGACGATGGGTAGCCCTTTTGTCACTTATTAATTTAATTAATTCCGAATTGTACCACTATGAGTACGTGGATGACTTAAGTTTTAGTGAAATAAATTTATTATATATAGATAAACAGGTATAATAAAATGTGACCACTAGGGTATCAACATCAGAATCATTTAAGTATTCAGACCAAAGCATACTAGAGAAACAGGTATTACTACTTCAATTGTTTTTGTCATAATACATTTTTCATTCTATAGGAAATAGTTTTCTGTTCTTTGTATGTTGCCACAATGATTATTGGTGAAATTTGACTAAGCTGTTTTAGAAAGGTTTTTATTATATCTTTTTAGAAATTGAGCACAAACTTTAATTTTTGTGTAAATTAAATATTTATTGACAGGTGCAATATTATGAAAATAAAAGTAATAATTAGATTTAATTATTCTAAGCATTTCTGCACCGTAGTTTTATATTATTAAAAATATACTAAAGCACTGCCAGGTATTGAATTAGATAACTCTTAGTTGTCGTTACATGTCTCAAATTACATTCAGCACTATATAACAATTTTTGTGGTGTCACCGTTTACCAGCCACGTCATGGAATTGTTATGACTATCCGCAGACACGTGTTTCGCTGTATAATAGCTCATCTGTGCAGCTATGTTATAACTTTGATGTTCGATTTTCTAGGCACGTTCAAAAAACCGATATTACCACAGATGAAAAGCTCGCTCTTGGCATTTATGTATAAATTAAATATTGATTTACAGGTGCAGTCTGCTTGAATTTAATGTTAAACGGTATTACTTTCCTTCCTTCGCAATATATAAATATAAGGAGCAAATAACTTAGTTGAATAATTACGGTCGAAAAGTATAAAGGAACTTTGACTGCGATAATTTTATTTTAAATTATTTAATTGTCTCACGTATACATCTAAATCTAAATGGTGCAATTTAAAATCATTTTTAAGGATTGAAGAGTTTAAAATAAATAAGTCACCATTATTCACTCCGCGTTGAGCTAAAGAAATCCAAAATAGGTCAAAAATTATCTGTAGCTGTAGTTAACAGGAAAATAGTAATACAAATAATCCTTTTCCAAACATTAAAATTTGGAAATCGGAAAATTTAAACCGAACTGGTATAATAAACAAAAATAATCTTCGCAAAACTATTTGTTTCAACAAGTTTAAAGTCATTTTTTAAAACATGTTTGTGAGAAATCACTTATTGGCCAATGTCGTATTCAATATCCTCTTACAAGAAACCTAAATGATTTCTATTTGATGTTCATGTGTTATGTAGCTTTTCAAAAGCGAATAAAATATATATTTTTACAGCTTGTTAATTAGAGTGGACACAATATCATCCAGTTAAAAAAAATCCATAGCAGTCTTATAGACATTTTTATTTATAATCTGAAAGCAAAATATAGTTTTATTATATCGGTGAATCTAAGAGAAATAATTTTGAAAGTTTTAAATTGAACAGAATTAATAGTTTAAAAGATTTGGTATACAAAATGTAAATATATGAAAAAAAAACTCTAGAGAGTATAAAAATGTTCAAGAAATAGGTTTATTTCCCTAAAATATTTCGAATTAAACTAAAGGTATAAAAAGAAAAATGAATGATAAATATTAGAGGCCTAATATTCCATTATTTATAATGCATTTGTTGTATGTGCCCATTTCAGTGGACATGCCTTATTACTTGAACTGTAGAACATCGCATCGTTAACAGCTCGAGGATCCATTCATTCCATGTGCATAGTAGAATAAAACAAATGTCCAATAATAACAGTGTGTTGAGTTGGTATGGCGTAGACTGGAAGCCGTAAGAAGAAAATCTCCAGCTTCCGTGCAATTATTTATAATTCTATATATCGTCCATTGCTCGCCTATTAGACAATCGGAATAAATAAGATGAATTATGAGTATTATAAAACAGGTCGCCGCGTCGTTGCGTGCACTAAAACTCATACACGGATAATTACGTACGATTTCACAATCGCAAAACCCGGGAGCGCAGATCATTATAAATTATTTTTATATTCCTCTATTCACCATCGCATGTATCCACACACATACACACAGCCAGGATATCTAACTATTGATGATGTGTTAATATTAATTACTGAACTAGAAATACTTATCGGTAATTACCCATACACTTTTTGCTCATCTTGCTCTCTTCGCGTGGACCGAAAACTAACCGGAATCTAACGTTTTCTAAAATTTAAGTGCCATTTTCCTTGCCGACCATCCGAGGAGGAAATCGCCATTTTCTATCCTTAATTACCTTCACGTAAACACAGCTACTTGGGTATTTTTCTGGCCAAAAATTTTAATTGCTGCAATTGCAATAAATTTGCCGGCGCTCATACCTCCTAAGTCTAATTAAAATTATGTAACTTTTTTTCTGCTCCTAGCCGCTTATAATTACATTAATGATTGAACGTGTGTGTAATGAGTCTGCGGTGTTTGGCGTTTAAATGTGTGTAATTTCTGTTCGCCATTTTGTTCGTACTGTGCACATAAATTATACGATGATGGAGCCGTGTGACTTGTGGGAAAATACAGAAATTTACTTTTAAGTGAAATCTACAATGTAGAACATAAAATAATCAGTTTTAGTATAATTCAGCATTTATTTATTCAAAACATATATTAAATTAATACTTTTCCAACCTTTATATTTTCTCTAATTAACATAATATATTTTTAGTGCACAGTCAATATTATATAAATTATTAAAAAATTAAATATTTTCTTTCGGTGCAGTTAATATATGTCAAAAAATAAAGTTTGACACAAATTTAAAAGTTTTAAGTGCTAAAGAAATTTTCCATTTTTTTCACACCATATGTTTGTTTGTTTGCCTAAGAGTAATTCGAAGAGCTTCTAAAACATCTTTTGTGAATGGTGAATTGGTGTTTGTTCGGAAATTTATTCACATTTGATTGTTTTTATTCTCTTCTGGATTTTTAAGAAAAACCATTTCATATTTCCAAAAATTTTACTACACAAAATTAAAACAGAGTAAAATAAGTGTGAATTAATTCGGTAACTATATTAATGTGAAGGATAAAGGAAGTATGTAAATTCGAACAGTTAACTATAAACATGGATTTTATTTAGAAGTTTGCAAGTTCTATACATTGTTTTCAACTTTTTCTTATGTAGAATGTCGCTTTCCATTTCTACCTCTCTACATGACTCAGAAGAGACTTAGCTCTGATGAATCGATAATTATTTTAATATCCGGCGGGAATCATGGGAGTAAAAGAGGACATATCTTAGGATGATGATCGCCCTCTTCATATTACAAGTGTTGACTTTTTGTAGGTAGTTAGAACATTTTGAATTTCATGATTTGTGTTTTTTACAGGGACATGAAAAACTGATAACGGGAAAAAATAGAATTAAGTCGTGAACATGTTATTATTTTTTACATATTTCAACGTCGATTATCTCATCAAAAGTGCATCGCAAAACTGAATCTAACTTTTGGCGATAAAACACTATCAAAATCTTCTACAGACCAGTGGTACACAAATTTCAATAGTTGCTGTAGTTCGCTTCAAAATCACAACAACCGACGTATTTTGGACACCCTTTTTGAAATTTCCAAAGAATATTGATACTGTGCTTGAACTGATATTGATTAATTGGGATTTCCTCACTACATATCCAGATTTTGATGTAGCTGCAGCAGAATTCTATAATATTATCTACACCGCATTTGATATATTCGTACCATCTAAATATGTCTACCATAATAATAAATCTTACCCACGATGGATGACTAAAGAACTGATCTCACTAATAAAAGAAAAGAAATGGCACAAGATGGTCAACTTGATGACTACCGAGTTTTTTTTCCCAACTGAGGGATGAGTGTAAGAGAAACTCCTTAAAATCGAATCCACCCTACTTCTAGCAGTATGCTAAATATCTAAAAAAATATTACGGGTATCCAAATAAAATGCATATTAAAGCAGATAATGGACGTTAACCTATTTTCTGATTATTTTGTATACTGTATACACTACTTCCGACACAGTTATCTATCATCACCAAAGCCAGCACTGAAATCCTATGACTTTAGACAGTAAATTAGTTATTGATATCCAGGACGTGTTTAGTGTTTGATGCAATTATTTATCTAAAACCTACGCATACATGTGATCCTGACAAAATATCTAGTTATTTCCTACAGAATTGTTTATTTTATTTATGTCTACCAATATATCTCATATAAACAGATCTTTGAATCAAGGAATTGTGCCTAAAACATGGAAGATTAGTTATATCGTCCCGAGGCATAAATCTGGTTCGAGGGTTCTTATAAATAACTATAGGGGTTTGTGCATCGAAACTACAATTCCCAAAATGTTGGATAAAATGGTAGCCTGGGCTACAAAGCAAGTCATCACACCTAATCAACATGGATTCGTCTCTAGTAGGTCAACTTTGTCGAATTTCCTGGAATACAAAGAGTTTTTATCGGACGCTTTTGAAAATCGTTGTCAGGTGGATACTATATTTACGGACTTCACCAAGGCATTCGACAGGATTGATATCAGTATCCTATTGGGTAAGCTTGATTCTATCGGATTATGTAGTATGACTCACTCATGGGTATCTTCCTTTCTAAATAACATGGTACACTATGTTAAAATATGTAATTACATATCTACACCAACTCATGTTACCTCTGTAGTGCCACAAGGGTGACATTGTGGCCCAGTTCTCTTAATTCTATTTGTAAATGACTTCGCTGATATTTTAGAAATTGCAACTTTGCCTTATATGCAGATGATTTAAAACTTTTAAAAATTATCAATACCTGTGATGACTGCAATGATATGCAAGCCAATCGTAATAGACTTATTGATTGGTGCACCACTAATCGGCTACTATTGAATGTTAGTAAGTGTTACTCGATGTCAACGTTTAGGTGCTGTGATACAATTACACATACCTACTCAATTAATTCAATAAACTTAGAACAGTTTAGCACATTTAAAAATCTGGGCATTACTTTTGATTCGTAGCTAACATTTAATAGTCACATCACTAATATATCCAAAAGAGCCTTACAAGTGTGGCGGTATGTATGGTCAATTAGGAGGGACATGGATATTTCCTGCTTGAAGACCTTATATTGTTGCCTAGTTTGTTCCGTTATTGAATATAACTCACCAATTTGGACGCCATTTACTGCAATCAACATTGATCGTCTTGAACAAACTCAAGAGAAATTCCTAAGGTGCATCAAGTATAAATCTAGACATCTACATACCCAAGGTGTATACTCGTCGATACTACATAACCTTAACATGAAGTCACTTGCTGAACGAAGAACTGCCGCTGACTTATATCTACTTCAACGGATAACAATATCACAATATTATTAATTTTAATTTATTTAATTCATATCCCTTACTTTTAACACCACATTATGTCAATTTTTATTCTTATTAAGGTTCATCAATACATACAGTATTATATATTTATATTCCACTTATATTAACAATGTTTTATATACACTATGTTCTTCCTGTGTTATAGGCGTTTTCGGTAAATAAATATTACTATTATAATAATAATAATTATTATTATTATTATTAATCGTGATCTGAAAGTTAGATTACGATATCTTCATTTGTTTATAGAATTGTTTTCGTCATAAAGTACTTTTGTAGAAAGTAAGTTTTTATATTATCATGCGGAAATTTCATATTAACCTAGAAAACCTAGAATGGATACATTTATGCTCAATATACTAGGGGTCTTCAAATGAAAAGGAACAAATTGTAAATATCAATGAAGTGATGTACAACAATTCCATTGATTAGCGAGCCAAAGGATTTCGTGTTCCTTAAACTCGTGTAGTCGTGACGAGAACAAATATTTCATAGTGTTTTTGAGTTCGTCGTCCGGGTTGAAGCGCTGCCCTTTCAGATGTTCTTTCAGAGAACTAAATTCATGGAAATCACAAGGCAACATGTGCAGACTGTAATTATGGTTTAGCTAGCCAGTTTCTCGTATATGGTCCTGGTGACGAATTAATCATGATAACAATGAAGCAGAACTTCCATGAGCTGCTGGTCTTTTCTTCTTGATGGACCTCCATAGTTTTCGGAGTGCCTCACATTCTACATCGGACTTCTTATTTCTTCTGTCACCCCCTCCTAAAAGGTTGAAATCTGTGGCGTTATAAAGTTGTTGCTTTTTTTGAGATCCAAGGTCCACTACTTGTTGAATTCCTCGAGCACTAAATTACCATTAACTCCAATGTGTACTGTGAGACATTCCGAAGACTATACAAGTTTATTAAGAACAAGAGAACATGGCTGTTTACTAAGGGTATGGTTCTGCTCCATGATAACTTACGTCCACACAAGCCAAGAGTCACACATGCGGAAGCTACCAAATTCAAATGGAAGAAGCTTGACCATCCACAGTCTGGACATGTCGCCTTGTGATTTTCATGGGTTTTGTCTCCAGAAAGAAAAACATCTAAAAGGACAGTGCTTCAACTCGGACGACGGACTCAAGGATGTTGTGAAGGACTAGGACTCCTCAAGGCCACATATGTTCTGGGAACAAGGAATCCTCTTCCTTGTTAATCGACAGATTCATTGTGCACGTAGCACATACTTTAAATATATACTTAATTTGTTCATGTTACAAATACTTAATTTATAATCATAGAGTCGTTTAGTATCTTTTTATTTGAAGATCCCTAATACGTAAAAGCTAAATGTATGTCAAGAAATATCGGGAACATATTTTTAAGGCCTATTTAAAAATTGGTGATAATTAAACGGCACCTAAGTCTTTTATAGTTTCTTTAGCTAAATTAAAAATATTGTTTCATACCAAAGCGGTGCTAAGTTGTGTAACTTTTTGTGCAACTTTTGAATTTGTGACATAATTTACACAAAATCTTCCAAGAAAGAAGGGTTCAAATGAAATGGTTATGATCAAATGACCTAGTATCTAAACTATTAGACTTTTTTGTAGAAGCACTTAAAAATTGCCAACTTTGGTATCTTATTTGATTTTCGTTTCATCAAGAGTGCAGTAAACAAAGTATTTACCAAATTTTGGTATTGTCTGTCAATTTCTTTTTTCTAGCATTTTTATCAGGTGTTATTTTGCAAACTTGTGTTCGGTTCTTTGTTGTTATCCATTGTTCGTCGTTTCTTTTGAAAGTGTAATTATGCCTGATGTGAAAATTAAGTGAATTCAACAGACCTCGTATCGTGGGTTTGCACGGTGGAATTTTGACCAGAGAAATTGGTAATTGCCTTAACCGAAACCAACCCTCCTTTATGCGGTTCTATTAGGCATGGAAATAGGGATGGATATAGAGGGTACGGAAGTTTGTAGAAGAAGAAACGGTGAAAAAAAGAGACAAATAAAATTCAAGATCGATCTTCGACTTATAACAAGAATTCCCAGTCCCCTATCAATTGTCGATCTATGGTTAGATAACGAAGATCTTCCTGAGCTTTCGGCTTGAAATCCTATCGGCCACATCTTGTGTTACTAACAGCTCAATATCTAAAGCAACATTTAGAGTAATGTAGGTTGCGGTTGCAACATGAAATTTTTTTGCCAAGAGTTCTGTGCATTAAATTGTAGGGATTATGTTATGTTATAACTTTTGGAAGTTGGTCTCTTTTGGAACTCATCCATGGCAATATGAATATCAAAAGATATGCGGATTGAACTTCATATTCTTCCGTTTCTTCAACACTTCGACACTCCACTGTTCCAGCAAGAATGTGGAAGATAGTGTGAAATATATATTTAGTAAATTATAGCAGCAAGTAATTTGCAATGTTAAACAGTTTGGCAGCAAGAACTTTTAACCCAATAAAAAATGTACAGACTACAAAACAAATCACTTATTGAAAAAACTACTTCTCTGGCTCATACCTCGAAAGACATTGAATGATACAAAAGTAATTTGCGTGTTACAAATAGGTTATTAAAGCAACACTAGTTTGAACTTTGATAGCATTGTTATTTGTAACACGAGTTTTGTCTTAATAAAACTCATTTGTTGTCGATTTACAAAATTATTTCGTTATTTTCTTCGGCCGTAGGTTGTTTCCCGGTGGGTTTTTTTGTTGCTACATTCTTTGTCTTTTTGGTTTCCTATTTCACGGTGTTGTGATTCATTGATTTCAAGTTTGTTGGATATGTTAGTACCTTCTTGCGGATTAATTGTGAATTGACTAATATAGTTTTCTGCATTTGTATTCACTGAAGGAATAAGCTGTTTTGTTAATAGATGGTTAGTGTCTTGATTTGTTCTTGTAAAAATTGTACATTCTTATTTAAATTGTTAATAATTCTATCCTTTGTTGATAGCAGACATCTTAAATATTTAATTTCGACTTCCATGATTTTATTACAAAATATAAAGTTATAGGTTCTGATTAATCAATAATGTTGTATAGTATAAAGATACTACCTGTTTACATGTGTTTCTTAGAAGATCTATGAAAATCCGTCAGTAAGGAAAATATTCGGACAAATTATTCTCTTTGCATGTGCAGTATACAAAACTCATTAAGTCATTTCAATTGAATTCATTTATTTTATTCTTAGTGCTATTGTAAGGATTTCAGAACATTGAGTCAAAATTTTGTTAAATTTTCTTATGACTAAATTTTGTATACCAATTCTGCGATAAAAGTATTTGTGCCTTTATAAACAATTTTAAATCAATCTCTTTTTAAATATTATATACTGTTAAATTAAATGAGTATTTTCATTATTTCATTTCAAACATCTGTTAAAATAAAAAATATAAGTAGAAAAGAAAGTGCAGATAATTTGTAAATATTTGTTTATTTATTTACTTACAAGCAGCTGTATATATGTTTATTATCCATTAATTTATTAAATGCGGCATGTTCTAATAACAAACAGTAATTAAAACTTTTTCTCAACAGATGTATTTCGCTTAATTGCACGCAAGTAATTAAAAACTTTCATCAAACGGTGGCTTAATCAATTAAGATCTAGATTAGGTCATAAGTAAATTAAAATCGAGTAAAGATGTTATGTTGCAATGTATAAAAAACAAGTATCTTAATCTTATTTTGTACATATAGCACTAACAAAATTTTTATTACTTGGAAATGCATGCAGTTTATGCAAATCAATAAAATTAATTAGTAAATTATTTTATATATTAAAATAATGTTAATATAAATGTATAATATCTTCTGTAAGTTATACGTTATTAAACTTATTTTTATTAGAAATATATTAATATCAGTTAAAAATTTATTTCAAGAAATGTTTTGATACATGAACATTATGTTTAATTAAGTTATTAAGTTGTCATTCAGGTCCTAGTAAAACATGTTTAAAATTTCTTAATTATTAGTATTTAAATTGTGTTGTCGATTTATAAAAGAAATATAGTAAAAAATCCCTTTTGCGTTATTAGTTTCATAACTTAATATTTAATATAAAAGCAAATGAATACATTAAATCGACTGAAATTTATTAAAATGAATAAGTTAGCTTGTTATATTATATCAACAGAAACTATAGTTTAAAAACAAATTTTATTTATTAATAAAAACAAATGGAACAAAATAAACAAAATGTAATGAAAACTAAATCTAATTATTCAGTTGATTTTCAAAATTTGTATTTATGTCACTACAATTATTTCGTCCCACTGTGACACTATAAGAATTACTTTAAGTTAGTATTACAAAAAGTGTTTAGCTACATTGTATATATACTCGGTGCATACACTCTTAATACAGAGAGTAAATTAAACTGACTAGATAAAACATAATGAAATATTAGATTTCTTCCAAAAAGTGTCAGGCAATGATCTATTACAACTTACACGTTACTTATAGATATTGTACAATTTAATTCAGAATCAGATACCTAGAAGTTAAACATTATCAATTTTATAATAAAGTATATAAACAAATTTCTGTATTTATTAAAAATAACTACGAACGAACACTTCCATTTTTGCTCTTTTTTTGTAAATTACACTTAATGACATTTTCAATTTTTGATTGTACTTATTCGCTACTATTCCTTCGCAACACTGTTGGAAATTTATGGCAAAGATAAAAAAAAAAACTCAATATAGTGGGACATATCTGTTAACGTGCAGTGTTTATCCAAAAACATAAAAGGGACAAACCGGAAGATCATTTAAGGAAAGAATTAACGGAAACGAAATAAGCTACGAAAACCAGAAAATAAACATTACATATGCCATTTATTTGAAGATGGATATTAGTTTGATGATAAATCTTGTTTAAAACACTAACACTTTCTTCACAATTATTTTTTATTTTGCTAGATGTTATAACTGTTATAATCTATTGATAATAGGTGCATAGTACCCGAAATGTATATCTAGCAAAATACAAATTAATTGTGAACAAAGTGTTAGTGTTTTAATCAAGTTTTAATCATATGGTTTGATGATAATTTCAAAACGCTACACAACAAAGAAGTTGGAGTAACTAAAAAGCATGGAAGTAAATAGAAGAAAAACAACAGAAAATCTACTAAATTATTAAACGGACTTATAAAACTCACCACTACTAAACTTATTTACTACCCAATTAGACAATTACAATAAATATCAGTTCTTTGCCTGAAGAAGTCACAGTGCGGCGAAACAATTTGAGCGAATAAGCATAAAAAATATTTGAAAGTGTCATTATGTCAAGTGTACAAATATATCAAAAGTAAATATGAACTTTTAAAAAATATAACGCTCAACTATCCAATTACTTCTATATGTATGCATTCAATTGTGTATTATATAATGTAAACACATCACAAAATATTAAAGCAATTAAAAGGATATATGTATCTACGTTTTGTCTAAAAATTTTAAAAGTAGATAAAAATATTATACAATATTATTGGCTGCCCATTTATATTAGTGCATTTACAAGTTACTTTTTTTGTTAAATATATTCAATTTTTTAATTATTTGTAATAAAACTACACAGTTTGAAAGGTTTCACATTTATTGCTAATTACTACAACATTTTTTAGATGAGTACAATTTCAAACAATGAAAATGAACCCCTTACATTCTGTGTAGTTTTATTAGGTTGTCAATTATAAAATGGAGCAAAAAATGCACATAATTCAATTGGATTTTTTCCAATAAAAACTTTTTATTTTTAATCAAAGTATGCACCCATATTATCAATACACTCTTTTCATTTTAGACATAACTCATTTATCTCTTTGCTGTAGAAACCTGGATCACGGGAGTCGATGAACTCTTAAAACGCCATTTTGGCAATCTGCGCGAAATTGAATTTTTTTCAAGATAAAAAGTTATTTAAATTTTGAGAAAATGGTGAGTATGGTAGGTGATGGAGAGTGTCTAACTCCTGTAGCTTTGACACGGCCATTCGTGCGCCATGTTGTTGAGCGTTGTCTTGCAAGAGGATTGGAGTCATCCGATTATCTAATTTTGACTATTTAATCGCAAGATTTCTCATCATTTTGTCTAGTTGATAATAGTAAACATCAGCCGTGATCGATTGGCCAGGTTCCATAAAGCTGTGGTGGATGACACATGAACCAGACCACCAAACAGTGAACATCAGCTTCTTCTGTAGATGTCTCATTTCGGGCAGTGTTTTTGTAATTCATCTTTGCAATTAATGCTTACGATTATCGTACATGATTTATTTTTCATCACACGTAACAATTCGATTGAGAAATGGTTTGGCTTTGTTGCAAGAAAGAAGAGCAAGACTTCGGTCGAGTCTTCGTTTCTTGCATCGGTCAATTCAGGTGGTTTCCACTATTTCAACTTTTTTACTCTACCGATTTGTGCTAAATTAGTCAAGATTATTTCACGTGCACTTTGGCTGGTATTAGCTTTCGCAGTGGCTTTCAGGACGTTATTATTCAGCTGAGTCTTGGGTCGATGACTTGGTTCATTTGGCAAGTAGAAATCTCCTGAACGAAATTGTTTAAACCAACGAGCTACAGTCGCGTTTGTAGCCACTTAAATGCCGAACACACTACACAAAGATAAAATACAAAGCTCAATATGGTTATGCTGCCGTTAACTTGAAGTGATTATATATACAAAAACATACATGTGACAATAGATGATATTCCGGTTTGTCATATTAAAGATTTAACAAACACGAAGCTACGAAAACGGAAGAACAAACTGAAGAAGCGATAAACATTACAAACAATTGTATCGAACAAACAATATGTAAAAGTGTCATTGTGTATAATTTACAAATATATCAAAAATAAATATGAACTTTTAACAAATGTCAGTCTCAACTATCCAATTACATCTAGTTGTATGTGTAATAATGAGTTTGATATAATATAGACTAATCACAAAATATTATAGCTATTATAAGGAGATGTGTATCTATTGAAACTAGTCAACTTTAAAAATTATTTGTATTAAATCAGGACAGTTAGGAGGGTTTTACATTTATTGTTGATGACTTTAACATTTTTACAGCACAAAGGCTCTATCAGGGACAGGAATATAATATTAAACAATAAAAGTGAAACTCTTCCAACTGTGTTGTTTTATTTAAATGTATCTAGAAGCTTTAACATGTATCGGTCTTAAAAATTCAATATTTAAAATTATATTTTTTCTTTTATTATACAAAATAAAACTATTTGAAGATTTAATGATATTTTACTTTTCATTTCCAACTTAATTGGTTGACTGACTTACCAAAATATAAAACGAACTGCTATTGAAATATTTGGTTCCAACCTATAATTAACCTTTAATATATTTTTATATTTTATGCTATATTACTGTTACGTATTTATACAAGTTCTTTCTATTTTCTCTAGTTATGTCTTGGGTAGATACAAAAGAAGTGTTGATTGAGATATAGCTACATTATCTCTAAGGTAATCGATAGTTACAAGACAGAGAAATAAGAAATACCAAGCATTCGCAAAGAAACTAATAAGATTATGTAATACACATAAAG
Source organism: Ontholestes murinus (assembly GCA_963969525.1). Classification (NCBI taxonomy): domain Eukaryota; kingdom Metazoa; phylum Arthropoda; class Insecta; order Coleoptera; family Staphylinidae; genus Ontholestes; species Ontholestes murinus. Next base: position 44,668,315 of record OZ018394.1, read on the forward strand.
TAAGTTTTATCACTAGATACACTAGAAATTCACGATCGTAAGTTCTATTAATAAAATAAAATCATTTAAGAAAACATTTTGTAGGAAAACATAGCACATACAAATTATTCTTTCTCTTAATAAAATTCTGACACAGTATATGGATTGATCATCTACCTAACGAAGCCACTGGGTCGTAGAAATAAAAACATTTTTGAAACCATATACTGTGTCAGTATTTTATTAAGTGACATGGAGTTTCAACAGCATACTCTTGGAAAATACGAATTTATTATTATGAAATGAACAGAGGTTGAACTGAGTCTTTTATGCTGCTTGGGATCTGTTTGGCCTATTAGGGTCCAACACTAGTCGCTCATCATGCCTTCGTTCCAAAATCCTTGGTATCTCCTTTCGATTTTCGCTATATCTTGGTGTATTCGCTCTCTTAGCTCGTCGCTCGTGTTACTCAAGTTTTGTGAGAAAAAATCAATATATCTTGAGAGACATTTGAGCTCCAATCTTGCGGTAATTTTGCAAAAAAATATTAATTGCTTGTATTTCGATGACTTGTGGTTACCGAGAAAATTGTGAACAACACATTGAAACGATGCTCATGCTGCTAATTCATGAGGCGTTAAAGTTAAACATTTTGTAAACTTTGCAACAGCCATTCGTTTTCAAATATCAGGTCTGACAAATATTACTTCTTTGATTTTTGCGTTTTGGAAACATATTGATTAAGTACTGGAAAGCCTGTCCTTCTCGATTGAGTGCTTTGACAAAGTTACTACTTTACAAGTAGTACAGAGAACACGTTTTGTTGTTCTGGCTCATATTGGGAACGCCTCAGCCACACCTTGCAAATTACTGCAATTACGCATGTTTGAGTGCATTTGTCATGATTTTCTCAGCATATAACATACACAAACGGAACAAAAACACCGTCGAAACTTAAGACGTGTGTTTTTGTAATATATGTATATATATTACATAATTTTTAAGTGGTTAAAACATAGTAAGTGCGTTAGTTAAATGGTTATTATGAATTACCACGTAGTAACGGTCGCCACAATCCTGATGAGTCTCAAAAACTCAAAAATATATTCACTACGACAAATTAAAAGAGTGTATGACAAATATATCATGGAACGAAATTTTTATTTTGGACGGCCTTGAAAACATTTTAACGATCTAGTCAATAAACAAAAATGCACATTCGTAAAGAGTATAAAATCAAATCAAATCAAAAGAAAAGATTGGATAACGCAAGGATTAATAAATTCAATCAATTACTAAAATGCGTTATTTCGACAACTTAAAAAATATCCAAATAATATTGAACTTAAAGATAAATACAATAATTATAAAAAATAGCCTACACAAGATAATCCAACAAAGAAAAAAAGATTACTATCAAAATGAAATTTCATCAAATAAGAATTGTAGCAAACGATTATGGGATTCAGTTAAAAATATTTCCCAGCTTACCAATAAAAAACACAAATTCACTAAATTTAAAGATGATGAAGGAAAACCCATAATTGACTGCAGGAAAATTGCCAATACTTTAATAATTAGTACAATACTGTTGGCAAAAAAACTTGCAAGTAATATAACATCGGAATATACGTATGATAGGAATATTACTCCAAATATTTTTTTTAAGACCCACAAACACACAAGAATTGACTGAAGTTATATCGAGTTTAAACAATAATAAATCACCAGGATTAGATAATTTCAATTAAGTAATAAAAACAATTTGCCCATATATAGTCGAACCATTAACTTATATAATAAATAAAATATTTGAAACAGGATATTGTCCATCACTCTTTAAAAATTCCGTCATCGTACCGATTCCTAAGGCACAAGATATTGAAAATATAAGCAATTATCGTTTCATTTCTTTAATTACCACATATACTAAAATCTACGGGAAAGTAGTAAAATTACGACTAGACAAATTTATCTCTAAATATCACTTGTTATCCGCAAATCAATACGGATTCAGAGAAAGCACATCTACACAAGACGTAATTCGACACTTAAAATCTAATATCTACAAAAACCTTGATGATAACAAAGTTGCCATATGTTTATTTATAGATCTTGCCAAAACTTTCGATACAATAAGTCATAAATTACTTTTAGAGGCTTTAGAGGATTTTGGGATTAAAGGAGTACCTTTGAAAATGTTTCAAAGTTACTTAAAAAATAGACAAAATTGCGTTAAAATCAATAATACATTAAGTATTTTTCAAGCATCTGATTTTGGGATACCACAGGATACCATTCTTGGACCCCTCCTTTTTATAATTTATCTAAATGGTTTATATCATATACTGTGGCCCTAAAGGCCATCTGTAAAGATATAATTAATATCAACCCGATAAAAATATTTCGCATCGGTAAACCATCCAACGCACCGCGCCCCATGAAAGTCGTATTTTCTGACGAATTAATTGCAAAACAGTTATTGATAAAAAGTAAATCATTAAAGGAAGGTGTTAAAATAAACTCTGACCTTACACTTCAGCAACGTAACTATTTAAAATCAGTAAAATCGGAGCTAACACGTCGTATAGAATCCGGAGAAAAACACCTTACTATTAAATATATTCGAGGAATTCCTACCATTATTAGTCAAAAAAACTAGAGTTTTCTCAAGAGGCATATAATCTCAATATATACTACCAAAATGTTAACGGATTAAACACAAAAACTATTGAATTTTTTAATAATGTACTGATAAATAATTATGATATAATTACACTTACCGAAACATGGCTTAAAGATGGTGTTTATGATAACGAATTATTCCCCAATCACTACTATGTCTTCAGGTCCGACAGAAAAATACGTAAAGGTGGCGGTGCATTAATTGCAATTAAAAGCTCGTTTAAATGTCTCCGTGTAGCAATGCCTTTTTATATCGAAAATATTGATATTGTTACGATTGAAGCAAATTTATCTAAAAATAAAACAGTTATTATAATGTGTGTTTACATACCACCTCATACAACAAATGAAACTTATAACCTACTATTCCACAAGATAGAAGAAAATTTCAATTTTAATAACATCGTTATACTGGGTGATTTTAATCTCAGTAATTATGTAAACTTGGTCACAGATAATGAACATCATAATAGTATACTACCACTCTTGAATTTTACTTCATTAAACAACTTAAAACAACATAACTTTATTCGGAATTCCAACGAAAGAATCTTGGATCTGGTCGTTACCTCATATGAAACTTGCGTAGTCGAAAAGTCAGAGTGTACTTTGGTTGAAGAGGACCGCCATCACCCGTCTTTACTAATAGGTGTAGCAGTTCCACGAAAACATGATCCAAACTTGTTCGCATCAGAGCGCAACCATGATTTTTATAACTTCCGAGCGGCTAATCTTCATCCACTTTATGAAGAACTTTCCCAATTAGACTGGTCCGAAATTGAAAAGTTATCAGATTCGCAAATATGTTGTAATTTGTTTTATGCAACATTATACAAAATTCTAGACAAACACGTTCCTAAGCGAAAACTGAATATTAATAAGAAACAATATCCTCCATGGTTTGACGCTGAAATTGTTGCCCTAATAAAAAAAAAGACTAAGTTACTTCAACATATCAAAAATAACAATGCTATCTTAGAAGAATTCAGATCTGTTCGTCGACTAATTAAACAAAAAATTAAATTAAACCACCGCAAGTATGTTTCTAATGCTGAGGATAACATAAACAACGACCCAAGTACATTTTGGAGATTTGTTAATCATAACAGGCAACAATCGCGAATACCAGGATACATGAAACACAGTAATGCAGTTCTTGATACACCAACAGATATAGTTGAAGGTTTTGCTACACACTTCAAGGCTTCGTACCTACTTAATGATGATTGTGAAGTCGACCTACAAATTCATCAACATGCCCTGGGGAATTTCTCCATTAACGAGGATCAAGTGCTACGTAGTCTCCGCCGGCTAAAAGCTAAGCTTACCATGGGTCCGGACAGTATCCCTGCATTCTTATTGAAAGACTGTGCAGCTTACTTTGTGCGGCCTTTAACCCATATATTTAACGTAATCCTTTCTAGTGGCGTCTTTCCAGATTGTTGGAAAGTTACTCGCATCTGCCCTGTCTTTAAAAAAGGTGACAAATTTAATATTGAGAATTATAGGCCCATTGCCCTTATCTCTAATTTTAGCAAAGTTTTGGAATTTATCCTCGCTGATCATATTTATTTCAAAGTGTCTAATTTGCTTAATAAAAGCCAACATGGATTCATTAAAAAGAGATCAACACAAACCAACTTAATTAACATTACTCAATTTATTTCTGACAATTTAGACCGTGGTAACCAAGTTGATGTAGTATATACTGACATGAGTAAAGCATTTGATCGGATATCCCATAATATATTAATTAAATTACTCCAGAAATGTGATATTAGCGACAATTTAGTGTGTGTACTTTCATCTTACTTATCCAATAGAGCTCAATTTGTCTCATATATGGGAAGAAAATCCAACACGTATATCGCAAACAGTGTAGTTCCTCAAGGTTCCAACCTTGGTCCGCTGATGTTTTTAATATTTATTAATGGTGTTTGTGATGTTTTAGACTGTGAGTTTCTAGTATACGCAGATGATATTAAGCTCTATTCGGTAATACGCAATCCTGATGACGCTGTGATATTACAAAATAATTTAACAAAATTAAGTGACTGGTGTTCATTAAATGGTATTAATATTAATATATCGAAATGTAACATCATGTCTTATACCCGATCAAATACGCCCATTTTGTTCAATTATGCTCTAGAAAACTACATTATCTCACGTGTAGACTACATCAAAGATCTAGGTATTTATTTTGACAGCAAATTAACATTCAATATGCACATTGAAAAAATATCTCTTAGTTGCTACAAAATATTAGGGTTCATTATAAGAAATAGTCGTCAGTTTCGGTCAACAAAAACTGTAATTAATTTATACCAGTCGTTAGTCTTATTTAAAATATCATATTGCGCTACTGTTTGGTCTCCAGGATACCTGAAATATATTAATATGTTAGAGAAAGTGCAAAAACGATTTCTGAAATATCTGTACTTTCTTAAGCATGGCACTTACCCTGACTACAACGTGTCCTATCATGCGCTATTAGCTGAATTTCAGATAGAGTCAATATGTAACAAACATAAATTTATATTTATCATCGATTTGTATAGAATTGTAAATAATTTAAGTGATAATTCGAACATTTTAAGTCAAATCGAATTTAATGTGCCTAGACTTTCTGCGCGGCACAAGCGCACATTTTCCAATAAAACGTCACGCACAAATCACAATGAATTCTCACCGTTATGTACGATGATTCGTAATTATCACGAGGTCCAATATTGTGTTGATATATTTGATCCAAATTTAAGATCATTTTCAAATGATTTAAAGTCCTGTTTATAGTAGAACGTATTAGTGAGGTTATATATGATAATAATAGTAATGGATTATGTTAATTTGTATCATTAGTTAGGAAATAGGTAACATATATCTTATTTTATATTATTTATCCTTAAGTATTTATTGTAATAATTTCTCTGTAATAAGGCACTGCCTGTTGAGAAATAAATTTATTTATTTATTTATTTATCATATACAAAGTAATTGGGAGACTATCAGATATGCGGACGATACAGCAATTGCTTACGATGCTTGGAAATGGAATGAACTTAAACATAAAGTAGAAACTGGCCTATCTCGTATCAGAAAATGGTTTGACTCAAAAATATTAATAATGAACATATTCAAGACACACTATATAGCTTTCTTCTGTAGCTCTGCCATAGCACCAAATTTTATACAATTATGTATTCGAAATAATGCCATTCAATTTCGTATATTCCCAGTCCAAAATTATTATTAATAAACATTCAGATGGGATGCACAAATGAATCAAATTTAAAAAAAACTCAGATCTTAACTTTGACAATTACGAAATATCTTAAAAAAACCTCAACTAAAATTAATTCAATATGATAACATTTATATTTATTGTTTGTCACACACAAGTTGTAAAACTTCGTGACTTTCTGCGGTTTCTTATTGTTTTAGGTTTATCATTGTATCTTAATTATTATGATCATTAATGTATCTTTTATAAACAATGTATCAACTATATATTATTATTTAAACAAAGTAAACATTTTTATAAGTATTTTTATAAATTGTTTATTTTATTACTATCGACAATTATTTCTTAAATAGTTTGTAGGTATGTGACGTTTTGTGGGAAAATAGAGAAATAAAAATCGAATTGCTTTTTTGTACAAAAATTAAAGCAATAATGTAAAGATAATATAAAAATCAAAGCTGTTAATATTTTTATCCGTAACTTCTATTTATAAAATTACATATGTATGAAAAATCTTTATCTTTATATATAGTTTATTGATACTGAGATACAAACACATTTTAAAAATGAGCGAATTGGATTGAGGGGTCCTCAAGACATAATTTTCCATCAAAATATCGGATTTAAAAGAATCACCATCATACAGGTAAAGTGAAAATTGATTAATATATTAAAGACAATCCAGGTAACTAATAATAAGAAACTAATTTGAGCGTTGATTAGGTTATTTTTCTTTAAATTGTACATAAATTTTAATGTCAATAATGTAGCACAAATCTGTTTGGTTTTACTAAATACTATTTTTATTTTACTAGCTAATTACAATTATTTTGTATAGAAAATGCTTGAACAAACATTATTTGTATCATTATTTTTAATACATTAAACTATTATACGTATGTAAACTTATAGGAGTTTGTAAAACAACATTTTTATTTACTTCACAATTCAATTTCAAGTTCGTGTGCGATATCTACCATACAGGAGCGTAAACTCACCTTGCTTCACACACATACTGTAGACTAGAAACTGACAACTCCCTATTTTACCGACCGCCTGTCCTGACATCTATGTTACGAGCGCTGAATTATTATACCAACGATCTTCTACATAATGCATATTTCTATATTACAGATATTTTAAACAAAGTTTAAAATCTCCTTAATGTTTTAAAATTGATTTGTAAGCATAAACTGAATGTACACTATTTTAATAAAAGGATATTCTAAAGATATCTATTCTTCACAAGTAGTTAACTAAATCTACAAATAGTCCATAATATTGACGAACAAAACAAGAGGGCGCGAGTATCCACTATTCATGATAAAATGAATTATGTATTATTAGTTATGTTTAAATACATTAATATTAACTGGAACACCCTGTTAATCTTAAAAAAGCTAAAATATTAAAGTAGCACATCTTAATATTAGTTTATTGTTACATAAATTCTTTGTTGCTGACGAAATTATTTGTATGGATTTGTTTACTTTTGTATGTATTTCGAATTGTATTTATAAAGCAAGTCTGATAAAGTACTAATAAATAAATAAATAAATAAATAATAAATTCAAGGATTAATTTAATATTTTCTCTAGAGCTAATTTATTATATATTTTTTAAATCTGTATTAAATTTACTTTAATCTGTTCTTAAATAAATAAAAATAAATATAATTAATAGGTAGGTAATGTAATTATTCCTAAATGATTTGCTAAGCAATATACAGATATCAGTTTTCATTATACATTGTTTTCAAGAAAGTAAAATTATTTCTGTTTACACAAGAAGACTGTATGATGAATAAATTATGATTTCGCAAGATTTCTGATTTATAATCCCTCTTAGTTCAAAATTCAAAATCCATGTCTGACAAAAATAGTTTTTTTTAAAGAAAAACATTTAATTATATGGAATTTGAAATGCAGAATTAAATCGCACCGAATGATGAATGCATAATGAGGGCGGAATATTTGTAAAGCATGCAACTTTCGTAAAGAGGGCGAGAGCGAAAGAGAAGCCAATATAAACGCACATTAAACGAGTTCCACGCTCTAATTTCAGTCTGAATGCAAACCGAAGGGTTGAAAGGATTTCGTTAAGGTAGGTCTTTGAGTCAATTACTAATTGCCCTCTCTATGGTTTATTATATAACTTCTGTACGAGGGGTCTTTTGTATATTAGTCTGGCGGTGGTGTTTCGGGTATAATCTAAATAGGCCACGATGTGTGACTCGACTTGACATGACCTTTTGTCCGCAATAGTTACAAATTACAATAGTCTTTGTTTGCAGAGTCCTCAAATGTCGATGTAAAGTGTGTGTGTGTGTGTGTGAGGGAGTGTATACTACATCTCTACAGCTAAGACTATTTGCACCCGAACAACGACAATCATTACGGTTCCATTCCTCCTAACTATCGCAGTTATTAAAGCCCCTGGTGGCGCTCGTCTTTTGTTCCTTTTTACTTTTGTGAAAGTCCGGATTATTGGCCAAAGGATTTTTTTTCGTTTCAGTTTCAATTTCCTGTCCTATCTTCTGGCCTGTGTTAATTAAAAAATAAAAAGTTTTTTCATCATCCTAATAGCGGGATAATCTCCAGTTGGCACGTGTATACTTTATTATAAAAATAATTATAAATATCGAAACATTAATAAATAAAGCTTATGTTTAATGTTACAAGTATATATTACTGATAATAATTAATAAATTAATACTTTAAGTTAGTAGTATTTATTATGTATTTTAACTAGTTGATATTAGCAGTAGTCAATTGGATACCAAGTGTTTGTCGAATTTAAAGTATAATACAATTTTAATTAATGAATAATTTAATAGATAGATACGTTTTTATTAATGAGGGCCATTTAAAGTGTTATTGTGAATATTGAAATTAATTTTCTTCATTTTTTATATAACAATCACTATTGAAATCTTAACAATATAAATATAAATCCAGTTTAGAAGCTTAACTGACCGAAATATTTAATACTATCTTTATATTATAGAATTTTATTTTATTTTGTAGTTATGTGTAATTGCACAAACGATATTTAAAAAAAAATGTAAAAAAGAGATTTACGAATTATTCACTTTCAAACTATAATTAATATGATTCATATTAAAGTAACAATTTGTTTTCCTCACTATGATCTTAATTATCATTTATGAACATATTTATCCTTTGGTAAATTTTCTAGACAAATTCTATAAAATATTAGTCTTCTAAGATTTTACTAAAGTTTTTTATTTAATACGTCACAAATTACTTTTAATCATATTTAATTATCTTGAAATTTATTATGTTAAAAAGATATTATAAATCTTGTTTTAACAATTGTTGTCAGAATAAATTTTATTTATTGCCATTTGGTAATGTTAATGCAATTTGAGCAAAATTATTAATCAATCCTCTATTTATGCTATTTTGATGATAAATAACCCTAGTTTTGACGATTGGAAACGATTTAAGGCTGTAAAATATGTCAATAATGATTTACACCAAATTTCGAAATATGCTACTAAATATTATTTAAATTTTATAGTAGCATACTTTTTTTAAGTAAAAATCCTGAAGATCAGTTGTATATAACACATAATTCAAATTATCCTTAATGAACTTATTCTATTTGTTACAAATGAATAATCTATACTTAATATTTGATAATAAATTGAAATTTACAAATGATCTTATGCAATCATTATAAATAATTATTTTATCTTCAAAATTAGGTTCCAGGAACATTAAAAATAGTATCAATCCAAAAACAACAATTTAATATTTTCGAACCACTTTGTGGACAAAGGACGTAAAACTACAAGCTGTCGAAAAACAGAGCCAAAATTAATATTTCATAAAAATATTCAAATTCCTTACAATGTTTCAATTTCCCAAACTATTATCCCCCCTCAGCTTCAGTAAAGTACCTTGGCATAACCATAGATCCAAAAATCAATTTTAAAAAACACACTGCTACAACGAAAAACAAAATTAACACCAGGGTAAAACATTTTAGATGCTTAACGTTTAACAATAATGGTATTACTACTAAAACTGCAGTAAAAATATATAAAATGATTTGTCGCCCATGACTGGACTATAGTTGTGTCCTCTATCCCAATCCCACCAATCCAACCTCCCGTAATATTCAAGTTAGCGAGCGAGCATCCCTTCGTAGCATAACAAAACTCCGTCATTCTCTCAATCCTTTATATAATTCTTCTAATCAGCTCCTTTATGATACTACCTTAGTTATTCCCACTCAAGAATGCCTTCGATTCCTATCAGAAAAATTCTTCAAAAATCCTTCCAACTTTCACATATTATCCCTATTCTGTATTCCTAGAAACCCAAAACTAACCCCTAAATTTAAAAACCCACATTCTACCATTTTTGATTTCATTTCATGCATCTACTCATTAAAGACTGACGCTTTAAATATCCATAGGGTTACTTATGCGTAGGGATAACTTACGCAATCCATTTATGCAGTGAAAACTGATAGATTATTGTAAAAACTCAAAATCACACTTAAAATCATTCGTCAATCTTTTTGGGTGCTTCCTGTTCAAACAAATAACATTTGGTCTACAGGAGGCGCCAACTTTATTTTAAAAGCCTAATGAACAGAGAAAAACTTGGTTTACTTTGATCAAAACATAGAATATGCTAGCTAGAAAAATATGACGTCATATGAACTGAACAATTGGCTATCTTTTGGGCGTTGAAAAATATAGAGGATACCTGGATCGATGACAAATCACCGTTTATTAACATATTCCTTGTATGATGAATTTTTAGTCACCGATAGAAATATGGTTACAATTTATGCTGAAGATACAAGTTTATAATATTAAGGTTAAGAAATAAGTCTATGGAACCTAATAAGTAACTGCTACATGAAGATGATCTATATTTCAGGATTCTATCATCTATTCAGTTATATCACTGAACAATATTCTCCATATACTAATCTAAACACTTTCTTTGAGTCCATCAAAAGGAATTTTAGCTGTATATTTAATTTCTGATCCTAGAGTCTGTAAAATCTTTTATATTCGCCAAATAAAAAAAAACTATGAATTTACTTTAGGTAACTTAGAAATTAATAAAATCTAATATTGCTCTGAAATATCGGGAGTTTACATTAATTCATGCGGTTTTCTAAGAGAGGGCGTTACTGGTATTATTTCGCGTCGTGTTCTTCTCGTTAAATTAAAAAAAAACATATAAATGATGGTAGTTAATAAAGTTTGACGAGTATACTCGACAACGAGCGATTTTCTTAACACCCAGAAATTTACACTTTTCTGACACAGTTAACGAATTAATGTAACATTTTTTTTAGTGTGTTTGATTGTGGGGTGTTTGTTTTTGTCCAGTTAACTGTCTCCCTTTGTTTTGAAAATGTGAATTTTGGTATGTCATGAAAATTGATGGATAACGAATATACTCGTCAAACTCAGTTAACTGGTTAACATGTTTCGAATTAATTGTATTGTATAAATAGAAACTAACAACACCATAAATTTGCTCGATTTCTCTATTTGTAAATTTAATACGTCCAAATTTCTGATATGATATTTATATGCAGGGTGGGGCAGAAAAAATAGCGTTTTTAAAATGTCTGTTAAAAAGATTTTAGTTTTTTTAATAAAGTTTTTATTTAGTTAAAGCATAAAATCTTTTTCAAATAACTCCAGAAGGGTGACGTCCATCATTCTTACAATCGTGATTTAAAATTATTTCATTACGTTTCGTAGAATTGTTGGGTAATTTGGTTCGTTTCTTCTCCGATCTGTTCTTTCAAGGTTTGATCTGTTTATGATGGGTTATCTAGAAACATCGTATTCTTCAAGTAATCCCACATTGTGACACCTGGTGGACGAGTAGGCCAGATAATGTCCCCATTTCGAGAAATCACATGATTTGGAAATAACCCATTTACAATATTCATGTTAACTTTCTCTGGATGGGAGGTTGCTCCGTCTTATTGAAAAAAATATTACCCTTTTAACTCGGTTCTATGCAAGCTGTGGTACAAAAAAGTTTTTCAACATATAGCCGTATCTTTGTCAGATTACTGCCAAGGAATTGCTATTTTTGTCTGCTGAAAAAATGTTACCCTTTTTTTAACTCGGTACCGTACAAGTGGTACTTTTTTTCCAGTATGTAGGCGTATCTTTGTGAGGTTACTGCTACTTCCAAAAAGTACTGCCCTATAATTTCTTATGAAGACTGTGCACCACAGAGTAACTTTTGTGGAGTGAAGGGGTTTCTGATGAACTGGTCTAGGATTCACAGCATTCTAATATATAAAAATCTGCTTGTTTTCATAATCGAAAAAAATGTAAATGGGCTTTGTTGCTTATCTATAAATAATTTACAATGTCATCTTGAATAATTAAATGTAAAAACTCTGGACATAATCGCTGTCGAATCACATAATCGCTTTCTTCAAGAGTTTGTACGATTTAGATTAATTTTCTATAGATGAAGATATAGGTGCAAAATCCGTCCGACGTTTCTGTTTGAAATCATAAGTGCAGTGCTAAGCTAAACGACACGGACTTTATCGATAACAATTCTTAAACTGTCCATATTCTTAGGAGTGTACACCGATTTTGCTCTTCGAGGTTTCTTTCTTGTTTTGACTAAGTCTCTTAGTTCATAATCCACTTTTTAATGGCACAGCCAGACGGCACCGGTCGGTTGCGATTAATGATGAACTGGTTGCGAAAAGCACAACGTGCTCATACGTAACAATTACCATTTTGATAAAATGCTTTCACAGCGAACGAGCACTGTTCCATTATTACTAAATTTTAATACGAAGGTAACATTGCCAATAACGTCCCTACCACCTACAAACGAATATAGAAAACCAATGTTTACCGATACTATAACTCACAACAACTCTAAGAATCCTTTTAAACAAAAAATGGCATCATTCAATTTTATCAGAGCTCTCAAGTTTTCTCTAAACCAATCAAAAAAATTGCGACAATGAAATAAATAGCAATAAACAACACCTACTCTGGAAGAATAATTGGTAATTTAGTTCAAAAAATAAATTAAAATAATGCCAAAAATATATTTTATCAAGAATATGCACCTGATATCAATACACAACATCTTTATTTAAACAATTTTTACATAATTATTTTCTGATTCATTACATTTTGGCTTAGTTTTCGACCATAGGTCGGTCTACCCTGAAATTGAATTGCAATTGAAGTTAAATTACAGAAACTGTTCAGATGATGTGATCTTATGAATTCATTTATTGAACTTGTAAGCTGTTTGTATTTTGAAGAAATATTGGGATTTCGTGGGATACAAAATTTATTTATAAGGAATAGATTACAGGGTTTTGCTGCAAATTTTTCACCAAAAGCTAGTGGTATATTGGGCGATGGGAGTGATCGTGTGGATTTGTATAATAATTCGTTGGATGTTTTGGCCATGGAGAGAATTATTTGAGTGTCTTATTTTGGAGTACGGATTTTTCGGCTACTTGGATATGATGTAGGGTGGAAAGACGGTATTGTGTAAAAACATTTGTGTCGATATGCATTAGTTCTTGCTTGTCCCTGAAATGGCCTTAGTTTTGACTTTGGCTTTAATGGAATGGATATGAGGTTTAAAGGAAAGTTTTGAGTTGAATAGACACCCAAGGTATTTGAAAAAATAATGTGGTGGAGATATTTTGGTATGATTTTAGCTTTAGGAAATTTAGGACAAATTTTGTGAAAAGTTTTAGTTTTATTTTGGTTTAATTCTCTTTGGAGAACCAATTTTGTAGTGATTGGAAGGATGTTTGTGGTGTGTCAAGCGCACAGGTAGGGGTTTTGGCAGTAACTGCAAAAATTAGTGGATATGTGGTAGAATTAAAGTGTGTAGTATTGGGATTAAATACGTTATGAGATTATAGTTGTAAAGTAAAGTGGCGCGTGAGAGGCTTTGTGGAATGCCTTGCTCAAGACGAAATGAGGAGGATAAGATGTTGGGGAGTATTAAAGAAGAAATTTTAATAAAGCAGACCCATAAACACACATTTTCAGTGTTTAACCTTTTTTGGCATCATAACTATTCAAATAAAAAATATCAAAATATCCTTGAAACATATTAGCGTTATAGTGGTCTTTAAAAATAATAATTAAATTTCAAATTTAATTTAAAACCAAATTGATATTATGAAAAATTCAAAATTTCTAAATGAATATGAGAGTCTTGTAAAGGAATTCACATCGGTCAGTCTGGTCGAAATATTGTACCACGGCTTGAAGAACATAAACGATCTTATTGCTTAGAACACAAACATTCTACATTTGCAAATCTGTTATTAGAGAACAATCATATTTTTGGCAAGAATGTACTTTCAGTACAACACTTTTCCGGTAAAGGTCGTAAAATGAATTTACTGAAAGCTCTTGAAATTCTTAAGGCCAAATTAATAATAGTTTTTTCATTCTTAATACCTAGACTGATTTATGTATTCCCCTCTTTTTGAAAGCATTTAAACCCTATTTATTTGAAATGTAGGTACTTTATGTTTGAAAATGATCAGCGTATGATCGAAACTTTGGCCACAGTTTAAAAATATAGTCGCAAAACGAAGTTATAAAGTGTTTTATTTAATTTCAACATTGCATACCTTCAACATTTTTAGTAATACTTGTTACTGGAATCTCTATGGTAATGATATGTATTTTATAAACTGAAAGTAATAAATAATTAGAAAAAACACGAAAATATTTCGTAAAATCTACAACAAATGAGTCTTATTAAGACTACAAGAACAAACCACTTTTGAAACAACTACTTCTTGTGTTTTTTCTAATGATTAGTTAATTTTCTACAACGTAAAGGACTTGTATATTTTATTATGAAAGTAATAAATTACTGGCATTTCCAATAGAAGGCTTTAAAATATTAAACATACAAATCTAAAGACTAATCAGAAGAGAGTTTTACAGAAATACCCTCAGAAAATTATGAAAGTACATATTTAAAAAGAGAGGCATTTAAAATGTTGCTTTAAAAGATTATTGAAGAAATCAAAATATAAGCTAAATATCAATTATTTAAAATATTAGAAAAAATGTAATATTAAATTATGACTGATAAGAATACCCGCAAACCGGAATAATTTCTATAAAGATAGACATGTCATTAAGATAATCTCTATTATGACATCTTAAGCATCAATTAAATTTCTCTAATCGATTGGAATTTACCACCGTCAACGTCAAATATATTCCGCAAATAAGGGAAATTTAGTGAAACGATTTAGACAATTCTTTTTTAGTATGTATCTATTTTTTAGACATTATAATTATAAAATAAAAAAAAAATAGATATAGCTGTGTAAAAATATCTGGCGACAATATTCATCATATTGAGTAATCGAATCTAGAAAAAAATATTAACTAACTATTAATAAATTTGAGTTATTGTCATTTTGTGTTATTCTATTTAGCTAATCATAATAACAATCACATCAATAAGCCATTATCTTTTATAGTATGGATCTCCCTATTATAGACAAATTATTAGAAAATGTTAATGGATTGCATTAAAATTGACGATAATATAATAAGAAGACGATTCAAAACATTTGTAGTATGTAATTTTTACTAATATACAATTTTATGTCGGAGCATCGTTTTAGTAGTAGTAGTAGTAGTAGTAGTAGTGTTAGGCTATCGACCACGTGGTCCTTCCGCCATGTGTCATTTGTGTATTTGTGTGTGTGTAAATGAGCTTGTTACTTTAAAGGATCGCCCCCGTCACTCTAAAGCACCATTAATTGTATCCCAATGGTGAATGGTACCGGTCACCCATCCGACTACTGACCCGAATCAACGTTGCTGCACGTCAGTCCGGGGCCGTAACCGATGCGCCACCACCGGCGTGTGCATCGTTTTATTAAATATAAAAATGGAAATATTATGCACTTTACAGGGTCTATTATAAAAGTAATAGTCATTTCCTGGGACAAAAATGATTATTGATGGTACCCGTACAAATGCCTAAAATTTCACAAAATACTCTCCTGCAGCATCGATACATTTGCGGAAACGTATCTGCTATGCCTGAAGGCACACTGAAACTCCTCGAATGGAATATTTCTTAGGAACATTTTAACATGCTTTTGAATGTTTTTCATGGACTTCGAATGCTTTTCTTTCATCTCCCTTTTCAATCGGGGAAACAAAAAAGTCCTTACTGTAAGGAGACTGATGGATCACCGTGTTGTTCAGGGCGAGAAAATTTGTAACGATGAAGACCTTGTGGCTGAGATCATTGTCATGGTAGAGCCTAATCGTATCTTTGTTGCTAGCGCTAACACGCGGGATGTTGCATTTCAATCTCTTGAGCACCTGCAGATAACAGGCTGAGTTTTTCCCTGCGGTACAAACTCAAACTGGACTATTCCTGGAAGGTCAAGAAACCGTTGTTAGGCATTCAGAACGGGATTCGTCGGCGATCTCTTCCCAGATCTCTTGTACACACTCTCGAACTGTAATCTTGAAATAAGGTAAGCCATCTGGAATATTTTGGGCTGCATAATAATATTAATAATCAAATCTTCCAAAGAAAACAAGCCATTTGCAAGAATGGGTTAAATAAAAATATTCAAGAAATATGACAAACTTTTTTTTTATAAAACTTGCAACACAACAATCAAAATTTCCGAAAAGCCATAACTTAGAGAAAAAAGGTATAAAAATAAGTTATTTGAAGTATTGTTGTATGCAACCAAATGTATACACAACCTGTGCGCAGTCGCAAATAAACGCCACTAAAGACCTTCCATAATCCACGTTACATGTTACATAGTGTCAGAACTTTAGGAGAGTATCCTGCCGAGGTTATCATAGAACGAGCGAAGTTAACCAAACAAAATACCGAGAGAAGATGACTCACCAGTTCCGGGGATAAAACCACCTAAAATCTAGTGTTAATACAAGACATGTCGACGAGTTGGAAAAATTGGAAACAGCAATTTCAATGGTACGCTACAGCAACTCAATTAAATAACACCGGTCATACAAGCAGCAACATTTATGGCAACAATAGGCCCCGAAGTGATCGAAATTTACAATAACTTCAATCTAACGGAAGAAGAAAAAACAGACATAGCGATAATACAAGGTAAATTTGACAGTTATTTTACTCCCAAGCAAAACATCTCATATGCAAGATATAATTTCTTGAAATTAAGACAAGGAGATGAGAACTTCGATGAATTTTTAAAAATAATAACAACTCAATCAAAACTGAGTGATTTAAGCATTTTACAAGACTTAAAGATAAAATAGTATTTGGAGTAAAGTCTGATTAGGTTAGAGAAAAATTGTTGTCCGAAGATGTATTAACTTCAAAAAAAAGCTATCTCAATAAGTAGAGCGAGTGAACTTGCAACCAAACAATTAAAAGAAGCGAATGCAAACAATTGCTCTCAAATAAATATAGTAAAATCAAATAAAAATACAAAACATAAAGGCAAACGGTGTGGAACAGAGCATACAGCAAAAAATTGTCCAGCCTTTTACGAAAAGTGTCAAAAATGTAACAAGAAACGACATTTTCAAAAATACTGTTAGTCCAAAAATAAACAAGTAAAAAATATCAAAACAAAATCAACACAGTTGATAATAATGAGAAAAGTGACACTGAAGAAGAAGTGTTATATGTTAGAAAAATATTCAGTCAAGAGAAAGAAGGAGTGAAGTAATTAAAGTAAAATCTGAAGAGATAAATATAAAACTACAACTACAAGTGCACAATGCAATGTGATATCAAAAGCAATTGTAGAAAAATTAAACATTAACTTAAACGAATCAATAACGAAGAGACTAACTAGTTTTTAGATGATAAAATTTCAGTGTTAGGATAAATTAATCTTCGGTGCAGAGTGAAAAAATATGAAAACTGTTATAAATTTCAAAGTAGTAAATAAAAATGTTGCAACCATATTAGGTATAAAAACATTTAACAACTTGGGACTGATTTGTAGAATTTTAACGGTTTAAGAAGAATACCAAGAACTATTTAAAGGGTTAGGATGTTTGAAAGATTTTGAATATGACATAGAATTCATAGATTCAATAAAGGATGAAGTGAAAAGAAAACTAGAGGATATTGTAAAAATGCAAGTAATTAATCCAATTACAGAGCCAACCCCAGCAGTTTCTCTATTAGTAATCGTAAGAAAAAATAACAAGATACGAATCTGTATGGATCCGACAGATCTCAACAAAAATATGAGGCGAAGACATAATCCTTTCAAAACTTTGGAAAAAATAGCGCCAATGCAAGTGGATCAAAATTTTTCACACTGTTGGATTGCAAGATTTTGGCACATTAAGGTAAGTGAAAGGATGTACTTAGCATTTGCAACACCATGGGAAAGATATGTTTGCAACAGGTTACCATTTGGGTTGTGCCGCTCCGGAATTGTTTCAAGAAATAATGAGTAATTTATTAAAAACCTGCCAAAATACTGAATGATCAATGGATGATATCTTGATGCATGCACCAACTTTAGAAAAATTAAATAAAATTACTAACCAAGCATTAAAAATACTAAAAGAAGCTGGTATAAAATTAAACAAAGAAAAGTGTAAATATATAGAAACACGAGTAAAATATATGATATTGTTAGACAAAGGATTGGAAGTAGATGTTCAAAAAGTATTAGCCATTAAAAACTTAAAAAACTCCTTAAAATAAAACAGAGCTACAACGGTTATTGGGCATGGTAACATATCTGAATAAGTGTATACCAAAAATGTCAGAATTAACAGAACCAGTGCGGGTGTTGCAGAATGGACTTGGAATTAAGAGCAAGAAAATGCAGTGAACAAGGTAAAAGAAGTTTTAACAAAACCACCAGTCTTAAAATTTTATGATAGAAATGCAGAAGTTATTATTATTATATTATCAGTAGACGCGAGCTCAACGAATCTGGGGGCAGTACTTATACAGTCTGGACGTCCAGTAGCATATGCCACCAAGGCCTTGATAGAAGCAGAATGTAACTACCCACAGATCGAAAAGGAAGCACTAGCAATAAAATTTGCATGTCACAAATTCCATGAATACATATAGGGTCCGCCAATAAGGGCGCGTGAACTTTAAAATTGAATAAAACAAGTTGTGTGTGAGGTAGAAACGAAATTTATTTTTCATTCGAAAGGGTATTCGACCCCATTAAGTATGGAAGATAACATTGTTCAAATGACCACCGCGGCTCCGTTTGGTAGCCCGGATCCGGGAGGTCCAATTTTCGATGACTCTGGAGCACATATCGGCCTCAATTTGAGCGATGGCGTTGCGTATGTTGACTTTGAGGTCATCGGTGTTTAGAGGCTTGTTGGCGTAGACCAGCGACTTGAGATAGCCCCAGAGAAAAAAGTCTAAAGGCGTTAAATCGCACAATCTCGGTGGCCAGTTGATATCGCCTCCGCGCGAGATGACCATGTCCGGAAATCGCTCGTGCAGAATGTCCATTGTGGCATGGGCTGTGTGGCACGTGGCGCCGTTCTGCTGGAACCACATGTCGTCCGTGTCCATATCATCCAGTTTAGGCAAAAAGAAGTTGGTTATCATCGACCTGTAGCGCTCCCCATTGACGGTTATGGCCGCCCCAGCTTCGTTCTCGAAAAAGTACGGACCGATGATGCCGCCGGCCCAAAATCCACACCAAACAGTGACTTTCTGGGGATGCATTGCCACTTGGTGGACCTCGTGTGGGTTGTTCTCACTCCAAATGCGGCAATTTTGCTTGTTCACATACCCGTTCATCCAGAAATGAGCCTCGTCGCTGAAGATGATTTTTCGGCCAAAATGGGGGTCTGCTTCCAACTGCTCCAGAGCCCAGTCAGCGAACGTCCGACGCTGTCTGTGGTCTTTTATCTTGAGCTCCTGGGTCAATTGGATTTTGTACGGGTGCAGACCCAAATCCAGATGCAAAATTCTGCGAGTTGATGTCTCCGAAAGGCCAAGTTCCTGTGCACGACAAAAAATGGACTGCCTCGGGTTCTCCCGCACACTCTCACGGACAGCAGCGATATTTTCGTTCGATCGGGCGTTTCGTCGACGTGTCAGTGTTGGCTGGTTGTTTACTGAACCAGTCGACTCGAATTTGCCCACCAATCGACGGATAGTCGACTCTACAGGCCGATCATCGCGACCGTAAAATGGGCGAAGTGCGCGGAACGTTGCTCGAACTGATGACCCATTTTCGTAAAACAATTTAATAATTTGCACATGCTGCTCGATACTCAAACTTGCCATGGTGATTTGGGGTTATATACTGAACAAATGACAGCAACTTTGACAGCTCTACCTCGAACAACATGGCCGCACCCTTCCGGCAAACTTCGCGCGTCCCTATTGGCGGACCCTTTATAAGCGATTTTCAAGAAACCTATTTTTAAAGCCCCTCCAAGGCTACAAAGAATAATATTAGATCTCTTACAGTACTCACCAAAAATAATGTACAAAACCCACCTGAAGAAGAATTGGAAGTGCAAGTAATATTCTCTATGTCCCACAAGGCAAGAGAACAACTCAGCTTTTTAACAAGTGCCGACGAAGAACTCCAACTACTTATCAATACCATCCAAGAAGGATTTCCAAATAAGATTCAAGATATACCACCAAATATTCAACATTACTTCAACTTCAGAGATGAAATATCCGTGTACGATAACTGTATTTTCAAACAATTTACATTGGACAAACTCAACAAAATTTAGTAACACGTTTTAAAGAACACACATTTGCCTAGTAAATGTGAAAAAATATCGCAATGACTTCGTTGTACTAGAAATTCCCGCTCAACTAATGGGGATGAGGAGTCCAATACTAATGACGATACAACTGATGCCGCTTTAATACTGGATTCCAAAACAGATAGTGAAGAATTGATTAACATACATGCATTAATTCTTGAACTCAGGAATGAAAACAGATTACTGCGTAAAGAAATAAATGTTCTTAAAAAGATGTCGTGGGAACCAACAGATAATTTTATTACCTTTTTTGGAAAATTGAAGGGGGATCTCCTGGTTGGAACCAAGCAAATTGTATCGGAGATAATAAATAATTCAACATCTAGAAATATAACGGATTCAAAATCAAATTTTCTTCTCAGCTAAGGGATGTTGAATCCATTGATTACTCTCTCTCACAATCAATTTTCCTGTCAAATCGGGAGTTATTACTGTCCGCTGATAATTCATTACCAACAGCACCACTTCCAACATTTTCAAATAACTCCATGGATTCTCAAAGAGCGCCGAGTTCATTGGAGCCACTTGTATTCCAAAATCAAGAGTCATCAACTCATACTGGATTAAATAATGGACTACCATCAAGAAGCAATCATCAGAAGACAACAAATTCTCCCATTTTAGGATCTAATACTTCCACTTCTCTGGTTGGTGTTGCAGTCGAGAAGAAAGTTTGGTTACATCTTAATAATTTGCAACCCAATACAACATCGGCGCAAGTTTTTGCTCATATTAAGGAAATACCTGATGTGTCTAATGCTGTTTGCATAGCCCTAACTGCAACCAATGTGTATTGTTCTTTTAAAATTGTTCTAACACAACATGATGCGGTAAAATTACTAAACGGTGCATTTTGGCCAGTAAACGCAAGGATTAAATACTTCGATCATAATTTAAAAAATCAATATAAACATAAACGTAAGAACAATACTTATAAAAAGAACAATAGCATTGATGTTGCTTCTGCAAGGATCAGATAGTGTTGCCAATGTATCTTCTATCGGTATTAATAATATAACTCCAAAAAACTGAGCATTTATTATCAGAATCTATGTGGTATGAAATCTAAATTGAAAAATATTAGTCATAGTATAAATTGCTCACCTTATGATGTCATTGTTTTTACTGAGACTTGGCTCGACACTTCAAATGATAGTACTAAACTTGGTTTCAAAAATTTTTCAGTTTTTAGATCGATCTCCGTTAACTAGTCTCAAATCTAAAGGAGGTGGAGTGCTTGTGGCTGTTAAAAACAACTTGCACGCTTCAATTATTCCTACCTCACAAACTGGTATGGAACAAGTCTTTGTGAGAATAAACAAAAAAATAATCATTTGTTCGATATACATACCGCCCGGTTCTGATATGAATGCCTATGCGGACCACTGTACGTCTGTTAATTTAATTAAAACAAACTATCCTTTGGATGAAATCTTAATTGTTGGTGATTTCAATCTGCCTAATGCTAAGTGGGCATGTAATTTAGAAACTGTCTTAGTTGATAATAATAGTTGTGCGAAGGATGATATCTTGGCTGAATGTTTTGATTTTCACAACATATTTCAACTTAATAACTTATCTAACTCTAGAAATGTTTTTTTAGATTTATTTTTTTCTGATGTTTCTGATATTGCTGTTGACTATGCACATGATCAATTATCTAATTCCTCATTACAGGAAAATTCTTATGAATTAGGTATTCCTTTGAATGCAACTTACAAACAACTTACTTACGATGTAACAGAGTATGATTTTAAGCGAGCGCAATTTGCGAAGATCAATAGTTTCCTGTCAGGCATTGACTGGGACAGAACTCTAAACTATGCTGATGTTGACGAAAATACTAACGTCTTTTATAATATCTTGTATATAGTGATAGACAGATATGTACCTCTTTTGAAGTACAAAAGTGGAAAATTTCCTAAATGGTTCAATAGCGAGCTGATAAAGCTGACAAATGAAAAAAAAAATAGCTCATCTAAAGTTGAAATAAACTAATTGTATGTATGACTACAGTATTTTTTCCACTTTAAGAACTCAGTGCAAAACTTTAAATGATTTTCTTTATCGGCGTTATATTAATAATGTTGAGATCAAAATTAAATCTAATCGCAGATTTTTTTGGAATTATGTTAAAGAATTTAGAAAAACTAGTGGTTTTTCAAAACATATGTTCCTCGACAATTCATTGTCGACTAGTTTACAGGAATGTGCTAATTTATTTACTGATTTCTTCTCTTCAGTTTATGTAACTGACAGCGGATTTGCAATTCCCACTGTAAGTTCCAAAAGGCAGATTGATTTTAATAATTGGTATCCAATTACATTATCAGATGTTTTTGAAGATCTTACGAAACTAAATAACAGCACTAAGTCTGGTCCGGATTGTATTCCACCTGTATTTTTAAAAAGTTGTGTTTATTCATTGGCCAAACCAATTTATTTATTGTTTCAAAACTCTTTGACTACTGGACAATTTCCTGCTATGTGGAAAAGTAGTTTTATTACTCCTTTTTACAAAGCAGGAGATTAAATTCCTAAATTATTAGATTCAGTTGTTACATCTCAACTAATTTTTGTTACTAAAAAGGTCATCATCGATGAGCAACATGGATTTTGTCAGGGCAAATCAACAATTACTAATTTTTTAACTTTCCAAGTTTTTGTACTTGATGCCTTAGAGAAGGGTGCTCAAGTGGATACGATATATACAGACGTCTCTAAGGCATTTGACCATGTTAATCACAGAATCCTTCTTACTAAACTCCACTCATTAAGCCTGGGCTCTGCAATTGTTAAGTGGTTTGAAAATTATTTATTAGATCGGAACTCAATAACTGTGTTTCAAAAGCTATTCATGCGAAATCTGAGGTACCACAAGGATCACATTGTGGACCGATACTGTTCCTCATTTTCATTAATGATCTAATAGACTCCATCACTTATTCCCAAGTTTTATTGTTTGCTGATGACCTCAAAATATATAAAGCCATTACAAGTAAATCTGATATTGAAAAGCTTCAGTTAGACCTTGTAGCTACTCACCTATGGTGCGTGTCAAATTGTTTGAATTTTAACCTGGACAAATGTTACCAGATGATTTTTGGTAACAGACATCAAATTTTAAAAAAATGATTACCATATTAATGGTTATATTCTTAATTGCGTCACGCAAATAAAAGATTTGGGAATACTTCTTGATAGTAAACTTCTTTTTGCTGCTCATTTAAAGAATATTACTTCAAAGGCTGCGCGTACTCTAGGTTTTGTACAAAGATTTTCGAAAGACTTTAAATTTAAATATTTAAATTACTATATTCCACATTAGTAAGACCTCTCCTAGAATATGATTCTACGGGGTGGGCCAGATACAAGTTTCTTTTTAAAAATGCAATAGAATGCACAAAATTTAATTTTTTCCATGTATTATGGCTTTATTAGTAAGAGCAAACATTCCCATTAATTATGGTAGACAACTTCGTTTAGGTGGCTGCCCCTTCTGGCTTCGTAGTAACGCATTCTGTCATTCCAATTTTCCAAGACCTTGTTGATGATTTCGGGCTATAACTCACGGATTTCTTGGGTGATAACATCGGTTCTTCACGGTTCCCCACAACAATAAATCCAAAGGGGTCAAATCGTAGCTCCGAAGCGGCCCATTGACATCGCCAAGACGGCTGAAAACACGATTTGGAAATTTGGTGCACAAAAGATCGATTGTGGCATGGGCTGTGTGGAATAGCGCGCCATCCTGAATGAACCAGGGGTCATCCAAATCCTCGTCTTCAATTTCAGTAAAAAATGTTCGGATAAAATGGCTACGTAATGCTCACCATTGCCGAAACTTCGTTCCCTGCCTCATTTTCGAAGGAAAATGGTCCAATGATGCCATCACTCCACAATTCGCACCAAACTCTCAATCTATGTGGTTGCATTGGTTTCTCGACAATAACGTGCGGGTTTTCCGTCCCCAAATGCGTCAATTTTGTTTGTTAACGTACCCGCCAAGATGAAAATGTGCCACGTCAGAAAAAATGATTTTTAAGCACTCACTTTGGAAATAAGTTTGGAATATTTCTTGACGTTGTTCTAGCCTAAATCGACTCATTTCATACCGCGGAGATATGATACTGACTTTCAGTCAAGATTTCTAACGGAAAAAAGCCGTCAGTATCAAAATTATCTATGATTTAAAAAGAAAGCACTAGTTGGCCCATCCTATATAGTATGGACACCTAATTACAACACCACCCAAGTTGCAATTGAAAAAATACAAACTAAATTCCTAAAGCTTTTATGTTATCGTGGTGGCATTAACTATGATACAAATTCATTACGCTCTTTTAATTTAATGTCCTTAAGTGAGAGACGGTTCGTTGGAGATATGGTATTCTTTTTTAAATTAACCAATGTTCTGTTTGATTGCAAATTTCTTTTAACTAAATTAAATTTTAATGCAATTTCTCTACATTTGCAGAGAACCCGATTAACTTTATACCTGAATATCACAGAACCAACTTTGGGATGAATAGCCCTATATATAGGATGATGCGGCTTTTTAATTTTTTATGTAATTTTAATTTCGACTTGTTTAGTGTTTCGCTCAATAGTTTCAAGAAGCAGTGTAACAAAATCTTGTGTAATAATAGTATTTTAAATCTTAACTAGTTTTTATTATGTTTAATATATGTATATGTATTATTTTTAAATTTATATTGTATAGCTCCCATTTTATCTATGTTATTGCTGTATAGGTAAATCCGTCAATAAATTTGAATTTGAAAATTTGAAAATTTGACATATCACACAAAATATCAAAATATTGAAAAATCAGCAGTCGCACATCACACTTTCTCCACGGGGCACAAATTTTCATTAGAAAACACAATTATTAAAACATTCAACCGATAATAGATTAAATATGCTGGAAGCAATTTAGATGAAGAAAAATAAAAACTATTTATTGAATTTTGATCTTAGTCCTTTTGAGAACCCATTACTTTTGTGACTTTTGTATTTTTTTTTTTATATCAATTAACTATTGAAAATGAACACGTTTTCGAAATTTACATATAGTGTAAAATAAAAACTGTGAAGAAAGGATATATTTTTAACTACTATTAATATATTGAATGTTATAAGTCATTTTGGTATCTAACAATAGATGTCTATTTACTAATTTACTCAGAAAAAGGAAACTTTGTCATACTGTAAATTTAGTGGTATTACAAAAGCGTAATGTATTTTTAGCTGTTACCACAGACCCAAATCAACAATTCGTCTGTGTACTGTTGCTAATTGAACACATCGAAATTGATTTTTTTTTGCTGAGAAAGGTCAGAACTTTCTTGAGCGGATCATCATGATATTACCTGAACGATGAGAAAAGATCATCGAAAATTATAGTAAAAATTAACTTTTTGCAGTTACATGTTATAGTAACTATATAAAAATATAAACATAGAAAAATAATAATAATTAACTGCGGTTAATATAAATTTAATAAATATATCTATTTTTAATGTCATGATTGCGATCTGTATTTATTAGACCTACCTCCCTTTGCCCAGCTCATCTTATATTACCGCTTTATCTTTTGTTCGTCGTTGCTTTGACAAGCTTATACAGATACGGATTTTTTTTCAATTCCCTGTCCTTTAGCTCGATCCTAATTAAAAAAAAAACTTTTCTCATTTTTCCGCCCACGTTAATGGAGAGATTATCCTCAATTAGCGCGCGTAAACTTTATTATTAAAAATTTACTAGAGGAGCTAGAAAAGGAAATATAAATAAATAAATAAATAAAGTGCGTGGTCACTCAGAGAAAATTAGTTCGGTGAAAGTGGGGATCTGTATATCATGAGGGATTATGGTGGTTTCCGATCCATCTGACTTCGGCGTAAACTTTTCCCCACGTGCCGGGGTGATGTAATGAGCCCCCAGGGACTTCGGCTCAGTAACAAACGCAACCTCTTAGTCTTTATTCAAAGAATTGAACACTTCTGAGGTCCATTGTTGAAACTACTTGAAAACCGAGTGCTAACATTTATTTAAATGTCGATTTATTTACGATCATTACAATCACATACGTTTTCAATTCTATATATAGTAATAGGATTTTTACGCTTAACTTTAAATCGATTAAAATTAGAGGTGGCAATAAATTTAATGCTATAATAAATT
Organism: Ontholestes murinus; assembly: GCA_963969525.1. NCBI lineage: Eukaryota > Metazoa > Arthropoda > Insecta > Coleoptera > Staphylinidae > Ontholestes > Ontholestes murinus. The sequence continues at coordinate 44,695,212 of OZ018394.1, forward strand.
AATAAATAAAATTAAGATAAAAATACAATGAATTAAATAATCACTAAATCGCGATGAAAATTTTTATTATGTTAGTTAGAAGGGTAATTAAACTCTTAGTTTTGCTTTACTATTTTAAATAGTGAAACAAAACCAAGTGTTTAATTAACCTTATAATTAAATTTTATAGAACTATTGAGAAAATTTTATTTTCTGTTTTTAAAATCGACCTATTGTCGATATTTAAGGAAAATGTGAAATCAAGTACTATTTATTATTATTGTAACCTAAGATTCATCATTAATTATAATTAAGTTTTATAAGACACAAATTAAGCAGAGTAACACAGAAAATCAATTAGACGCAGTTTATTAAATCTGAATAAGGAATATAGTTAATATTTATCCTTTCTATCGAAATCATGAATTTTTATTATTATTTTATTGTGTGGAGTGGCAATCTACTTTCATGCGGAATTCATTGAGTGGGTCAGAGGTGGAAGTTTAAGCTTTATCTCGAACTGGCCCTCTTTTCTGGTCTATCTCTGCTCTCTTCTCTCCTTTCTCTATGCTCTGACGGACCGTGAAACAAGTTGGGCGCCTGTCAGCCGTAGTAGACATAGCATTGCAGAGGCATTGCCTGCCGAACTACACTAACTCTCCCTCTCTTTCGCTACCAACCCCATTTCACATAACAAAAAATAAATTCCCATCCACCACACTCACACACGATAGATACACAGGAGATTGAAAAGACATAAAACGCGCCAGTCTATTTATCCACCCTATTGATAGATATTAAAAGACTCCCCTTACGCACAAAAAAAAGAAACACGCACGCTGCTTGTGCAAAAAAAGATACTCATAAAGCAAGATAATTCATAATTTTTCGTCTACATTGATGGAAATTTAGTTGCAATTATGCGAAATTAGTTTTAGCATCTGTTGCTTAAATTTGAATAATATATTAAGTTTAAATACATCATACATCATTATTAGTGTTAATTAATTTATTGCATGTTACATAATAGAGTCAGCAAGTAAGATTATTAAAACATGTATTCTAATTCAAAATGGAATTTTGTTTCAGTGTGATTATTAAAAAATGTATTTTACGCTAAAACAAAATGTTGTTTCAGTATTATGGACAATATTTTTAATTTCTAAACTACCAAATACTAAAAAACACATTTAAAAAAATGAAATCCGTTATTAATATTGATCGATTAGTTTGGTTAAACTTTAAAAGTATTTTGTGAAAATAATCTGTCAAACATTTAAACTGTAATAAATACCAATTGGATATTATTAAATAAATCACTTAAATATAAACTCAAATTTAATTGTTCATTAAAAAATTATTTTATTTTTAGTAAAACAAACCTGCAAGATAAAACGAAAATGACTATTGCTTAGCTTTCTTTAGGGTTTGCAACGTTTGCATAAATAAGATGATATATTCAGTATTTTAAAATATGCTGAATTCTGCAGAGAAACGTAATACTTTTTTGCTCTGTTTTAAAAAATAACAAGTTATCTGAAAGATCACCCCTTCGAACACTCACACAAAATTAGATATTATCTCAATCTCATGTATAATCCATCTACCATCCCCCTATATCAATTAAATAACCTAATTTCCATCGTGCAATGCTTTGAATTGCTTGCAAAAATATTCGCCAATTAAGTGTAATTAATTCATTGAAAAGTTTAACTTAATGTTATCTGTATAAAGTCTTTAGATAATTTTATTGTATTATAACTAAAGCATAAACGTAAGTTGATTGTTTCCCATAGTAACATATAGACCATTGTCAAATAAATTCGATTTTAGGCCCTTTTTTTTTCAACTGAATTGCTTTATCTGACACCTGGCTCACACATACTCAATCAGACATATCGCTAACTCTAGATGGTTTTAATTTAATAAGTAATGATCGACAAGGATCTTCCATCGAACATTTGTGGATTAAAATATTATTATTATGTCAAAAGTATTATATTATAAGTATATTATACAGATCACCACAAGTAGAGCGTTCTCCTCTCTATTCGATACCATGTGTCTTAAGTAAATCATATGTGAGCCTACACGCATTACAGTTACTACTCAATCATTAATAGAATTAATTAGCACTAATGAGTTGTCTAATGTAGGTAAGCCATGAACGGAAAGTGTGCATGGATAATCGGCTAACTTGTTGATATATTAAAATCGTTGGCATCAAAATAAGAAACCAATGAATCCAGAAACATAAAAGTTTGGGATTTTACAAATTTTAGCTTTAGCAATGAGCTATTTCTATCTGATATTTGGCTAATCAAATGTCATAAAATATAAGATATTTATTATGTTGATGATAAATTAAACGTTTTAAAGAGCACAAAATTCGGTGCATTCGGAATTCTATAAAAATATGCGCAATTTAATCACAAAAGCTATACGCTCAGATAAAAAAGCTTTTTTATAGTTTAAAACTACTACTTTAACACGAAGTAAACCATTACTCGCTAACTAACAATTTTTGGACTTTTATAATAATAAATATTCTAGCAGAATTTCCTATTCTGCATCATTCCTACCTGTATATAATGTAAAATTGATATGTGTGTATAGGTCCCCAGAAGGGGAATTAAATACATTTTTAACAATCATGGTTAATGTTTTAGAAAATATTGACATATCTAAACATCTCATAATAGGCGGTGACTTTAATGTTTTATTTAATAGTAGTGATAAAAGGGCTAGTATTGTATGTGATTTATTTGCATCATTTGGTCTTTTTGGCACAGTAAACTTCAATACACGTGGTGGAAATAGTATGGACAATATTTTCACAAATTTCCATTCAAACGACATCATCACACGAGCAAGTGATATCACTATGTCCGATCACATTGGTATTCATGTGAACATTAAAATTCATGAAATGAATATTGAACAACATAAAGTACCAGCAAGACCACTAACGCAGCGGGGTATCAATCAATTTTATGCATTGTGTAATTCCATAGACTGCAGTTTCATTGATGATCATATTTGTCCAGTTGAATATAAATTCGAAATGTTATCAAAATTATTACATAATAATTTTATGAGTACTTTTCCAGAAAGAAATATTTCTAATAATAAAAATAAAAATGGTTTAATAACCATCTCCGCGATATGCGCCAAACTTTGAACTTGATGAGAGAATCATCAATAAAAAACCCGGATTTAAAGGAAGACTACATAAAATACAAAAGAAAATACAATACAGCGCTACGTAACGCTAAAAAAGCAGCCAACGTGTCCTATATAAAAAACTCATCCAACAGCGCTAAAGCAATGTGGTCAGTTATAAACAATGCTCGTAATAAAACTCAATGTGATAACATCTGTGATATAGATCCTAACAAATTTAATACATTTTTTGCAAATGTAGCAAACGAATTAGCTAAAAAATTGCCTGTAACCAACGAAGACCCATTAAACCTAATGATTAAGGCCAATTTATGTAACAGTAAGAGTTACTTTACTTTCAGGAAAACCACATATGTGGAAATGAGGGATATTATAAACAATATAAAAAACTCAAAAAGTAGAGATATATACGGGATGTCATCAATATTATTGAAAAAAATAATTGACATTATTGTTATCCCATTAACAAAACTCATAAATGCATGCATCAAAACCTCTACCTTTATCCCTCAAAAGAGCTCGAACTACCCCTATTTTTAAAAAGGGAGATAAGATGGATGTAAATACCTACAGGCCAATCTCTATACTGCCAATACTATCAAACGTATTTGAGAAAGTGTTATTAAAACAGATTGTAGAATTCTTGGAAGCTGAAAATTTATTATCAGAACAACAGTATGGTTTTCGGAGAACAAGATCTACATCAGATGCAGTCATTGCTCTTGTTGAGGAAATAACCGATGGTTTTGAGGAGGGTATATATACTGTCACATCCTTCCTGGACCTCAGCAAAGCTTTCGACTGCGTATGCCATGATGTTCTTCTACGTAAACTGTACTTTTATAATTTTCACCCCGATAGTTATCGGTTAATAAATTCGTATTTATTGGAAAGGAAGCAGATTGTTACAGTAAATCAAAAACCATCAGACGAGACCGATTTAAAATTTGGGGTACCACAAGGATCAATATTAGGTCCCATAATTTTTCTGCTATATATAAATGACTTACCTGCTTCCAATCCACAATCGAAATATCTATTGTATGCCGACGATACAACATTATTGAATAAATCATCTTGCATAACAACTGCACTTGATTTAAACAGAGTCAACTGTATACTGAAAAATGGCTGTCAGTAAATAAATTAACACTTAATACTGAAAAAACTGTAAACCTCACATTTTCATTAAAATCAGGAATTATGAATAAAAAGAGTGCCAAGTTTCTAGGAATACTTTTAGACAATAAACTTAGTTTCCAGTTCCATGCGGATAATATAGCAGATAAGGTATGTCGGAACATATACCTCCTGAGACAACTCAAAATGTGTTTACCACAGCCAGCAATCCGTACTGCCTATTTCTCTCTATGCCAGTCCCATTTGACATATGGCATTATAATTTGGGGACATTCGGCCATAACCCAACGGTTGTTTGGTTTGTAGCACAAAGCAGTACGGGTTGTTGCTAACCTAGGGTACCAGGAAGATTGCAGAGCTCATTTTATCCGTCTTAGTATTCTTACGCTGCCCTCAATATTTATACTAGAATGTATAGTATATATTCATAAAAACATGAATTCTTACCGCCTACATAGCGATGTGCATAGATATAATACAAGAACACAAACAAGCATTTATCCTGAACGCTTACGTCTGTCAAAATCTCTGAATGGGATCAATTACTATGGCCCCAAAGTATTCAATAAACTTCCTAAATCATTTAGAGAATTGAGTCACAAGCAATTTAAATTAAAAATGAAACTTTATTTTTGTCAAAAGGCATTTTTTAGTATTAATGAGTGTCTGTCAGATAGTTATGCATCTATCACATAAAACGAAATTTGTCAAAGTTGACTGTTCAACTGTATATCATTTACGAATTATTCTTTATATGGTTTTTAATTTGTTTATATAGTCAATATTTTTGTGTAAAGATTTAAATATTTTAATTATTATTTGCAAAAAATGTATTAAAGTATATTTGTCTTTTTCTTATACTTACAGAAATTTTAATGTGTCTAACATATATCTTAGTCTTATCTTTATAACAATTTTTAATATTTGTATATTTAATCTATATTGTAAGTATTTTAGACATTAGTAAATTTTTATATATTTTTTATATTCATTATATAGTAGTATATGTTTTATCTTTTGATTTTAATATAATTTTAACAAGTTCTATACATACGTATTTTTAAGTTTTATCTATATAACCATTTTAATGTGTTTGTACGTCTGTCTTTGATTTTTATATGTTTTAGGTCCTATTTCATAAGTTTATTTATTATTATATATTCACAGTATACTTAGCCAACATTATATTTTCCTGACTTATGTAAACCTGTACGGTAATGGCATTAATAAATTATTATTATTATTATTCATTTTACTTTTTCGAAAAAAATTGCGAAGAAAGTGATAACAAGTTATTTTATAAAATAAATGCAACTTTAGTTGAATACATCAATATTCCAATTATAAAACCATGATGCCTTTACAATATATTACGAATATTATTAATTGCGATGTAACACAAAATATATTTCCCGATTGTTGGAAAAGGTTGATTGTAGTAGTAAAACTAACGCAATTACTTTACTTAAAGACTTGAGCCCAATTAATATTTTGATAGTATTACCTAAGTTATTAGAAATATTTAGCTCACCAACTAATTGTTCATTTAAAAAATAAAATATTTTACCTCCTGAACAATCAAGATTTCGGCCTGGATAGAGTTGTTGTACCGCTCTTAGACATATAATTAATGACATTTTTCGATCTACTGATGCTGACAAAGTAACTGATTTAATTCTCTTGGATTATAGGAAAGCATATATCAAATAATACCATTATGATTAGCATATTTAAATACATCGGTTTTAGCTCAACTTTCATAACAGAAAACTAAAGCTAATCTTAGATAATGAGGTGTCTACTTTTTTACCAACAGTTGTGGTGTTGAGCAAGGTTCAATTCTAGGACCACTCAAATACACAATATATAATTGCTTATTACTTCTTCTTCAGGTGCCTATTATTTCTGAATATTGGCAACCATCCTGGATATGGTTACTTTATTCACGGTTGCTCATCGGTGGTAGTTTCTAAGAACCGTGTTCGGAACTTTTTAAGTCATTATAATCTTCTTCTTCCTGATCCTCTTTTACTATAGACATTTCCTCGGAGAAGAGATTTTAGAAGGTTCTATTTAGTCTCGTTTTTATAATGTGTTCAAGGTGTTCTAGTTTTCTTTACTTGATGGTTTTCACTACTTAAAAGTCCTTTTTCATTTGTTCCATCACTGCATTGTTAGTCAATATAAAATAAACCTTTATTTGGCATAATCTTCCTAAATTATATTATACACTCTCAATTCACTACACATGTTTTATATGCACCCTAAAATAAAACCCCTTCTCCCTCAGTCCTTCACACTAATTCATCCAATGTTTCCACTTATCTCTTCCTTCAAAATAGTTACATCTCATATATTTCTCTCCAATGTACCCCTTCCTAACACTTTCTTTACTTCCACATCTGACACTTACCAGACTTCTTCTGATATTTACTGTTCGAAGTAAAGCGGTCTTCCTGCGACTCCTTACAGTTCTTTGCAGTTCGAGTTGTCTCTTCTGCAACTCAACATCTCGTAAACTTTCCTCCACCTCGCTCTATATTCTCTCCCCCAGTATCACCTTCTCCTCAAAAACTCAAAAACAACTGCTGACCATCCCGGCCTGCCATACAACTTGCTCCTCTAATTCAACCACCTCATGCCTCTCACTTCCCTTTCCTCACCTAAATCTCATATTTTCTTCTCGAATTTATTTGTCATAATAATAAATTTATTCAAAAATAAACAGGATATCATTATAAAATACTGTATTTAATAACTTATATTAATATCGCTGGTTCATCTTCTTCTGCCCTCCGTCCTCGCCTCGGGAATGGTGAGTAATTGACCCGTCTCGGGCTATCGCTATTTTACCACTCTTCTAGCCGCATCCCACTCTACCGACATTCGCTGGCACTACTGCAGCATTATATGGTTCGATATGGACCTCACCAGCCCTAATATAGTTTTAAAATACTGCATTTGAACCCTTTCCAATTTCGCATGGCAACTCACCCCCCAAATTTCTGCTGTATACAATACTGCCGACCTCACACATGAATCCCACCATATCATATGCATACTTATAATACTACCTAGCACCCCATTCAATATACTCTTCATACGCCCCAATGTCACTCTCGGTTTCTTGCAAATATACTTAACATGACGTACTTTCGTCCCAGTCTCGGGGAATATATATCGAAGATACTTGAATTCTTTTATTCGCTCAATTTGTTCTCCCGATCAGCTCAAATCTTCCTCCTTCTTGCATTCTTATATATCATCAATTTGGTTTTTCTCACATTCACCATTAACCGTCGTTTTTGTAAGTACGCTTCCACTCTCCTCTTTACCTCTCTCATTTCACTCACCGTCTGCATATGCCAGACTCCATACTTTCATCCCTTCCACTACTACTTTCCCTGCCTGCCCCAGCTCTAACACTCTCTTCATATGTGCCATATACAGGTTGAACAGCAATGCGCACCTTTGCCTCACCCTCTCACCCTAAAACGACTAGATATATGCTCACCCATTCTAACTCTACACCACGTTTTCTTATGTACTTCACATATGTTGTTGTGTGTCTTGTCAGCCACCGTTGACCGGCCCCAATCGGTGTGAAGCGTATCCCTGTGTAATTTCCCTTTCCCCTTATATAATTTAATTAACATATTATTATTACCCGCTCATAATGCTGTGTATTAACTGCAACAAAGCAATCAATGGATCGTCAGACAAATTTATTACATGTGATGGCTGTAATAGAAATATACATACACAATGTTCGGAACTAACCGCTCCTGAGTGTGAACAGGGAGTCCATCAAATCCCGAAACTTGTCGCGCTTATTCATGACTTAAAAGCGGAAATTAACAAGCTCAAGGATCACACTGCAACGAATGTTTTACCCTCGGATGGACTGACAGCACAAATTACTGAAGAAACCATCGCAGAAATTACAGAGCGCACCAAACGATCGCAAAATATAATTTTGTACGATATTCCCGAACAAGGCAGTTCTTCAAAGAATCAATTAGAGCTTGATGTGCAGCTTGTTAGTAAAGTACTAACAAAAGTGGATATTAATGAGCTACCTGTGAAACCCCAACGTCTGGGAAAGTTTGATATTTCTAAACGCAATTCTCGTCCTCTAAAAATTCGTCTTAGCTGTCCTGATGCTGCTCGCAAAGTTATAAGAAACTTTAATAATATCAAGAATAACCCTGAATTTTCTGGGATATCGGCCTCGCTGGATCATACTCCCAGACAAATAGCTTACTATAAACACGTGAAAAATGAACTTAATAGGCGCTTAAGCGATGGCGAGACCAATATAAAATAATGTACAAGAATGGTGTACCTAAGGTATCTAGAACATCTACTTCGGAAAACGAATAGATCCCAACAAGACACCCAAAGCAATAAGTTTATTTTACCAAAATGTTCGTGGTCTAAACTCTAAAACTCAAGAATTTTTTAATAATTGCTTTCTTTTGGACGTCGACATAGTTTTATTGACCGAAACCTGGTTAAACGACTCAGTTTTCAATCAAGAATTATTTCCCCCTAATTATACAGTCATTCGTTCAGACAGAAATTTCTCGACAGTCAACCGGTCGAAAGGAGGGGGCGTAGCCCTTGCCTTGCGTAAAACCTTTACATGTTCGGTTATTGATACTACCAACATAACTAATGTTGTACCTCTGATAGACTTAATACTTTGCACATGTCATGTTGATTCTGGCATCATTATCATCGGAGTTGTGAATATCCCGCCGGATTTACCTACCAATGACTGGGAAATTTTTACATCCTCATTGGAACCCTACCTGCTTGACCGTAGATTTCTTCTTATTGGGGACTTTAACTTGCCATCAGCCTTTAGTGGCAATGCATCGTTGAACAGTAAAATATCCTGTTTTAGGGACTTCACGGAAATTCTCAACATTAAACAACACAACAACATCCCAAATAGTCATAATAAGATTCTAGACCTTGTTCTTTGTAACTACGATGCTCGTGTCGCTGTCTCTCGCTCTGACTTTCCGCTTGTGCGTGAAGATATCTTCCACCCTGTCCTCGAAATTACCTTTACGTGTGGTCTAAAACCTAACGCAGTTTCCTTTCCCTCAAACGATGCGAAAAGGTACAATTTTCATAAAGCCAACTTTATTTCCTTATATGAGGCAATTGCGCAATTAGATTGGAGTGTCCTTGAGACCATTAATGATGTTGATGTGATGGTTGCTACGTTTTACGATATACTGTATGCTGTGTTGGATAAACACGTGCCTAAATGCCGTTTTACCAAGTCAAAATTCCCACCATGGTTTACCGCTGAAATCAAGGCTAACATAAGTACAAAATCTTCACTTAGACGTAGGTGGTTAAAAACATGTGATCCCGCCCTTCTATAAGAGTTTAAAAGACTTCGCCAATTAATTAAACTCCAAATTTCTGATGCGTATACCGATTTCGTGCAACGAACTGAGTCAAATATTAGAAAGAACCCTTCTCATCTTTGGAAATTTGTGGCAAGTAAACGTGGAACAACTCGAATTCTAGGAAAACTACATAATGATTCCCGTGAATTATCTAAACCAATGGACATAGTCAATGGCTTTGCGGACGCCTTTCTCAGCAACTACAGTGATGCCTTCACTCCTACTTGTCATACTGACACGGCTATATATCCACCGTTCTCACTTGCATGTGTTAATTAGGCGCAACTTATATCAATAATGGCTCAGCTACCCAATAACTACACGTCAGGGGATGACAAAATTCCAAGCTTCCTAATCCGAGATTGCAGATACGCTTTAGCCAAGCCTCTATGTTCAATTGTTAACTGCACAATTTCTACAAGCCAATTTCCTACCTGCTGGAAAATCGCTATTCTCTGTCCGATCTTTAAGAAAGGCGATTCTACGGATATTCATAACTACCGCCCAATCTCAATTCTTTCCAATTTTGCCAAAGTACTTGAAACTGTGCTTCATAGTTCTATTTTTAAGAGTATTTGTTCATATATTTCTCCTTCCCAACATGGGTTCATGCCTGGTCGTTCTACATTAACTAATCTTGCTGTCGTATCTCAATATCTGGCTGAAACCATCGACAAGCGCGGTTAAGTCGACGTAATCTATACCGATTTTTCACGCGCCTTCGACTCTATTGACCACTATCTGTTAGTTACTAAACTCAGCTTCTTTGGTGCTTCACCGGCAGTCATTAAACTGATTAATTCCTACTTAGGCGAACGTTCGTGTTATGTCTCGTATAATGGCTTCAAATCGTATGTTTTCTGTCCTCCCTCGGGTGTTCCACAGGGCTCTTGCCTGGGACCCCTTCTTTTCAACATTTTCATCAATGACCTTCTAGTGCGGATCAATTGTCCTGTATTAGCATACGCTGATGATCTTAAAATTTATACGAAAGTGGAATCACAGTCTGACATCGACAGCCTCCAACTAAATTGAAACATCATTTTTGACTGGTGCTCCAATGTCAACATCAAACTTAACACTGCCAAGTGCCACATTATTCACTATAGTCGCATGAGAAATATGTTATTATCTGATTATTATATTGCAAACAGTCCGATTTCCTCTGTCGATACCATCAAAGACCTTGGTGTTATTTTTGATAAAAAACTAACTTTTGTGGATCACGTGGATTCCGTCCGCTCGGCTGCTTCTAAATCATTAGGTTTCATACTCAGAACCAGCAAGGATTTTCTCAACACTGATGCTATCAAATCACTGTTTCACGCATTTGTATTAAGTAAAATGGAATATTGTGGCCTAATTTGGTATCCAATCTATGCAAATCGCTCTCTGGCACTAGACCGCCTTTACCGCAGGTTTTTGAAATTTCTCTCTTTTAAACTTGATGGTAGGTATCCGCCTAACAGAATTCCTCAGGTTGAACTTCTAGAACGACACAATATGGTATCCCTGTCCTCGAGACGTGACCAACGCTGCGCGATGTTCCTGTGGAAATTAATACATGGTATGATTGCTTGCTCGCAGTTATTAGCTGGGATTCCCTTTCATGCACCAAGTCTGCCTACGAGATTTACCGCCACCTTCAGACTACCTACCCCCCGTACCAACGTTCTGCAAGGAGTCCCAATTATGGTACTCTGTCGCTGTGCTGAGAAGTGGTTCGAAGATATTTTTCTTTAATTTTGTTTTTATGTCATATTCTACTTACATTATTCTTTCACTTAAACTTTTGTATTGATTTTATTGAATTTATTGTGCCGATTTTTATATTCGTGTTAAATTACTTTTGTTCATCTGTTTTGTTTTAGCTTATTACGTTAATGTATATTCTCTTAACTTATACCGGGTGACCCATTTTAATAAATCCACTGGAATATCTCGACAAATATGCGTCCTACAAAAAAATGTTCCAAATAAAAGTTTGATGGTTTAGAAAGGGCCATCTGATCCTATACAATTTTTTTCACCACCACCCTCCAGGGGGCGGGGCAGGGGGTTAACTTTTATATCTTAAATGGGAACCCTTATTTTTTATTGCAGATTCGGATTTTACATACAAAAATATGAAGATTTTATTTGAACTTTTTTTTCGAATTCGTGATAGATGACGCTGCAATCCACCTTCTCATTCGGTGAATAATCGGCCATTTCGGTTGATTGTCAGATAATGCAATTATCACGAGCCGCCGCATTTTCATATTTTTTATGTAGAATCCGAACCTGCAATAAAAAATAAGGGTTCCCATTTAAGATATAAAAGTTGACCCCCTGCCCCGCCCCCTGGAGGATGGGGGTAAAAATTTTTGTATAGGATTAGATGGCCCTTTCGAAACCATCAAACTTTTATTTGGAACATTTTTTTGTAGGACGCATATGTGTCGAGATATTCCAGTGGATTTATTAAAATGGGTCACCCGGTATTTGTATTCTTAATTATGATTATTTATATATTAGTACTGTATTGTATACCATTGTGCCTTGTAATTGTGTGTTCCTGTTGGGCATTAAAGTATTATTATTATTATTATTATTATATCCACTCCACCACCTGCTCCGATACGCAGACTTTTACGCAGAATCCATAAATGCAATAAAAATAGGGGTTCACATTTGAAAATATCAACTTAGTGGTCGTATCTTAATTTTGGGACACCCTGTATATTTTAATATTATCTCAAAAAATGGTGATGTGGCCATCATAGTACTTTCCCTATATTTTTCTCGAAAACTATGAGATTTACGCAAAAAGGCTATTCTTAATAATTTATTCATTTTTTAATTCTCTACAATTATTTGTTATATAAGTTTCATGTAACTCCAACAGTTAATTAACAATTGGCAAAAAATGTCTAAATTTTCATTTTTTATATTTTTTCTCAAAAGTTAAAAATTTTATGAAAAATACGTTTAAATAAAACTTGTTCAGTTTTTTATTCTCTTTAACTTTTGTTTGAATCGTTTTTTAAAATTTTTCATATTTAGAAAAATATCACCAAAAAACAAAAAAACGTCTCGAGTAAACATCAACCGGTCTATGAATGTTTACCAAAAGCTTTTCAGTTCCAGTTTTTAATGATAAAACCTTAAATTTAAAGTTTTATCTCAATCAGATTATTCGTTTTTGAGATACAGCGCCCACCGACAGACAGACAGACAGACAGACAGACACAATTTTTTTTTTCCAGAAATTAGTGTAATGGGTTCAGGGGACCCCAAAACGGATATTTCCGCAAAAAAAATTTTTCAAAAAAAAATCACGATCACAATACTTCCCCTATATTTCATATAAGGAAAGTAAAAATGCGCGTTAAAAATCTGAAAGAAAATGCCCTGAATTTTAATCGAATTGATTCCTTACTTTATGTACACACTGTACCTATATTATCTATATTATCTTAATTGATATCTTCTTGTCCACTGTAACATGATGGATCCATTTATTTGGCCCGAATACCATAACAGTTTTTCTGGCTTTATACATTGGACTTCAAAAGTAATGCAACACCCAGAAAGAAAAATCTTTTAAATGTTTTTGTATGAAATTTATGTTCAGTTTTTGTGTCTCTAACTGGCGAGGCATAGACCGAATCAAGTAATCAATGTCTTCTTGTGGCAAGCGGTCCCAGGTCTATTGAACACAGATGCGCAATTGGCCCAAAGTCTTTGATGACAGTGGCAAGAGCTGAAGGGTTGTTGCAATGCCAATCTAAAAGCTCCACGTCATAATTTTGTATTAAGTCTGTGGTTTAAGAGTCCGTATGCGGCCTGGCGTTGTCTTGCTGAAAAATGGTGTTTTGGTTAGTCTCAATTTATGGTATTGTAACAGATTGTAGAACTTTAGTGATGTATCTTTGAGCTGTTAGACTACCCCTAATGAACACCAGGGGGGACCTACTTCCAAGATATATAGCGCTCCATACTATGATGCTAGGGGTATTGGCTGTGTGGCGTTCTAAGTCAAACTCAACATTTTGTAATTTTAGCAAAGTTCTTCAATATACTTCTTCTTCTTTCTAAGGTGAATAAAACATGCATATTTGTTGCTGGATTAAACCACATCTAATAGGTGTTGCATTACTTTTGAGCTCCAGTATATTTGTGTCTACATGTGACCATATGAATGTTTAGACATAATTGACAGAACGTTTGTTGGCAGAAATCACAACTTTTAATTTGTAATACTGTCTATCTAAAGAAGCAACAAGAACCTTAAAAAAAGCAAAAATTACGTGGCTCGAGCTAGAAAACAGGAAATGGTACACAAGAAAATTCCACTTGGGAGAACACCAAAAGATTATACGCACGGAATTGACCAAAAGTCTGGAAAATATATCATTGGATATCTGTCTTGCTCAAGCCAATGAAACCTTTAACAACAAAACACACGAGCATTACATCAACCAGCTCAAAAAATTAAATAACCTAAAACAAAGGCAAACATCAGAAAAAAACTTCATATTCGGCACATAATTTCTACCCACGAGTTAAAAACTTATCTAAGACCGACTTCAACAACAGTGAAATGGAAATCCTGAATAAGGGACTGAAATATTCTCCAACTCCAAGAAATCCAAAAGAAAACCTGGAAACTTTAGCGCATGAAAGAAATCCAAAAGAAAACCTGGAAATTTTAGCGCATGAAACTGAACTAACACTCAACCGATTCCAATTCACCAACATTAAGAGGAAAGGAGTTGAAAAATCTGCTAAACATTCTAGTAATACCCATCGAGAAGCAAACGTCATAAGAAGAATAAAAACGAAATGCAAGAATAACAATTTAATTATTTGCAAAGCAGACAAGGATAATACTATTACTATTCTGGATAAGGAAACATATATTGAAAAAGTGAACAGATTTATCGATGAAAATAACTTCTACAACATCAAAAAAGACCCTACTGCGAAGTTCCAGAAGCAGATTGTTAAAGCAATTAAGACAGCAAATTCTATAATCCCAGATAATGAAATCTACAAATATAGAATCATGAATCCGAGGGCACCCACACTATACGTTCTGCCCAAAGTACACAAACCAAACATCCCGATAAGACCAATCGTCTTCTATATCAATGCTCCCTCATATAAAGTTTGTTCCCTGGTCAACAAAATACTTCCAGAAATAATTCCCTGCACATCCAAATACTGAATAAATAAATTCCATCGATTTCGTGAAGAAAACCAAAAACTTAACCGTCAACAACAACGCAATTTTGGTCTCCTTTGATGGTAAGAGCCTCTTCACGTCAATTCCAGTTCCTGAGCTCAAGGAAATTTTGCATAAAAAGTGCCAAGAACAATTATCGAATTACAACACGTCAGAAATTACCAGTTTGATAAATGCTTGCCTCAACTAAAATTACTTCCGTTTTAACGAGACCTTCTACATCCAGCATGAAGGACTGCCCATGGGATCGCCTATTTCACCACTTTTCGCGGAAATATTCATGAGTGATTTCGAAGACCAAGTATTTAAAAACAACACATCAACAAGAAACATACAATTCTGGTGCAGATATGCTGATGATATTTTCTGCATATGGAATGGCACAGATAGACAGTTGGATAATTTTTTAACAACCCTAAATTCAATTAATAGAAAAATTCAATTCACTATAGAAAAACAAGTCGACGGTATACGTAACTTTTTAGACATGAGTATTTCAATAGAAAACCAACTGCCACAGACACACTCATCCTATCAACATCACTATAGTCTGAACAAATCAAATCTTTCGCATTAAATTCATATATTCATCGTCTGATCAACATCCCACAAAGCGAAGAAGATTTTAACCTAGAACTGCATACAATTTACCAAATCGCCACCAAAAATGGATACAAGAAAAACAAGGTAGACCGGATCCTATAACGGAAACGAAGAAAAGTAGTTCAAAAACTCTTGTTCAATGGAGTAGAAACCAAAGAAGATAGCGAGTTCGCAGCCATTCCATACATCCCATACGTGAGCCAGAAGATTGCAAAAGAACTTACCAAACACAATATCCGAGTAATAGAAGTCAACAGGGAAAATTTGAAAAAACACTTACTTAACAACAAAATAGAGACAGACTCGAAAAATCTGGCATTTATCAAGTATAATGTGAAAATTGTGACGGAAAATATATAGGACAGACAGGAAGAAATTTCAAGATCAGGTACAATGAACACAAGAAGGCAATAGAAAAACAAACCACGGGAACAGGATTATCCGAGCATTGCGTCACAACAGGACATCAATTAGCCGACATCAAACCAATCCGCTTTGCAGAAAAAGGCCGAAAATTAAATCTCCTTGAAGGTCTGGAGATTTAGAGAGCAATTAGGAATGGTGATAATCTCCTTCTTGATTGAACTATCACCGTCTATTACTACAAATAGTATTTTTATATAACATTTGCATAATTTTAAGAAATAGAATTGATTGTGTTTCAAAGGAAATTTGGTTGTAATTACTATGTACTTTAGATCATTGTAATTTTTCAGGAACTTTATCAAATGATAAATAAAACTTACTTTGTTAATATCACACACGGAATTTATTTCGTAACTATAGTTTCAACCTTACAAGGCCATTATCAAACGTACATGGCCTTGTAAGGTTGAAACTATAGTTACGAAATAAATTCCGTGTGTGATATTAACAAAGTAAGTTTTATTTATCATTTGATAAAGTTCCTGATTCAATATGTATCACAAAGTTATGGCTTCAAGCATCCAACATATTGTAATTTTTGATTTGGTTATTACCGATATGATAAGAAATAAGGGCATTTTTCTATAATTTTAAAAATTAGAGTTCATCCATTATTTGAAGTTATTTAGAAATTTCTAGTTTTTTACGTGTTTTTTTGTTAGAATAATTTACTAACTGATTGCTTGAATAAAATAAGTAGATTTTTGTTGTTCAAAGTTTATTGAAAGTAATAAAAATAAACAATTTTAATTTGATATGCTGAGTAATGAAAATGAACAAGTTTACTTTGATATGCTTTTTTGAGACAAAAGAAAGTTTAAGGACTTCAGTAGCGTGTATTCTCTCCTCTAGCAGTGTTAACTGTTTGTAATCGACGAGGCATGCTCTGTTTCAAAAACTCAAATAGCGGATTGACCCTAGTTTTTTGCACGGCAGTGTATAATAAAACAAAGTAAATTTGTTATTTATACAATTATTATTTAAAAGAAAATCTTAATCAAATAATTCATTTGATAATTTGCAAGCAAATATACTCTTTTTTAATTACTAATTTTTTTTGCAAATTTTTAAAATAATATAAATTATGCGTTCCATTAAATTAGTAGTTAATACCATTTAATGCGGTAGGGATTTTTTCATTGGTCCCGAATAAACTATGCGTATTTCCTGCGCTCATCCATCAGTGGTTCCTGAGGTAATAAGCCCAGGTCGCGGTTTTCTCCGAATAATGGCCTGCTGGGTTTGTTGGATGTTGGACGAATTATCCCTCGCAGAATTTGTGTGCATTCTGGCCGAAGAAGAATGGCCATCCGCGATTAAATTACCCTCACTAATCTCCGGGCTCTATTACTTAAGAAATATCATCAACACCTTCATCCCTGGATGCCATTAGACCGGGGTGAAAAGAAATAAAGGTTGAGGTATCGTGTGATGCTGCGCGTTATTTTGAAATGGTGCGTGAAATATTCGTACATTTATTTTAATTCATTCGTGTTTATCACAACCATATTTATACTTTATCCTTAGTTAAAAAAATAGCTGTATTAATTTTCATATATTATGTAAAAAGAGATTATATTTCTCTGTTCATAAAATAAACATTTAAAATGTTAGGTTTTATTTATTATTTAAATGTTGCAATAAGCGTATTTTATATAATTTTAGGTGAGTAAGATATGACATATTTTCTCACATAAAACGTATATCATAATACTTTGTAATTTTTACATAAGATAATTTAGAGGATATATCTCAAAGTAGAATTTAAGTTATGAAAAAGAAATTTTCTCTATTTTAAGTAAAAGACTATTGATGTCTACCTTAGGTTATCGCGCATAAGTTTTGATATATTTTCGTTATTATATGTTAACTAATATATCTTATGTGATTATTTTATTCTCCAGTTATCTAATTGATACCTATTGCAATTTAATATTGAATACAGTTAAGTATCATTAAACTAAATGTCATTTTCAAAATATGTAAAAGCTTGTTTATGACATAACTTTTTGAATCAAAACTACATGTAGTGTTTTAATTTTTTTCCACTTAAGCAATTTATTTATGTAAGTTTTGTCATATGAATATAATAAACAATATAAAACAATATGAGATATTACAGCTTTTTTCCGATTCCTGAATTAAAAAAATTTAATTGGTGTAAAAGACTATTATACTTTCAATGATTATGTACAGGAATGTGCTTAAAATTATTCAAAATGCATGAAAAACAGAAGAGAACTGGAAAAAACAAAATCAAAGAGCTAAGATGGAAATCTGAGAATGAATACTCGATAACGACATACGCAATGGGAAATGACACGAAAGCGGTAACTAAAACAAAGAGAGGATGCTTTAAAAAGGTTAAACGTAAGCAGAATAGTAAGGAGAAAGCAATAAGAGATGCAAAAGGAAACACAGTTGGAAACAGAACAAAAAAATGAACATATGATAGCAGGGGCGAACAATGGAAAATAGGCACGTGGAATATCACAGGCATAAGAAGAGAAAGAACTGGAAGAAGAATTCGAGGGGATGGAGAGGGACCATCTAGCCATAACAGATACGAAGAAAAAAAGAAAAGTTGGTATAACTAGAGAAGGGGAATATAATGATATTTAGCGGAGTTGAAGAAAAAAATGAAAGAATATTGAAAATAGAAATGCGGGAGGTGTGCCAAAGCTAAACCAAGAAATCAACAATAATAATAGCTTATAGCCCAAATGAAGATGGAAAAGGCGCAGAAAAAGACAAGTTCTGGGAAGAACTGGAACTAATAATAGAGAAAGCTGAAGGAAGAATATACGTGGCAGGTGACCTCAATGCAAGAGTACAAATAAAGGATACGGATTATGAGATAGCAATAGGACTATACGGAGAAAACATCAGAAATAGCACCTGGAAAAGACTGCTGGTGTTTTACACAAGAAATAATTTGAAAATAACAATCACAATTTTCAAAAATAAGAATATTCATAAATACCCAAAAGAAGTAAGCAGCAAAAGTGAGAAATTAATTATTGACTATATAATAGTAGAAACCAACAATAAAAAAAAATACTACACACAAAGGTAAGACGAGGGTAGGAAATAGGTAATGACCACTATATAGTGGTAAGTAAAGTGAGAAAGAGCACAGAAAAGAATAAAAGAGGAAGGGCAAGAGAACAAAACAGTGAAGAAACCATAAAAATAAGAGCGTACAAGCTGAAAGAAAACAAAAATGGCTGGAAGGTATACAGAGTTGCTTAAGGAGAGGCTAGGGGGAGTTAAGAACAAAACAGAAAATAAAAATACAGAAGAAATTTAGAAGTTGTTTAAAGATGAAGTCCTAGAAGCAGCAACCAAAAGTTATGGAGTAAGCAGAAGGAACAGCAATAAGAAACAAGACAAAAAAAGATGGAATGGAAAAAATATTAGGCCAACAGAACAGACGAAAATTATAGCAAATATAAGAAAGAACGGAAAAGGACGATAAAATTAATAATATCGGCAGAGGAAAAGCAATGGAAAGAATTCGGAGAAAAATAGAGCAGGATTGCAACGGAAACCAGAAATTATTCTACAAGACGATGAAGACTATAAGAGAAAACAAAACACAAGAGACAAGCTTTATCAAGAAAAAGAATGGGGAGATAATAAAGAAAGAAAAAGAATGCAGAGTTGGAAACAGCACTTTCAGGAACTGTTAGATAAAGGGAGCGATACAGAAGGGGAAAAGGAAGAAGAACCGGAAGAAAGATCCTCTGTTTATAAGATAATGAAAAGCTAATAAGCGTAGAAGACTTACATAGAGCAATAGCAAAATTAAAAAATTGTGAAGCTTCAGGACATGAGCAAATAACAGAAGAAATGCTAAAAAATCTGGGGAAAAACGGAATTGAAATAATGCACACATTATATAACAAGATATGGAAAATATAGCGGACACCCGAGGACTGGCAGAAAGCGCTAATAGTGCCAATCTATAAAAAAGGAGATAGAATGCGATAATTATAGGGGAATATCTCTCCAATGCACCAATATAAAGGTATTCGAGCAAATACTTGATAAGAGGATACGAGCGAAAACATAGAACAGGTGTCAACATTCCAGTACTTGGGAATAATGGTAGATACCAAAGGCTCTCAGTAAACAGAAATAAACAAGAGGATCGGAAAGGCAGCAAAGAGAGAAATGGATTTATAAACAAGAAGGGGGTAACAACCGATGCAAAGATAAAGTATTTAAAACAATATATATACCCATTTTAACTTATGGATGCGAATCATATGCATTAACTAAGAAGCACAATTGCAAAATTCAAGCATCAGTGATGAAAAGCTGAGAAGAAGAGAAGAAGTTTGACAAAAATCAAGAAATGAGAAACGCAGAAATACAAAAGGATTTAGTAATACAATCAATGCTAAATTACATGGAAGAAAGACAATTACACTGGTGGGGCCACTTGCATTATATGGAAGAAACTAGACCAGTGAAAAGAGTATGGGGAGCCAGGACACAGGGAAAGAGGGAAAGAGGAAGACCTAGGCTATCATGAGATAAAGAGATGGAGAAAGCAATTGAAGCAAGAGGAAAAACATGTAAGGAAGCACAAAGTCTAGAAATTCTAGAATACAGAATACAATTAAATAGAAGAAGTTTGTACAAAACTAAATACAAACATAAACCCAGCACCATTATATGGTCAGATTATGTATATGAAAAATTCATTACATTATAAAACATATCTTAAATTATCACTAATAGATATATAATGAGGACACTATATTTATATATTATTTTTATGAGAAAACTGTACATGTTAGTGAATATTATTTATAGTTTCAAGAAAACCTTACAAATAAGCTATATTTTCAAGTAAGATACGATAATAATTTTATATTTTTTTAAATGGTTATATGGTATTAAATTCCAGGAATAAGTTATTTCACCACATTACCGGGACATCCTGTGTCAATGCCCGGCGCATTCACCAATTAATAAAATCAAATACAGAGACAAATTTAAATTCTAATCCAATAACCATAAAATTACTACAAAAATTATATTATTTATAACGCTAATTCTGGTTATATAGTTATATATTTATAAATTGTATTCTCTCAATACTTGTTAAACAATACTATATTTTTATTGAATACTATTCTTTTAAGATCAGTATTATTAAGGTCAAGTGAATTAATGAAAAATATGTTTAAATGTGGTATTACTTTTTCTGGACTTTTTAATTCCGTCATAACGAGAACAGCTTAGGTAGTTGTAAGGTTGTTTAATTACTTGCTTTTACAATTACACTTATTTTCGCTAGGGAAATGAAGTAACAGAAAACTAGGTGAAAATTACAAGATTTTAGATTCAATGTGATATAAAATACTTGAATAGTAAAGGCGATTAACAAAGAAATTCTAGAAACTATTTCACTAAATAAGAGTAAAATAAATAAATGATTAATTAAATAATAAAACATAAAATATATTTGGTTACGTAAATTGTTTTTTATATTATTAACAGTAAAGTTTACGCTGCTGCATTTTTTAAATTTTATATTGTCTAAGAGTTAATTACAACTTACCTTTAAATTTTAAGTAATGATTGGCACGAATATTTTTATTATGTTGTATGAAATAAATAAAAACAATACTAATATGACAATAAATAAATTATACTTAGTACGTGTTAGAAAGAGTAGTTTTCATTACCTGTATATTTACCCAAAACTGTGTTTCTAAATAAAAAGGAGGACATATAATAAAGTAATATTACTAGTTGTAAATTATTTTCTAAAATCAGGGTTCATTTCCAGAAATTCTACAACCGAAATAGATCGCCTTTGTAATCTGAATACACCATATATTACGAAAATAATATTTAAAAACATTAATCAACATTTTAGATTTCCACTTGAAAATAGTTTTATTTATCATATGTACAAATATTTATAAATTATTTGCATGTAGGTATTTAAGATTGTATTCTTATATGTCTCATGTATTCAAAGATTCATGACGGAAATATTCGGTATAATATATTTATATTATTTATATTATCAATGTTTAAATTCATGTTTCCCCATATAGTTTTGGTTCGATATGTTGGATGCTTGAAGCCATAACTTTGTGATACATATTGAATCAGGAACTTTATCAAATGATAAATAAAACCGTGTGTGATATTAACAAAGTAAGGTTTATTTACCATTTGATAAAGTTCCTAGTTTTAGTATCTTGTAGTTGTTGTATTAAGTTGCCTACAGTTGGTACTCACAGTAAATTATATATTTCAATGGTGATATCTAGTTTACCACATATATACACAAATAATATACGTAAGTCAAGTTGACATATTATTCCCATATACAATATAAGGCAAAAATGAACCTAAATTTATTGGTTTCTGGTGCGTTCCTATTTTTAGCGATGAGAAACTGGCTTGGGTCTTTGTAGCCCTTGACTTTTCTTTTTGAAGAAATGATTTTAACAGTCCATTGTCTAATATAGGATTATTCTACTGAGCCCAATATAGTTTCAATTCGGAGACACATATTGTATGTATTGTATTTACGATCGTAGAATTCTATTTATTATATTTTATTTATAGTTTTAAAAATGGAATCATTCTCCTGGTCTTTCTGAGTCTTTTCTACATTCTAGTCACTTTCTACCATTATTCGCTATACTTGACTCTCTTTTGTATCTAAGTTATTATTGGTTTTTAGTCATAGTTTCAGAAATAAATCACTAGCATTTCTGTGGCGCTTGGATTTTTAAGGCACAGGAGCACTTAGTCACTGAAAACCAGCAAGTTTTGTTTTTAATAAGAATATTTTTGTCGATACAAACACTTATAAAAATATTCCACCGACTTCACTATTACAAGTATTTTTTTCTTAACACGTAGTAGCTACGCTCTCGTTCTGACAATAAAGTAATATTGTATGAAGTTAATTAGTGCAAGTATTTTTTTATACGAAGTAGTTCTCCTCTGGTTTTCACAACTGAAATTACTTCATTTTCTTCTTTTATTCTTTCTGGATTTGTGATGAATAATCAAACCGATAAAAAAGAAATTTTCCATTTGGTAATAGGTAACGTATTTTTTTTAAACACCTTATAAAATTCCTTAATTAATTTAAACTTTTGTTTTCTATCGGTTGAGCTTATTAGCGGTTTAATGATATTAGAAAATACCTCTATCATCCATCAATAATAGGTTCATTATCCAAGAAAAATTCTTGCCTACAGGTCATTCTTATACGGTCTTTCCACATTGACCTAAATGTCTTTACTCAAATATTTCCTTGGGGCTGAGTTTAATATCAGATTATTTTCATGTAAAAAAAAACTTTTGTAAGTTAATCATATAGTCTTTTTCCATAAGGATTATATTGTCGATCTAGTATATATCGACGAAGGTTTTTTTAGGATAGTTCTTTATTAGAAGATTTTATTTTCATAATATTTTGTACAATTTTAAGGGAAGACATAGTCAACAAATGAATAAAATTTCTCTTCGATTTAACGAACTTTATGAAAAAAAAAACATTAATAACGTGTCGATGTACCACGGTGGGCTATATACTCTCTAAGATGCCTGGGTTCGCTTCTAATTAGGTAATTGATGTCCTCCAGTGGTTTCTAGAGTTTGAGGGAGATGCTGCAAATTTAGAAGTCTTTGGCCCATGATATCCCACACATACTCAATTGAAGATAAATCCGGTGACCTACGTGGCCAGGCAAACAAATTTCAGCGGCTCAAACAAGTTTATTGTGGCTCTTCGGCGAGCATTATTCTACTGAAAAGTTAGATTGGCAATGTCTGAAGATAAGGTAGGAGATGAGGTTCCAGAATTTCTTCGGTGCAACCTTGTGCGGTCATGTTGCCTCTAGCGAAGATTAGAGGTGACCTAGAGTCATAAGCAATGGCACCCCATACCATAACCCCAACAGTGAGTTGAACATGCCTTTCGACAAAAAGTTGTGGATTACCACTTTCACCACGTCGTCTTCTGACACTGGCATCTCTAAACAGAATTTATATTTGTCACTAAAAACTATATTCCATTCACACATCAATCGTTTTCTACATCACTTAAAACGATTTCGTCCATGCTCAGCAGTTAAAGGAAGTACCCAGTGCGGTCGGATACACTTTCGGCGAATCTGGTGGTAAACTGTACGCATTCCAATCGTCTTCCATGCTCTTTATATAAGTGTTTTGTAATGGACCTAGTGGTGGGGAAACAATTTCTTAAAGGCTGTACCTCTAGCTCAACATCTTACTATAGTATCTAAACTTCTGTGCACTCTGTCCCTAGTTTCTCGGAAAGAAAGTCCAGCGTCTCTCAGTCTCTAAATTTACGCGTCTCTGCGCCTTAGACATTGTAAAAGATAAAAACAAATTAATATCGTTACTACGTTTTTTCTCTTCACCAAGATAAGCCTGAATATATTTTTTTTAAATAAATATAAATATACTCGATGTTCGTATTTCGATGACACTTAGTATATAATAATAATAATAATAATAATGTGCTCTTGTTCTCCATTTCCTGTATGATCTTATTTGTTTCCTCCTTCTTTGCCAATAACCGCCTTCTCGCTAACGGTGTAATTGGTCCTTGTTTTTTTCACAATGTCAATAACCATCTGGAATTTTATGATCAACTTCTTTAATTTATCGCTTTTAGCTATTTTTGTTTTCATAAAAGAAATTATTTTTTCTAATTACTTTCTTTATTTCATTATTCGTCGTTGGGTAAAATAGCAATATCCTAGGAGCATTCTCTTTCTCAAATATACAGAATTATAGCTGGTATTTATTATTCTAGCTAGAACGTTATTAGGAGTGTATGCAAGAATTTCGCCTATGGCTAATCCTCGTTCTGTATTGTTATCAGCGAAGGGTTCGAATGTCATAGTCATAGCACTTATGTCTCCATCTCCTATTTCCTATGGTAGGGTTATTCGAATTCTATCAATACTTTGATTTTTTCTCAATAACTTCCATAAATCACCTTTTGGAAAGCCTTTGGTATTTATGACGTTAATTTCAAGTTTTAATTTAACTACTATAAATTGGCGTTGAAACGATGTGTTACTTATAATAACAGGCCGTATAAAATTCTCCGCGGTTTTTCGCCACAAGCCGCTTCTGATACCTTATCTCGAGCAACACTCACCTGATTGTCTCGAACAAACATATGTTTAAAGTTCTAGTTCACATTTTCGCCAAAATAGTTCTCCGATCTGTTATCATATCAGTTCTTTTTGGAAGTCTTGCTTGGTATGATAACCAATCACACACATAAGCATTCAAGACTGTGTCCGTTGTAGTTGGCTTTCGGTATATCGAATAGCACATTTTGTTGTGATTTATGCTTACTGTTTAGTCTAGAAAATTAATATGCCCATCCTCTTCTTTCTCCATAGTAAACTAATTTCTCTCTTTATGTTATTCAATTTGTCTAAAAATACAATTAATTGTCGTTGTGTTCCACACTATAAACAAAACACATCATCCACGTATCTGCACCAAATTAATATATTATTTGTATTTTTGTTTTTGCTCTTAAGTAATTCCACTTTAAATGTTTTCATATACATTTCCGCAAATATGATGATACTGGCGATCTCATGAGTAGTACAAGCTCTTGTCTGTAAAATTTATCATTGAAACGGTAATAATTTTGGGTGAGGCAAACGTCGATTAATTTTTGGATTCCCATTTCTTGTGGGGAATGCTTTTTTAAAGACTCCTTTATTATATCCCTTAGCTTTTGTATAGGTATCGAAGTAAAAACACTTTTTTACATCAAAAGAGACTAGAATGGATTTTTGGTTAATGATGAACTGTCCTGTTCTTGTGATAAATTTCGTTTGAGTTTTTTACTGAATATTCTGACCTACATGGCATGAGTAAAACACAGTTTGGCACTTTTTCAAACAACCTAATTAACATATGGCATGAGTTGGGGTAATTGCTTATTTAGATATGCACACATCTTATAGGCCGGTACCTGATAGTAGGATACCACTGGTCTCATCGGTATATTCGGTTTATAAATTTTGGGTATTCCGTTTAGGGTTGTCGCTTTTGGATTAATTTCTTTCAGGCGGTATTTCTTCGGGGATTAAACTGGTTTTCTTCTACTAAATTTTGCATCTTATCAATGTTCTCTGGTCTGTTCAAAATAGTGATCGTGTTACCTTTGTCGGCTTTGCTAATTATTAATTGGTTATCTTCGCACTTTTCCTTGATCTCTTTAATGATCCTCTCCTCTGATTTGGTCATCCAGCCTTTTTGTAAACTCCATATGTATCATTTTGAGTAGAATACCACTTGCCTCCCCAACAAGAATCTTCTTCTCCAAACAAGAATATTCTTTAATATCATTTTATTATTATTTTTTATTTCTAAGCACTGAGTTGTCGTTTTCTTCCACAGATCTTGCCTCAACTGATTTATTGTTGCATTTTATTTTCACATATTTAGATGCCAATCAATACTTGTTACGATACACCCAATATATGATTTGTGCACTCTTTGATTTTTAATTTAATATTTCTATATAAAGAAGCTAGTTTCACTTGTGTTTTTTTTTATAAATTCAATACTTGTTATGTTACACTCTTGATGCACCGGTATGTTTATATTGGGGAAATTTAAACTCTTATTCTGCTCCATGTTTCTATTTTTCAGATACCTGACACGTATTTCGATTTTTCAATGAAGTGAAAAAAGCAATGGTTGAATACATGCAAAGAAGAAGGAAGAATAAGTAGGTGGCAAGAGCTAGGACGAAGTATATGTAAAAGTCTCTTAAAAGTAATCATTAAAAGTATGAACAAATTGACAGAACTTGGTTAGGAAGTTTTGATGCATCCACCGTACAGCCCTCACCTTGCACCGTCTGACTCTAATCTGTTTCGATCTCTGCAAAACTCCCTTGATGGTAAGAAATTGGCCGACCGAAGCGCCGCTGAAAATCACTTGGCCAAGTTTTTCGCCAATAAACCACAGGAGTTCTACACTAACGGAATTATGAAATTACCAGATAAATGTCAAAACATCAAAGATAATAATAGTCAATATGTACTTGATTGAAAATGAATTTCTATAAAAAATGTTGTTCAAATATGTACAAAAAAACTGCGGAGACTTTTTATACGACCCAATAATTATAGTCTTGGTTGTTACGTTAATATTTCGCGACCATTTAATTATTGGCCACTTTCTGTAATTTAATATAGGCAACTGTATTTATATCTAATTTTGATTATATTTATTCTATTATCCTTTTTTTGTTCGGTGCATTCCATTACTAATTGTCCGGCGCATGAGTTATTTCCGCTGCCTCGATCTTTTCCTGTTTCGATTCTCGCAGCGAACGCGTGCCGAAATAAGAGAACGATACATATTTGTGATTTAAAGTTATTAAACCCATTGTTGGTTTCCTCATTATTGGAGGGTGATTGGTTTATATCACATAATTATAGTGAGATTCGTTGTGATTTTGGGAGAATTCACTATCGCTGTAATAGCGGAGAAAAAGTATCGAACTCGAAAGCCTCCATTACATCTTGAGGTAAGCAATACTCTTTAATTGACTTATTGGTAATTTCATGGGGTGGATTATAGGCTTCTTTCTGACGTCTGGTCCATCAGAGAAATTTTGAATCGAGTCCATTGAGCAGTCCGTATATTGGCCCGGTCCATTTTTTTCGGCGGAGGCTGCGGTTTGGATTTCCGCGTGGGAATTATCTTAATCTACATTGCTGTCCCAACTCCATACCTGCGGACTGACTGGAATTCAGGAATTAGGGAATTATCTTGCTGTTTTCAACCGTTATAAGGAACCCCTCAGAAATAGGAACAATTTTAGTATGGAACTGATCTCGCACCAAGAATAAAGGTCGTATATGCGCTTATATAAATGTTTTTTTTAAAATTATTATTAAGCTAGAGCAATATTATCTTTTTGTGGTAATGTATATAATATGTATAGAATTAATAAGAGTTAAATATTGTTGCATCTTTTCACAGTTAGCTATTAAATTATTATAGGTTATTTAAATAATTTTAACCAACTATTCAATTTATGTGAAGGTATAGCTATATCTATTGAACTAAATAGTTGTAGTGGTAAATAGTTAAGTTTAAGTTCTTAAAAGAAGACTTAATTTGAACATCTGTTGCTACCATATTATATATATATTACTCGTATAAACTTGATTTACCTTATTTTTGAAATTATCAATAATTTGAGTTTGTTAAAATATATTTTTGTTGTTTGCCTAACTTGTAGAATATACGTAAATTAATTTGAGATCTTGGTTCGTGATTTTCCTTTTTGGTAGCTACCTTACCGCCCGAAATCACGTGGCGCCCTTTTTTTTATTGCACATTTAATTAGAACCCTCCCTTCTTCACTGGGTTAGTCTGGCCGAGCGGTAAGTTGAAAGGTAGCAAAAATATTGCGTCACATGGTTTCGCCATGAATAGTAACAGATTATTCTGTTTTCTTTCGTAATCTTTATGTTGCTGGTCGAACGTTTTGTGGTTTCAAAAAAACGTATGAGTTAGAACGAATTTCCATCGATATCACATTTGCATGCACAAAAATAGTATTGGCATATGTTATGCTTATCAGTTGCCTGTTGTAACCTTTTCGTCTGTATTTTTCACATTTCTTGTGCTCTAGGTTGTTCTTGCTTGCCAAAGATACTTTAACATATCGTAACATATTTTAATGTTTTTTCTGTGTCATTGGATATCTTTATTTCAGCTATTAAGTAATATGGATTCATCAGGAAGAATTGTTTTGTCTCTTTTTTAAATGGTGATAGTATGAATAAGCAGAGTGGTATCGTCGGCATATTGGCCTAAATGAGAATTAGGGATATATGTAAATAGAAAAAACACGAAAATATTTCGTAAAATATACAACAAATGAGTCTTATTAATACTACAAGAAACAAATCACTTTTGAAACAACTACTTCTCTAGCTAATACTTCGACCGACATTGAATGATACAAAAGTAATTTGTGTGTTACAAAATAGCAACACTAGATTGAACGTATTTCTTTCTGTAAAATGAACTAAAAATGATTGAATGTACGTTAAATAGTTTAGTCACTCATAAACTATTTAACGTACATTCAATCATTTCTAGTTCATATTACAGAAAGAAATACGTTCAATCTAGTGTTGGTTTGATAGCCTTGCTATTTTGTAACACGCAAATTACTTTTGTATCATTAAATGTCGGTCGAAGTATTAGCTAGAGAAGTAGTTTTTTTTTCAAAAGTGATTTGTTTCTTGTAGTCTTAATAAGACTCATTTCTTGTAGATTTTACGAAATATTTTCGTGTTTTTTTCTATTTATTAGTGCATTTTCTACAACGTAAGGACTTATATATTTTATAATTAGGGATATGTTTGCATACTTTGTTTAATACGTTGCTGTGTACAATGTATACTGGCGGCGATAAAATTCTTTCTTGTGGCAGACCTATATTTACAATACAAATTGTTTTCCGTTATTAATATAACTTTTGAGGCAATTTATGTTGTGGTTATTGAGCCCGTATTTTTATAATTTTAAGATTAATGTTATTATCAACTGTATCAAAGGCTTTTTTTTAAATTTCACTCGGTATATAATTTGGGCCTACAGATTTACTTATGCGTAGAAGTTCATAAGCTGTTATACAAGGAGTATCCATAGTTGTGAGGGCTTGTGGTGTTTCTCGTATTTGGATATTAATTAGCAGCGACGAGTTTATTGATTTTAAATGATTACGGAATTTATCTGTTACTTCTTTTGGGTTATGTATTACTCAATTGAATATATTTTTAATGAGATTAAAATTTATTACTGTCAATGAAGCATTCGATGCGTTCTGTGAGTTATTTATAATCTTTTAATTTGATTGTCGTATTTTTTATTGTTTTATTTTTGGTTAGTCCGTAGAGCCTTTGTATATTCTTTGACATGTTTTTTTTATTTGGCTGATTACCCAGTTTTTTTTAGTTCGATTAAAAATGATGATTAAATGTGCTGTAAAAATTTTCAAGTTTGTTATTTATACTTACAGCTCTAATTGAATCTGGCTAGTCGTCCTAACTTGAGTCTTTGTAGATGGCTTCTTATGAGTATTAAAGTTTCTACTTCTATTTTAAAATTTGTTACAGTTGTGATAGCTGATTTGGCATTATATTAATGTAAATAGCGTCGTAGTCGAGAACTCCACATTGACCTTATGACTGTTTGTAATATTTGTATAATTTGTGAAAATATTATCTAACAGCGTTTTATTTCGCGTAGGTGTAGATATTGTTTGTTTGGTTTATCCCATATGACTGCATAATACCAAGAAAACTTTGTTTTGTCCTGGATTCAGTTAAGAGATCAATATTATAGTCACCCCCGATAAGCACATAGTTGTATTTGGTTTATACTTTTTCTATTATTTTATTAGGCTCTTGCAGCACATATGCATTAATATTTTCTTGGAGATAAGAAGAAATTAGAATTGACTTTTTACCTCCTAAATTAGAGGATGCAGCAGTGAATTCACACAATTCTTCTTCTTTTTCTATTTGAAGATCCACTGGGGATATGCCTCTAAATCTTCTCCGCCTCTCCTTTGGGCACTGCAAAAATAATTGATTACTTTTTATTTGTCTAGTGAACATAAGTGTATTTCCTGCTCGCTTAACCAATGATCACAGATGCTAACTAATTCTGGTTGTTGTTTTATTAATAATAGCATGTCTTTTACTTTTTTGTGAGTTTTAGATTTTTCTTGCTTAGGTTGTGGATAAATGTATTGAATCCTCGCTTCTTGAATGGATTTCCGTATCGAA
Organism: Ontholestes murinus; assembly: GCA_963969525.1. Lineage (NCBI taxonomy): Eukaryota > Metazoa > Arthropoda > Insecta > Coleoptera > Staphylinidae > Ontholestes > Ontholestes murinus. The sequence continues at coordinate 44,726,075 of OZ018394.1, forward strand.
ATGGCTGGATCTTAACTTCTATGAGCCAAAAATTCTAACTCATTATGTGATTATTATTGGCCTTTGGGATTATAACTTTCAAAGCACCAAAACTCCCATTTGGTTTCATTTTCTTCTTGAGTACCTGAAATCTCTGCTACTTCTTTTTGATGAGAATAGGCTGAATGGGTCAGAGTGGAAGAACATCTCGAAGAAATGAACTCTGCCCGGGTCTCTTCAAATAAAATTTTAGTAATATTATTTATGGTACTACGTATTTTTGATTAATTTATGAAGAGAAACAAAGCAAACGATAAATAAATAAATATGTTTCCTATTATTGCCACCTTCCGTGTTATGGGCAATGTTGCATCCTTGTTGTTTTTAGTCTGTTGCTCTTGTGGTTTGGATGACATCGTATTGTTTGTGTTGGAAATACTTTCGTTTTTTCTTCGTTTCTTGGCCGCTTTTTGATTTTATCTTCTTGATTATTTGTATGCACGGCCCCGGTCTGTTTATTATGCCACGGCTTAGAATTTATTACAATTGCTTTTCCACCTTGGACTATAGACAGCTCATTTTAATCTTCCGCTTTATCTGCTAGTCGAATTTCTATAGGTTGTCTTGATACCCATTTTTGACGTTTATATTATTTATGCTCAGGTTGTTAATTTGTTGTTTGTAGGAACTGATAGTTTTTGCCATAAAGTTGATTATGTGGTCTTTCTCTTAGAATATTTGTTTCAAATACCTTATTTCTGTGGTAAGATGTTCTGCCTTTTTTACCGTGATGCTGCTATTGAAAGATTAATCATCCTTCGGTTCTGATTTGTAATTATAATTTAGGAGAACTACTCTAGTTGTTTTGGCAGTACAAAATATGCAAGTATTGTTAAACGTACTAAATCTTTTTCAGATTACTTTCAACAAATTTTTGCAGCGAAATGTAGCACTACAATAAATTCAGTGGTAAATTTAGTAATTATACATTCATTTTATTACCAATATTTTTATTTGATAGTCTTTTTTATTTCCTGCTTCATTTTCTTGGAGTGTTCTAAATATTTTATCTCTAGGTTGTTAACGTTAATATTCATTGAAATTCTTAAATTTCTAGAATTTTTGATTTTTTGCCTTATTTTGCCAGACTTCTCTTTATAAATCTATTGTACTTTTCGAACATTTTCCATTACTTCTTGCTTTATTTTTATTTGTAAATTACCTCCAGGTTTCTAAAACTCAGCAGTCATTTCTCTATCATATTTAGAAAATTTTCCACCAATTGTTGTTTTATTGTATTATTTCTTTAGACTCTTAGAATTTTTCAGATTTTTTTTGTTTCATTTGAATTATTTTCCGTAATGAATTATAATGTTGTGATATTAAACAAAATTGATGATAACCATTTTCTTGTACTGCTTTCTTAAGTATATGTCGTGCTTTGCTCAATGCTCGCCCATGAACAACTCAATGTTTTTATTTGAGCCTCTAGCGATCTTTACATTATTTATACAGTATTAATTTTAAATTTTCAATAAGGTTTAATATTTTAATAATATTAAAGGTACTATTTTAACAGCTGTTAAATATGGGAAATTGATAGAAATACTGAATAATGTATATATATATATATATCTGTCATTCTGAAATTAACAGCCAAAAAAGTCTCTCCTAAGAAGAGACAAAAAAAGTAAATAGAAGCAATTAAAAATGAATCGGGAAGTGCAAGAGGATATAAACTCCCTCGGCATCATAGAAATTGAAGGGTTAGAGTGGAAGAACACTTTGTTATTGTGAACTCCTCCCGTGCCTCTTTCGCCCAAAATTTGAAGTACGATTTTTTGAATTGATTTGTTGTATTTATAATTTTTTAAGAAAGAAGTCCAAAGTTCTATAAATAAATAAATACATGTAGAACTATAATTGAAATTTATAGATAGATTTATCGGTAAATCAAGGATTTTTGGTTAAAAAGTTGAATTAAAAACCAAGTAAAATTGTCCAAAAAATGTTTGTTTATGTTGTAATACCATAATGATTATTAAATATTAATTCTTCTTCTTCGATGGTACGACAGCCCAACTCAAGCGGTTTCCTGGATGCTTTGACTCCAACGTTAGCTAATGACCTGACCTTTACCATCTTATTTTTAGCAATTTTTGGACGCTTTTGGGCGCGTTATCTTGCTCTTGGTCTATCAGTTCGTTGCATTTCTCCTGTTTGTTTTAGGAGTACCTTTTTTTGCTGCCCGTGCCTCTGGTATACCCAGCCCTCTTGAGCCGCATTAGTCTTTACCATATATTTTACCATCTTATTTTAATATTTCTCTAAGGGCAGCCTGCTCTGTTAAGACTTCTTACGTTCCATCTTCCTTATTACGTTTGCTAGGGTCGTCAAAGTTATTTCCGTCTGGTTTCCGAGGCTTGGCCTGATGTGTCATTTAGTTATCGATTCTTGTAGTTTTCAAACATTAAATCTATTAAATCTTACAAGTTTCGACCTTCATCACGTTTCTAATCAAGACAGGTGACAAGAACAAGACTTGATATTGGAATTAGGCGGGATTGAATAAGTAATAATTCAAATCGCCGATTGTAATAAATCCCGGAGAAAAGGTTCATTTAAAATAAGTGGGTGAAATTAGTTAAGCGTAATCCCGGTTAAGACTTAAAGGAAATGCTTCAATTTGCATACTTCCGCCCTGAAGTTTGTCAACACTCGATCGCAACGGCGCCGTGATTAAAGTCCATTCATTGTACGCAGCGGCCCGGACGCAATTTTTGTTTTTAATTGCCAGCAGTTCGCGGATTTCGCAAATTAACAACAACAAAACGGGAAAGGCGTAATTTTATAAATTCCCCCACATTTTATTTCGGCAAAGGCGGAGTAAATGGAAACGACCGCGGCGGCACACATTGTCTATGTAATTTGTAATATTGCATCCAGGAGGAGTAAAACTAGGAGCTCACGTCCCTGTAATAAATATAAAACTTTGTATGGGGGGATGCAATTTGTATTCATAAATTTTTCGAATATCATTTGAATAATCACCAACATGAATGCACGTAATACAATTATGGGAGCATGCTGAATTTCCAAGATTACATTTACTTGTGAAACATTTTTGTCTCTCGCCGTATCTCATTTGCATTCTCATTCGATTAATTTTCTTCAAACTACATTTTATCCACAATCCTCTAATTCTCGTTATTACTATTTATAACAGTAATTCACTTGCATTCAGGGGTATTTTATATTTGCACAAACGCATAATTCATATGTACGTGTTGCAGACTACTGCATATGTTAGTTACACAATAAAAAACAATAACGTTAAGAGTTTTTTATAGTTCTAAGGCTATCAGGGTTTTTAAAATTATCATTATTAAGATTTAATTATTATTTATATTTATTGCATATTCTAAATTATAGAGCCGTTAAATTATATTCTTAAATAAGCCTTTAGCCTTCAGTACAAGTGAACGCAAAGTGTATGTTAAACACATTTTTAATTTAGGTCATTTAATTAAAAGTGTTTTAAATATCAATCTAGAGTTTTGATGAAAAATGCAAAAGTAATGAGGTAGTATAGAAAAAATTATATTACTACATAATAATTAATAACTACTTAATAATTTTTAAATTATAATGTTTTAATAAGACGAATTTCATTGCTGTATTTTTTTGGTCAATATTATAAGATTAATGTAAGCTGTACAATATGGACAAAATCGAATAAAACGTGATTGCATTTTATGTATGTCGAGTAGAGGAAACTGTGAAATATATTAAAAATGTATAAGACGAGATTATTTCCCGTGACTGAACTACGACTTGAATTCTTCATGGATGGAACTGGAAGCAATATATTGTGCTCTCCACGTATAAATGTTTAAGCGCACCAAAGACACCGCAATTTATATATAATGTATACACTCATCCCTGTAATATTTACTTTACTCATTTGAACCCCAATAATATACATATTTACTTACCAGTGCGTGGTAACAAATCCAATGGGGATTTTTATGTGAAAAGGATGCTGGATTCTGCGAAGAGATAATCGACGCGATTAAAAACGCTTAATGAAGAATTTTTTGGTATCGAAATACCGTTCGACGATCGGATTTAAGGGTAAGTTTTGAGGTGCAGGTGCAAGGGATAGGAACACTTCCCACAGTCCATCACCGGCGCCTCCAATATTTGTTATAGGATCAGCATGAGTGGATCTAACACTCGCACCCGCATCCATTTCTCATATATCCTTACTTAAGATATATAACACACCCCTGCTCGTAAATCCATTTATATTGCTCACGTTTTTACACTGTTTTAGCTTAAATGATTTTGTAATAACAGCATGAACGTTAATATATAGATAAATCTTGTTTTTCACGTACTATAACCACTCTTTTCTAATAAAAATAATAATAATACATTTTTTGCAAGAAACATATGATTGAAAAAATAATAATTACCTTCAAATTCAACGTTGTGTATAATTTAATAATTTAGTATGGATATGTTTTAGATTCTTCCAAAAATGTATTATTTTATTTATAATAGTTGTTACGGTATGTCTAAAAGTCTATTATTAGTTTCCCGATATAGAATAACCCAGGGGAAGTATTGTTTTGATGCATGAAATGTCTGTGGGCACTGTATCTCAAAAACAAATAATTCCATTGAGATGAAACTTGGAACTTAATGTTAAATCGTCAAAAACTTGTATTGAAGTTCTCGATATTTTTCTAAATATGAAAACAAAAGTTAAAGGGAATGAGAAACTGAACAAGTTTTATTAAAACATGTTTTTCATCAAAATTTTAATTTGCGAGAATAAATTAATAATTTTGACATTTATTGCCTATTACTAATAAACTTTACGAGTTACATGAAAATTATATAAGAAGTAATTGTAATTCATTCATAAGTGAACAAATTATTAATTAGAGACATTTTGCGTAAACCTCATTGTTTTCGAAAAATATACAGAGAAAGTAATATGGTAACCACAATGGCACTATAATTTTTTGTTTTTAGGAATTTCCATCATTTTTCTTGAATTTTAGTTTTCAATGAATTCCTGCGTTTGCGAGAATTTTTCTTCGAAGATTCTAAAACTTTAGTTACAGATTTTTTTATAAAATTTTCTAAAATGTAACAATTTTCTTCAATTGTTCTAATATTTTCCAGCAACCAGTCCGGTTTTTTCTTACTCTGGAGATAGAGATTTTGAAAAGAAATTATTTTGTTCAATTTTTTAAATCATTCTACTATTTTTGTTAGTTTTATAATTTTCCAGCATGTTCTTAAATATTAATCACTTTTCAATTTTTTTACTTCTTTAGGAATCCCTTTTCTAGTTTATAATTTTTTACGAGTTATAATATTTTCTAGTAATTCTATTTTTTTACGAATTTTCAAGTAAATTTTTTTCAATCTTTAGAGTTTGTGAGAATTTGCTTAAAAGGTCTTAAAACTTTTTAGCAATTTAGCTTTCAGATATTTTAAATTTTGTACTAATTTGAGAGTATTAAAATTAATCAGAAATTCTTCAAATATTTATCAACAGAATTTACCAAAACTTTTTCTTTTCCAGAATATTTCTCTTGAAATTTACAAATGGTTTCTTCTCAGGGTTTTTAATAATTTGCAGTATTTTTTCCAGTTTTTTTCTGACTAAATTAATTTTTCTTAAAGGAAAAGATTTCTTGAAGGGTTCTACAATTTTTCAGATTTATAAAATCCATTAGTTCAAGACTTTAAGCATTCTTCACAAGATTTCTTCACAAATCTCTCTTCCAATTTGATAAAATTTCTGTTTAGGTGAGTTTTGTTTAATTTCTTAATTTTTTTACAATTAAATTTTTTCTACCAATTTAAAAGTTCTTGCAATTATCCAGAATTTCCTGAATAAATGTCTACTACCAATTTAAAAGTTCTTGCAATTATCCAGAATTTCCTGAAAAAATTTCTACCATTTCTTGCTTTATACAAGCCGATTTTTCAGCATTTTTACGTTTGATAATTTGATTTATTTTGTTCAATAGTTCGAATGTTTCAATAATTCTTCTTTCAATTTATTTATTTGAAATTCTTAAATTTTGCAATTAGTTTCCATTTCAGGCTGCGATTTTTTTTACAGTTCCCAGATTTTTTAAAACTTTGCTTTCACAATTTTAAAATTTTCTAGTAAGACTTTCGATTTTTCCAAAAAAAAACTCAAAAAATTCCACAACGTATTACATTATATTAGCTTTCTTATTCTTAGAGATTTTTTTTTAATTTGCAAAAAAATTCTGTTAATTTCCAGTAATTCCTTAGAAAAATTTCCAATAAACTTCTCTTTCAGATTTTTGAAATTTCAAAATTCTAAATTTTTTTTAGAATTTTTTGTCAATTTCTTAATATTTTTTTTTATTACTTGCTCTGTTTTAGGAGATTTATAGTACCTTTTTGACGTCACCAGAAATCACTGATTTTTTTAAGAGTTCCATTGTCTTCCAGTCATTTTATTTTTATTTTTTCCTATTGTTTCCACTTTTAGAGATTTTTTCAATAAATCCTCTTTTAGGCTGAGAGATTTTTCTTTTGTCTATTTTTCAGAAAGTTTGCTATTACAATTTCATAATATTTATTTATTTATCAACGAAATCTCTCTTAATATAATAATTAAAATTAACAAAATACAAAAAATATGTACATTTGCATAATTAACAAATACAAATAATATGAAAAGTAGCATATGTACGTAATAAAGAGACCATAAACTAAATTAATTACTTAAAACTAATTTAAAGATTTTCAACGTTAGATATAGATTTTCTACTAATTCGAGATGTTTTCAGAAGTTTCTCAAAAACTTTTCCACTACTTGTTTCTTTAGTAATCTTTCCTGCCTAGGAATATGTTTTCCAGCTTGCGAAAATTTATTTCGACTGTTCTAGTATTTTCCAGCAATCTAGCAGTTTTTATGTGTTGGTCAATTGTTTTATTTTTCAAATATTTAATAATTCAAATTTATTTATAGAGTAGCACACAAATATTTTGTATTTTTAACATTTTCTTTAAATATTTTTTAATTCTTTACGTACGTTAACTTTTAATTAATTAACAATACAGGGGATTGTTAATTTTAATTGAATTAATTCGAATTATTTCTGTTAAAATATTTAATTGTTGGCTAAAATATCCTCTTGTATAATTTTATATGATTTGATTAATTCCAAGAAGTGTGTGGATTGTTTTTACATAAAATGCTACTGATTCAATAAGCGGTTATCTAGCTTACAACTAGCTTAAGCGGATTAAATTTTTTTGTGAATTTTCAATAATCCATATAATTTTGGATATGCGGATGATTTCTCTCTGGTATTAGTCGCTTTTTTCGTTCGTAGAACCAGCTGTGATCTTCTTGGTCTCTGATGTTTTTACTTAGTTGTTATCGGTTTATAAGCTGAGTTATCTAGTTCAGATCTCATTTTTGTCTGATAATTTGATTATCCGTAGGTAAACTTATAATTTCATCATTTCCGGGAAGTGATTTTAATGCCTAGTATTGTTCGCGGATGATATAAATTTCCGGTGGCTTTACAGTCCTTAAAATTCGTGCCGTTTTCTGTCTAACTATTTCTGCGTCATCTGGATTTAACTTATCTATCCCATTTCAATGTTGCATGTAATATCATTCGTTTGGATTGATGGTGTTAGTGCAAAAGACCAGTGACGCGCAGCCAAACAAGAAGTAATGCTGGAGAAAGAGGGGGGATACAAATATAAATAGACCACCAGCCAGATAGCAGACATTGACGGTATTTCTACTGCGTAAAAACATCACCTACAAGGGTAGCTACGCCCTCATGAACATCGCAAATTTCACAATGCGGATGGAACGGTTTCCCTTTGTATGAAAGCTAGTCGCCATGATCAGCATCCTCAAAGGGTGTAAATCACCTCTCCTCTCATCAAGGTATGTTCCCATCAGCTTGCTCAGCGTGTTAGGCAAGCTAGCTGCCAAACTTATTCTACTGAGTCGTATTTCGGTATTCCTTGAAGACCAAAAAATTATTTCTCATAAACCGGTTATCAGGTCGGCATGTCCATTATAAATTAACTATCTGTAATAGGATAACCAAATTTAAGCATTCGACTCATTATAAACTGATCTTAATTTTCCCGATTATTTGATCAGAGTCTTGAATGACTTTTTTCGACACAAAAAGTTTCGTTGTAAAATAAACTACACGCTATCAAGCAAGTGTAAGAAATATGCAGAAGTTCAATATTTACACATGCGAAATTCCGCACCTGGCTCTGACAATGATCGCCCAATACGCTGACAACACAGCTTTACTTAGTAGAGAAGGGCATTACAGTTTATACTTAGAAAACTCCCGAAGTTGCTCTTGATACTTGATACGAAAAGTGGGCGACCAAATGGAGATTTAAAATAAATGTTGATAATAGTGTTTCCGTACTATTCAGCAGACCGTTCCTCAATTTTTTTTCAAAAAGTTCAATCTCCCTAATACTACTCCCGATAAAAGACGAGAAAAAGTATGTCGGCATAATCTTTAACCAGAACCTTTCCTGGTCAAAGATGATCGTATACCAAATACTAAAGGCCAGAGATTCGTTGGTTAAACGGTGACCCTCCATTATCATGAGATCTATCTCACCTGTGAAAAACAAATGAAGGCTTTCACGGTGATGATAAGGCAGCATTTGAACTATTCTGCATCCTTAGGGTTACAGTAAACCCCCTCTAATTGCTAAACTCCAGTGTCGTTGCTTTGAGACGTCTAATGAATGTTCCGCTCTATAAACACTATTCAAGTTGTGTTTGTGTAATGGGTGGCCATAATTTATTTTTTTAACGTTGGACAAACTATTCGTCCAACTATCAAGCGCCTAAAATGTGATCCTGTCAAAATACATACCATGTTGCTAAATTTCACGCGACCATCATACGTTCATTTAAAACGAGATCGCATTGTTTGATAAAGTCTGTTATTTGTCAAAAATTTACTGAAAATTTCTTTAAAATGCCAAGAATTATTAGCGCTGAAATTAAAATAGCAATAAAAAAAGTGTTATGTTCAATACAGAAAAGATCTGCCAAATTTTAGCCGTCATATTTGTATTAGACTTCAGAACATATTTTCATTAAGTTATTATTAAGTTAAGTTCTTTTCATTCATAAAGTGAATCCTAGGTGATTATAAGAACAATAGCAAAGATAGTACAGGAAAAAATAAAAATTTAAGCAGCTCATCCTCTGACAAAAGAGTCAAAACCGACATTTTTTAACAATCACATGTTTAGGAAAGACCCGCAACAACTTATTTGGCAACATAACTCAAAAAATTAATGTTTTACGTTAGATGATATTTTGGCTAATTCGCGAGAAAATTTAGAATTTAAAGGTGGGAGAACTTTATACAAAAGTCTGAAATCAATGGGATGCAAGTATAAAATAGTAAACGGTCGCAAAATTTTATGTGAACAGAAACACGTCGTTGCAGCTGATTACATTTTTCAGAAAATGTTTACTGTTTCAAAATTCTAGTGAAAATTTTACGTTAGTATATCTTGACGAAACGTGGATTTACCAAAATGGGTCAGCAATTCGTCGTTGGATGCACAAATCAGATTTGAAAAGTGATACACGCAAAATTAAAAGTGAAGGGTTAAGGTTTACAATTTTACACGCAGGATTTCATTTAGGTTTTTGAAGGGATGTGATTTATTGTTAAATTAAAAAAATAATGATAGGGATTATCATAAAACAATGGATGGGAACTTATTTAAAAATTGGATAATTAATCAGCTTATTCCTGCTTTGACAAAGTTAGATAACTAATGTGTAGTGATTTTTGACAATGCGCCCTATCTTTCGATGCAGTTGGACAAGCCACCCACATTTTCATCTAAAAAAGTCGAATGCAGAAATAGATAATTAAGCACAATGTAGAAATCATGAATAACTTTTTGAAAAGCAATTATGGAATTTGATAAAACCTTTCAAAATTATTAGTAATCGACGATATGTAATAGATGAGACATTGAGAGAACATGGACATGGGGTTCTTAGATTACCCCCATACCATTGTCAATACAATCCAATTGAAATGGTATGGGCGTTTTGTAAGACCTATTATAACAAGCAAATAAATTCGCGACCATCGTCTAACGACATAGTTGCGAATTTATAGCTTGAGTCTATTTCGAAATGCGCTCCTGAAATGTGGCAAAATTTGTAGACATTGTGAACAACTTATTTCGGAACATTGGGCGAATTTAAGGGAAATCTTTCATTTGATTAATAATTCCATTAGGAGAATCGGAGTTGGAATCTGATTGGGATTTTGATACAAATAATTATTCAGAATTTTCTAATGGAAATATGAAAGTTGAATGGTTTTCTTTTTTTTTCAAGTATGATAGGTGTGTAAAAATTTGGAACAAAAATTCTAAAATAGTAAGGTAAACCTATTAAAATAACTTATATTTTCTTGTAGCAATATTTTGGTTAAAATCAGAAATGTACTGAATTGGGTGATCTGGCCGTACTTAAACTATCTGCGGAGTCACCACTACGATTAAGTCTTTTTGGTCAAGAAAATTAGAAAATTGCACATTTTAGAAGAAAACTTCTCACTATTTTTTTTCTTTACCTTTAATAATCAATTAATTATAATAATTAATATAAAAATAACATGGCTTGTGTTCAATTGTAAGTATTTTCCTGCTGCAACCTAGTAAAACTGACAACAAGCACAAAACGTTGAAACTACTTCTAACCTCAAACTTATAGAAAAATATAACCTAATTCAAGAGACAGTTTTAGAGCGAACATAAATGCTAAATTTCCATAACCTCCCATAATTCAAAAACAACGTGCATTTATGCGGAATACACAAATTCACCGTGGCACTAATTACGAGTGTTCTGGAGTTTTATAAGAGCTCGTTGTAAACTTCTACAGCAAAATAGATGAAAATCTCCCTCTGCATCAACATTTCCGAAAAACGATGTTACTGCTGACAGCAAACATTCAAGGCCTCTATAATTCTAATTGGTACATAATTAGCCTCTTAAAGTCAAGGCCTGTAATGGCTTGATCATTCAAGTGAAACACTTCCTGTAATTTAATTTATAGATTAGCACAATTCTTGTTTGCAAGTAACATAAAATAAAAAGCCTATTGATTGCATTCGATTAGCTGTGACGGCATTAGATGACCCTCCTCTATATTCATAAATATCATTATTTCAAACATACACTCCACTATTCGAGAACATAACTAACTAAAAAGTAAAATGACTCTCTCAAATATAAGTAAAATTTGAAATAACAAATGATTTGTCTGTTTGTTTTTCTTTATACTCGATACTTCAGGTAATACCCGCAAAGCGTAATCTTTAATAACAAAAGAAGAATGCCTTGTATGATTCTAATAAAGAGGAACCGCGAGCAAAAGCCACTTCTTAAAAAATTGTACTAAAGTTCCTCGAATGCAAAGCCGCAATTCACATCTTTATATCCTAGAGACAACCTTTGCTTAAGAATTATGCTGACACTGATGAAGTTAGTGACGACAGTGAATGATAAATTATTATTTCTCTGGAGTCAAACACTCTCCCTGTCTTGTTTTAAGCCTTAACCTCACAAACAATAATATGCCAATAATATGTCAAAACGTTTTGTTTTTGTATAACGAGAATAATATTACTACCAGGGTATTTATCATCAAACCCCAACTTAAACTATTTTTTATTTACATATCTTATATACGTAGCATAAGCACATATAATATAGTGGAATTAGCGATCGTCCTAGGATCTTCACCACCTAATTATGATAGGCGAATCAATAAAAATTATAAATTGACATTAAATTATTTCACTATCAAAATTTTCATTTCATTTTTTTAATGCGTTGATATTTTTATTTCTCTTCATGTTGAACCAGAAGAAATTTTGATTCAATTTATATTGCCATCTGTGTTTGAGTTAAATCCAATGACTCTTACCAGAATTTTAAAACGTGGTTGATCAACAACAATATGCATAAGGTCACTTTTATGTAAGTGACTTATTATATATTTTTGAAAGTGATTCAGAAACCCTATTCACTCAATGCAGTTATAAACGATGTATTACTCTCATCGATTTTTAGAATAGTTAGAATAAATGACTGAAAGAACAATGTTGCCAAAAATAATTATTCATAGAAATTATTTATCAATGATCATAAAGTGGCATCAATACCACTGAAAGGAATTCAGCCAAAAAGCTTTGATATGATCCAAAAAACTGGCTTCAGTGGAACTATCAATAGGTAAAGCTGATACCAGAGTGTTTTTCTAGACCTTCATATTAAATTTGATACAGTTTGATAAACTACTATTTTACAAACAACCTATTTTCTATCTAAAATCAAATCTATGATAATAGTTTTTCTACATAACCGCAGTAGATTGTTCAAAAATTAATAATCCAGGTCATTTACACGAAAGGCAAGATTATCAAAAGTTTATGTATTATCTTTAATGAAAGAGATGTTCCAAAACTACATTCGACAGTGATCATTCATACAATAATACAATACAAGAACCAGAAAGTATTTTGAATAAAGGTATTAACTTCCGTTGCATACGCCATGCGATATAGAAGGTAGGGTAAGGATTACTGGAGAATTATATATTCTCCAGTAATCCGCGTATAAAGAAGCAACACCGACTACATCATTACCCTTGTATATTATTTATAATATGCACAAAACTTTTTTTACTTTTGGAAAACTTGATATTTTTTGACGTTAGTAGATTAATTAGTTTGCTGTAAGCTCATTTGAAGTTACTGTGTTCAATCTTAATGGTCGGTTAGCCATTTAAAGTAGTTGGATTGTAATTGATACATCTATATATAATGAGAGATGAGTACAGCCACGAATAGTGATTTGATTTCCAATATATTTTCATACTATTTAGCATATTTAACTAGCGCGAAATCACGAAGATCGGGTTCTGAAACAAATTTCTAGAGAACGTTAATTTGTATCCATCTTTTTATAAACTACTGGCAATCTTTGGGTTCTAGCCTAAATTGTCGCCTAAAAAATATTTTTGGTGAAGAAGAAAAATATTCTCTTCGAAATGACAAGCTATTAAATATTAATCTATCCTAGAAAAGGAAAACAATTTAATTGTCAGAATTTGCAAAATTACATGGCTCTAAGAGCTCATGAATATATAAGAGACAAGGTGAGTGTATATTTTGAATTATAAATAACAAACTGCCTGTTAATAAGAATGTACCATATTTACAATTAACGCCATTTGAAAGCACTCGTAATGTACGATTAATTAAACGTTTTTATATACATATTAAGCTCATGTTGTTTATTTCAACTTTTCTGAAATTTTCTTAAAATATGATTGTTCTTTTTGTATTATTTAAAATAATAATATAAATCCGTTGATAAGTAGGATGCTCTTTGAAAACTGTAACAATTAAAAAAATTGTACTGCACTAATGTACTAGTTACGAACATTGTGATGATTTATATATTGCGTATTTTTTATCGAATACCTTTCCCGGTTTATGATAAAGGCGGAGTACATAAATAGGATAAAATAAATCACACATCGAGAAGGAAAAAAAGGGCATCGTGTTAAGTAAGATATCTCTGGTATGGTAATATTTTATCGCAAACCTTATAGTCTCGTCTGAAAACTCGGCGCGAGAAACTCCTCCGATCCATCAATAAGGCTCTAACACAACTGACACGTCTTCTAGCCGAGGATTTTCACTATGGATCGCAAACGGAAAAGAAATCGCGAAAGATCACCGGGAAACAGTTTTAAATGTTCGCCGCAATCGCGATGCGGGGATGACAGTCGTGATATCCGTTTTGCGCGTTTGGAAATTTTCCTTATTTATATCGATTTGCGTTTCCCCCAGTGGAATTCCTAGTCTTATTTTTGACATTAAATATAGAAATGTAAAGATATTAATTACCATAGTGCGTAATTATTATTATGTTCTTAATTAAAAATGAATAAAGAATATATTTAACTTTATTGAAAATTACATAATCTTATGAACGCTACTGAGAAACAACTCAATCTCAGAATTTACGTAAATGTTACGAATACTAAAATTACATAAAGAGGTTTTATTGAGAATTAATTTACAGCTTCTTCCATTATATATTTTCTTAGATAATGTGAATACATAAATAAATATAATAATAGAGTACCTAACGTTTAAAATAAAAATAAATGTTTTATTGATGGAAAGCGTTTTATGATATAAATAAATTGCCATGCATTCAAGGGACCAACTTCGTGTGAACAAACTAATTATTATGTTTGCATGTGTGTGTATTTAATTAGCGTTTGGACATAATAGAGGTAATTGCATATTGTTTACAGAAAAGAACACGAATCGATATTAGGGAATAACTAATTTATTAATTACCAACTTAATATATTATAATAGGCTTAATATATTATAATGGGCTAATTAAACATATAATACAAGAGAATACTTGTTGAAAAATGTAAAAATTATCTTGCTTAACGTATAATTAAAATATCAGAAAGCAAATAGAATATAAAGATATGAAAGTAATATTAATAACGTAATTATATGTTAGTATTTGAAGAAAATAACTTTACGGTGGTTAAATATAATTTAAAAAATAGTGGTGTACAACAACGGACGTTCCTTCTAGCCTGGTAATTGCGGCAGTGGGAAACTAATTCCCGAACACTGCGGGATTGCATTAACCTCTACACATGTTCTATTAACATGCTCATTTAATTAGTGCACACTGGATATTTGCTGCGGTTACACGTTTCCTATTTAGTATTACATGTTATATAAAAACTATGTCAACTACATGAAATTACTGTATGTAAAGTATGTGGCTCGCATGGAAAAATGATGCGAAATTGCCGCCAATTGAATATCAATTAATTTATACTACAGTTACTAGTATGTTACTGAATTGAACCGATAAAATACATAAAATTATTGCTAAATAAATAATCCAAAATACGAAACCATTTGAAACATATAGAAATGTTTTGAAATAAATTATAACTCTGATAATGGCGAGTTTTTATAATTTTACATTCATAATTACTGTCAAAAATTAATATATGGAAAGATAGAAAAGTGTTTTCTTCGATGTTAAGGGACGAATAAAAGGTATATAAGGCCTCTATTTCTATTAATACTGGTGAGAACTAAGCGGCGACTCAAAAATAACAATCGCATAAAATAATAATCATTATTCATTCTTTCTTAATATCATCATTGTGTAAAATTATAAGAAAAAAGTAAACTATACTAGTGTAAATTGAACATCAAATCATCATGTAATTGGTTGAAAAAACTGAACAACTGCATTTTATTTCTCATTTTAGGTTAGGTTAGGTTGGTGTGGCAGCACCACGAAGAGGTGCACACTTAGGCCTAGATAGGCCCGTTGTGATACCAATTTCCCTTTCCTGAGTTCTTATGATTTCTCATTTTACAAGTCTCCTTTAATTTTACAGAGTTTGTAAACATAATACTTATTTTTGTATACATTTCTCATGTCATTATATTTACCACATAAAAATTATTTTGGGTTAGCTTGAGTCTTTTGCACCTGTAGATGATTGCGCTGTCCGCCATTATTTTGATCTTTCCGCTTACTATTGCCGTTGTTTTCACTTGCACTGGAAGAATTTGAATTTCGCGAGTCGTCTTGGAACTGCTGCTTCTTCTGCGACATGTCAAATACTTCTTGCTTGAGCGTCTTCTTCCCATGTGAAATGTCGTAGTTACAACGGACTGCTTCCCGTTTAATCACAGTCTTAATTGCTTTTGTTACTTGCAATATTTCAGCATCTTCTTTAAATAAGCAATTCATCATAGATCATTTCTCGAGTCTCATAATGAAACGATCATGCACCATTGCATTTAAGCGTTAATTTTTAAATTAACATTTAGCCGCCAAATTTCTTCTGCCTGTTTAGACGCATTGTAAAATTTGTTTGGTTCTGGAAATGCAAATTTAGGCGACGAAAAATATCTATTAAATAACTTAATAAGTTAATCCCAACTTGTGCTGACAGGGTTACTCAGCACACACAAATCATACATCAACTTCACTTGTATTGTACCTTTTATTACAAACTTTACAAAACATTATTAATTTTTGACAGGTCATTATCAAATGTTAAATTCAACGTTAAATATTATAATATTTATTACAAACTTTACAATACTTTATTAATTTTTGTACAGTTCATTATCAAGTGTTAAATTCAACACTAAATAAACATAGAATAAGAAACACACAAACAAATAATGAATGATTTATAATAAATAAGTAATCAAACAAAACAATTGATGGAAAAATATGCCACTAGAAGGATGCCAAAGGCCTACGAGGCGGAGAGACAGAATATACGCTCCGTGGCATGGAAAATACTAAGAAGAAGTAGGAATTTTTTCACCAAACTTGATATAAACGCTTAACTATTAAAAGATAGAAATTGAATAAAAGGAAAAGCACAAAATTAAATATATTTTTCATCAGTGAGGGGTTGCTTGGTTGGTTATACACTCCCCTACTCTTCGTAACATCGTATCGGTATGCTATCGTATGCTATCTTAAGGAACATATAATTCATGTTGGCGAACAACTCCATCGCAGCCCACTTATCTTCACTCTCCAGTATTAAGCCCACCATTCTGTCAGCACTAACTGGAACGCCAAGTACAGCCTCCAGAGCCTCCCTGTGAATCAACCACGCACTCCATAAGGGCGTATTCGGGAGAACCCACGTCCGCGCCGCAGTGGTCGCACTTATTGCATGGTTCCTTACCGATCCTAACTAGATACGACCCGAAACAACCGTGGCCCTCTTTACTATCACTTCCCACCTGACCTGCCAGTTAGCCAATATTATGTCTTTATGCTCCTTCCTGACCCGAGACTTATCCGCACCGGCCCTAATCGCTCTGTAAACAGAGGACCTGGAAACGATCTTTAGATCCAGAGGTGTTGTAGCTGTCAGAACTTCAGCCGCGTCTGTCGATACCATCCTGTAAGCTCTGGCCACTCTAAGTAAATCAGGTCTAAGAGCGCTGGATTAAAATTGGAGTCAAAGGTCACGTCGAGCGACTCGCGTTACGTTTGGCTCCAATTTTAATCCACATTTTTAATATCCAGCGCTAACCCCAGACAATGCCTTCTCTGTTAGGTCCAGAGTTGGCTTTGCCGGCAAGCTTCCCCAGCTCCATAAGAGCATCTACAGTGGACCGGTCCTTCCTAAATCCATATTGATTCCTCGCCAGCCCTCCGTTCCTGTCCATGTGTTCAGTTAGACGATTTGCCAGCAGCTTCTTAATTATTCTTCCTTCTGCACTTCTAGCTCATGCACTGGTTGAAGCACTCCTTAAACCTGTTAGGGTACTCCCGAATCAGTTGCTTCAATGCCTTGCTGGTGTCCAGCAGACGGTACGGTACGATTCGGTACGGGATGTCCCCAGAAGTCGCTCTCGATTTCCTGAATGAGGAATGGCATTCTCAGTTATTAGGTCTTTTTTGCCCAGAAGCACTCCACCTCGAGCGTGGCTTCGCCTCCACATCTAGGCACCAGGCCCTGGCCCTACTTGCCCTCCTGTGCAACATTTACCTTATTTCTGGTCGCCGCCACTTCATCGCACCACCGGTGTTTTGGTGGTGCGATGAAGTGGCTTCCGTCCCAACCCGGGAGTCCGCACCCGTGGCATGGTAGCGTCGGCGGCGATCTCCAGTCAGCTCATCGGACGATCCTTGGGCATTTTCTCTCAGCGCCCTTGATCCCTTCATATGGTGTGACAGTACCCTGAGTTCTAACAGCTTTGTGTGGTACCTCCTGGCTTGTGCGACGAGTTATATAACGGTGGTCGCTATGGGACTCCAGATCCACCTCAACTCTTCACACACCAATGTTCTGAAGGGCCTGCAAGGTAGCTAGGGCCAGGTACAGTATAGATTCCGAATTAACCCGTATAAAGTTTGGCTCCTCACCGAAAATCGAGTTCGACCAGGGTGTCGAACAGAGCCAAGCTCCTCCTATTAACGTGGCTGGCCTTGGCGTTGAAGTCGCCGGAAATAACGAAATTTCTCGCAAGCGATCGTACGCAAGTGCCAAGTTCTATCAGCCGCTTTGCAAACTCTTCTATCCCCCGGTTCGGAAAGACGTACCCTGACCGATACAATCCTTGAAGCTGGGCTACCGGTCTCAAGGACTTTCTCCTTAGCCGTGCCCAAGATTCTGATGCCCACGTCGACCTGTCTATCTGTAACCCAACCATCCATGAGGTGTCGTGCATTGGGCTCGCTGACCAGCAAAACGGAGATGCCACATAGTCATGAGCCGCATGGCACCGATTTAGATTAATATGAAGGTATGACATCGCTTAAGTTCCATCTGGGTGCTGTGCCTTCATTCTGTAGTGCCCTCTCGATAGTCAGGACGAGGCTGTCCTCCTGCCCACGGTCTGGGCCTTCACTCCGGCTGAGTGGTCAGTCAGCGCCTTCACGTAAGCGGCACAAATGGGCGCAAATCAGCCTAAAGAGATGCTTGCAATATGGGGATGTGCCTTCTCTTGCTGGAAAAGTGCATTTTTAACTCCTGAAAAATCAAAAATGTATGGGGTTCACTCACCTTACTCACATTTCGATGGGTGTTCATATTGACATATCATAATCCCTACAATATCATGTTCAGGCCTCTCAACAAAAGAATTCTATGTTGCGACATTCCCCACGTCTTTTTCCGATCCGAATACGGCCATCATGCATTGCCAAACTAAATCGGGAGTTAACACTAACCACTATTCTATGACACACTAGGTTCCAGTGCAAACGCACCTACACTATTCTTCAGGTTAGTTAATCATGGATCAACAATCGATCTGGTACTGGAGAATCGTCCTCTTTTCGGTTAAGGCGATTAGCAATTTTCTGATCAAAAATCCACCTTGGCGCAAACCACATCATTGGTAGAATGGGCGCCTAGTGACTCTCGGGTGATGGGTCTGGGGTTCCTAGCCAGGTGGTGGATTTTTCTAAGGAAGAATTCACCATTCGGATCCATGGATGTTTATGTACGTCTCTCATTTCATATAAATATGGCAAATTAAGACTTTGAACATGACTAAAATGACTAACCCAAAAATCCCGCCTAACAACCTTCATTAAAAAATGAATTAAACAGTGTAGATTCTTCAATCTAGATAATAATTTATGAAATTAGTGCACTAAATAAGTTAGATTCCATTGATTCTGCAGAAAAAAGATGAAGACAGGTTTTTATTAGATTTTAAACTCAGAACAATAAAACAGAGTTCAAGAGACAAAAATAATCTTTCCCGGAGAGATCGATTAAAAAATCAGGACTTGTTGCAGAAATTACATTAATTTGCAAAACATTCGATAATGTCGGTTTACGTGAATTGCAAAAAGCTAAAATCTATGCTACCAATGGCGCAAATTTCAAGACCAATATTATATTGATTTAAGTATGAATTTTTAAAGTAATCTAAAACTAGATTAGCAATGTACAATTTTTAATTAGCAACAAGCGATCCATTGGCCGTGCTAGATGGAAAGCGATCTCTAGTAATAATTCTAGACTTTCAAATCATTAATAAATTCATATTTATACCTCTAATTATTGTATGTTTCTGTTTTCATAAATATGTTATTTTTTGTTTATTTTTTTCAACTATTGTTAAGGAAATATATGTTTATAAAGAAGTGTAAATTGAAAATGGCTCTTTATTATTTCTATTCTATTGTTTGATATTTTGTGTCGTTTCTTATACATATTCAGAGACTACTTTTTCTTGTGTCTCTAGAGTTGAATTTTGCGTTATAGAATTCTAATATGTATAGTTTTTCATTATTTTTCATTTCATTTCATTTCTCTTAATGAAATTATTTTGGGATTTTTTTATAACATCTACTGTTTTAATTTTTGTTTGTTTCTTTACTCCTATTATTATAATATAATTTTTAATTTTCAAGTGCCTATATTTTTTCTTTCAATTTTTCGTTCTTCTTTAATTATTATTAAGAATTTTTGGGTCCTTATTTTCTTTTTGTATTTCATCAAACTTATCGCTTTACAATATTTTGTAGTTCTTTTAGTATTCTTATTATATCTTTATTTGTTATGTGTTTTTCACTGTCACTATGGTTTATATTACGGTTTTCATTTGTAATATTATATTTATTTCTTGTTGGCGCCATTTTGTCAGAAAATTTTTGTGGTGCATGCAACTCTACATACACATGTGGAGATAAACGCGAAAACTCTCGTATCGTATATAGGTTAAGTTAATAATTGTGTTGTAGTTATGGTATGTAATACGGAAGGCATAAATTAACTTACTCCTTAAGGATATTGCGAGACACACAATTCACTTTATACACGTTTAAACGATGCTTTTAGGTGTTATTATTAGCCACTATAACCACCACACGGGGCGATCGGTTCTCCCCAAATTTTCCCTTAGGATCTCGACTAGAAAAGATCTACTGGTCCTGGACTAGTCACCTCAGGTCGCGGAGGAGTGGTTTTAGACGGTAGGAGTCCCATACTTCCCCATTAACATCCTTTTAATTTGATGAATTTCCTCCCATCTTACGAAAAAGATGTTATTATTAAACCCAAATACTATATTTTTTTATTATTTATCTTATTTTTATTAATATAATTAATGTAATTACTAACAACTAGTTCCTTGGAGGTAGTTCTTCCATTTGAAAAGACAATGTTTCAATATATTTTGCACACCATTCTCTTTAATTGTTTATGTCAAATCATCAATTGTTTAATTAACTAATTTAAAATTATAATAATATTAATAAAGTGTTTTAACGGTTTAATATTTTTACAAAATTCTGCAGTTATTATTAATATTACTGTATATAGTTTGTACTATACGCTATACAAAATATCCCCCCAGATTACGAACTGGGCGATTATCATATTTCATGTAAAAGACGACTAGAGAAGTTCGGAAAATTTATTTTCACCACTAATAATTTTAAATGAAATATATTTTACAAACTTAGTTTGTATATGTTCAACCTGGTGTGAAGACCATACACAATATGCCTCTTCAAGATGGGAAGGCATAAATGCCTCGAAATGTCATTGATAAGTATAACAAACAGTAAGGGCCCACAACGAGACCCCTACGGTACACCTGATGGAACCAGAATAACAACATGATTTTTTATTTTAACATATTGACTGCGATTAGTTAAAAAACTAATCCATGTAAAAGCAGAATCTTGAAATCCCAAAGCGTACAATTTCGAAATTAAGACAGCATGATTAACAAATTCCTTAGAAAAATCTGTTCTGATAGTAATAGCATCGACAGAATTTTTAGTTAACAAGACATTGATGATAAATGGTTCGTAAACCAATAAGTTTGTAGTAGTTGATCATCTGGTAAGAAGATATAAAAATTTTTGGGAATGTATGAAGTATTCGTCGCTAGAAACAAATAATCATTTTTATCACCTACGAAGACACGTAATTGCAGTTTGTTCGACCAATTGAAAAAAGGAGGATGCACGTAATTAAAAATAACCTTTTAACTATAATTATAACTTCATTCAGCAGTATATTTGTTTATAGGTAATTACAATTTGCAGTAGAATTTAACAAGATGACTTCGTTATGTATAAGTATTGTGAAACTAAATTGTTTAATGGAAACTGACGCTTAAGGAAAATCGAAAACATTTGTGCGCAGGGTGAATTGTGTAAGTATGAAAATCGGAGCATTCGCGCGAGTTAAAATGTATATTAAATGGAATGAACTTCACATGTGCCAATTTGAGTTTCCCTCAACACAGAGCGAACTGGTAATACAACATTGTCGGGCGCATAGTGGAAAAGAGGGAAGAGAGTGCAGTGCAGGTAACGTAAGATACATTTCCGCGCTGTTTCACACCGGTTACATTATGCAGTACACTACAAATAACATAAAGCCTCAAGCAGAGTATTGTGCACGGGCAGAAAAAGCGCAATAATGTTACATGAATGGCGCGAGTGCCCCCTCAAAGGTATAAACACCACCTTGCATGTGCCACACAATGCCACTTGTCTCTAATTAAATGGACAAAAGGAAGACATACACTTCGTGCTCGCATAGTTTTTATAACTCGACGTTTATAGAAAAACTAACATTGTTATACATTTACATTAATATTAATATTAATACTGTAAAAAAAAACTTTACTATGCTCATGATAATAATAAATCCATTCAATATACATCTATTTAATTTTAATTTTTAAATTAATATTATACAAATATTAAAATCTTTTAAAAGCAAAATACAGTTTTTTAATGATCTAAAATATTTCTCAAAAATCATTCAAAGCAAAAAAACAGATATGTAGTGTCTATATTAAACAGCTAGAGTGTATTAATCTTTAAGTTTTTTTTTTTTGATTATCTGATATCCCGTGCATCGGATTTTAGATATGTTGTAGCTTTATTATAAATATTATGTGCAAAAATGAATAATCCAAATTATTTTAAGCAGTCAAAAAGTTTGAAGTTTATTGTCATATAGTCATTAAACATGAGAATTGATAAGCCGGAAAGCCTAGCATAACCTTTAAAATTATTTAGTTCAGTGCAGTCAAAAATGGCAACACATTAGGTGCTATTCGATATTGCATTCGTTGCGAATTTCAACAAGAGCGAGAGAATCGAATTTTTCTTTCTCGACAAAGGTATTGTAGCGCACAATGTGTGTGAAATTTGGTTTAAACGATTTAAAAAGTTATATCTGAACGACAAACAACGCTCTGTGAGATATATAAAGTAAGTCAACAATGACCTGGAGAAGATGCTAGTTGAAAATTCAGCACAAAAGCAAAAAGAGGCTGCAGAACAAGTGAGAGTAATTAAAGATCTGATTTCTAAACGCCTATATGAGATGGAAAAGATCCAGTAAAAGGAACAATAGGTTTGGCATAAACTGATTGAAACCAATGAAATGTCTTTCTCTGCTAAATAACGAAAGTCAGTCTTGGAGAAAATTGCCACGAGCGATAAGAACTGGATAATCTTTGACAAAATGAAACGCAGAAATCATCATAATTGGTCACAAAATCCAATCATCAGAAATCTTCTCTGTATTTGGTGGGATATAAAGTGTGGGCATTAATATGAGTTATTGCAAGCGAGTTAAACAGTTGTTGCGGAATAATAACAATATCAACTAATCCGCCTAAGTTCAAAATTTGAAGGAAAACGGCAATATACTGCATAAAAATTCGTCAAGTGAAATGTATGTATGAGAACGCCATACATCACATTGTTTCCAATATAAAAGTCATCATAATGAGTACTAGCTCGGATGTTTTGTACCACCCTGCATATTAACTAGATATTGATCCATTTGTTTATTACCTATTTCGGTCGATACAACACATATTATCTGATATGCATTTCCAATCAGTGAATGAAATCCGAAAATGGCTGGACGACTTGATCATGTCCAAAGACGTAACACATTTCTGAGATGGAATTCATTATGAAAATAACCTAAAGTTATAACGGCGAATACTTTTATTGATCAATTTAATTTGCATTCATATAAAATAAACTTTGAATGTAACAGTAAAAATAGATTATTTATTGTACACCGATTTAAATAAAATTTAGTCGTGAGTCTAAGAACTTTAGTGTAACAATGTACTAAAAAATAATATAATATATAAGCTGGCCGATTATTAAATCTTATTTCTTTCTAGGATAACCAAAAGGAAACTATTAAAAAAAGAAAAAGTAGGGCAATAATAAATATAGATAATTTTTGTATAATCTGTATTGTAAAGATATTTAGTTACTGCCTATTAATATTATTGCAATTGATTTTGTATTTTTCTCAAGTACCTTTGTTTAGTAGGTTACGCTTTTCACAACAATAAAGACGTATGGAAGGAACAATATTCAATTTAAAAACATTATAAAATCAGAGCAAATATAATTTTACGACCATAAAAACTTAATGAGTATTCCATGAGATTGCTTTCCAAAAGCATTACCAAAAAAATTGTTAACGCAATTCACATGAGAGAGTTAGCCATTTCAATTGCCTTTTTATTATTTAGATTTAGACGGTTATCATCAAACACTTTTTGATATTTTCAGTTCTATTTCCCTATCCTAATATTTAGCCACTCCAGACTGTTCCTAAAAATAGTGCCGTCTGCATATAATACCGAAAAAATCGTTAATAAATTCCAAAAAATGTAATCGCCACAAAATAGAAACTTAAAACACGGTATCTATTTTTTTTTTGTCCTCACGAGGTGGTGTCGCTTAGCGTCCCTGCACTGCAGTCTCCGTGGTCCTTTTGTGCGCCTCTGGCTGTTTTACTTCTTTTGAACTCCTGTATCTTCTAAGAAGTTCAGGAGTTTCTGCCAGGGGATTTTCCTTAGCTGATCTACAGGAAGCATGGACTTCCCGAGTTTTGCCTTGCGTTCTTGTTTGTATGCTTCGCAAGTGCTAACTTGCGTCGGATTATTTCCTTTCCGGTTTCATGGGGTATACCAAAAGCGAGATCAGGTTCTATGAATTTACCTGCTGCTCCTTGTTTAGCCAGCAAGTCGCCCCCCATGTGTCCAATAATTTTTCGGTCCTTGGGTATCCATACTAGCTGTGTTTCTCTTGTAGTCGCCAGTGCGTCCAGTCTGTTTATGCAAGTCATGACCAGTCTGGACTGCACTATCGGCGAAGCTAGCGCTTATATGGCTGCCTGGCAATATCTCATAATGGTAATTGGTCCTTTGTTAAGTCCCGCCTCCATTACGTGTTAAGCACACCAGACAATGCCGCTATTTCGGCCTGGAAGATAGAGGCATACCTCCGCATAGCAATCGCGAATTGTTTGCTCCGGTTGCAGCCTCCATAGATACCAGCCCCGGTTATTTTAGTATTTTTGGCCCCGTATGTGTACCAGATGGTTCCTTTACTCGTTCCCGGGTATGTTATCTATATTTATTTGACCATGTTTTAGATACAAAATCTAGACATAGAACTCATTGTATTGTATTGTAAAGGTATGATAATAAAATATATGTACATAACGAAGATTAACAAACATGTTTCTTGTTCAAAAATATAAATTATTCTTCCCTGTGTTCGAACGTCCTTTTCTAAAATATAAAAGCATATTATTCTTTGACGTCTTTCAAATATATCTGTCAAACGGAGACGAATTTTTTAAATAATTTAAGCGAATATAGTGAAATTTTTCTGTCACTGTTAAAATATTTACAATTTTAATGTAGTAATATGAATGACTAATCTGATTGGAGGAAATTTAATTTCTGATGCATTTATTACATCTATAATAGATTTTAAAATATTAATAGCTTTACAAATATGTACCTTTACTAGAATTCAACCTATTACTAACTACTTACAAGTCGCACCGAAAAAATCTTATTAAATTTATGTTTAATTTATTAATTTCAGATTAAAGACGTAAGCTACCTTGTTACAACAAATAAAATATAGTCATATAATATATTTGCGGTAGATGTGGACATTTGGTTAATAAATATATCTATATAATTTATAAAATACAAGTTTAATTCTAGGGAGTATAATTTATTGTACAGGGGTAAATGATTTTTAAAAGACTTTAAAATGAACTGTACTGATATTTTTTCTTGCATCCATTTTTGACAAAAGACGATCAACTTTTTTTTTCAAATTGCACAGTATATATATTTTGTACTGATCCGCAAGGAGATTTTTTTCTGAATCTAAATTTGTAAATGATTTTATCCATTCATCAAACCAAAGTCGAGAAATTGAGGATTAAAAAATAAAATCAAATACCCATAGTAAACAATATACAGAGCCTCTTCCAAATGTCAAAAGTGACAGTGTCAGTTATTGGTACATTACTGCAATGATTTTTAATAATTTCATAATAAAAATGTTGCAAGATTTCAAAAACTGAAAAACGATTTCTGTAGAAGCACACAATTCTAGTACAGTGTTTCAAATATTGCAACATTTTAATTATGAAATAATTAAAAATCGTTACAGTATTGTATCAATGGCTGTCACTGTCACTTTTGACATTTAAAATAGGGTCTGTCATTGTTTACAATGAATACTTGACTTTTTATTTATTTTTTTAATCCTCAATTTCTCGACTTAAGTTTGATGTATGGATAAATTTGTCTACAATTTTATATTCAGAAAAAAAATCTCCTGGCGAATCAATAAAAATATACAGGGTGGGCCACGAATAACGACCATTAAAAGTTTACGGGGTTCCTGCAAGAGGAAAAATCTGAAAAAATTCAACATTATACGGTTGATTGCGATCTCCTCATGGAAAATATTTTTGACTTTCTATCACTTCCGGTTGTACCGGAAATGGCTACCAACTTTGTTATTTTAAATGGAACATACTGTATATTATTTTATTTTTAAATTCCTTGTTCGATTGCCTACCTCTCCATATGGGTTTATGTCCACTTAACTTTTACAGTTTTTGATTTAAAAATTGATTTGTCAAATATTGACCTCAAATAGCCGTTTAGAAAAATGCCTATAACTTCTGGTAGATACAAGATAGACACACGAGCGGCATCTTGTTTTGTACCTAATGGATTCCTCTACAAAGGAAAAAAATTGACATGTGTCAATTTTGACAGTTGGTATTTCAAAAATATCAATATTTCAGCGCCTACTTAAAAACATCATATTTCAATTTTTTCAAATGGAATGACCAATATTTTATATTATAGGGTGATTCGCAAGATAATTTGCTACAAAAAAGTATCATACATCACTATATCTAGAGCCAGTAGTTTTTAAGTTATTTCGAAATTTATTTCCTCTCACATTTCAATAATTCCTCTTATATTCACACATGCACTATAGTAGGGTTCTGTCAATATTTATTGAATCGAATTAGGAAAAATTCGTCCGAATATTATTAAAATGATTAGTTATCCCCAGTTACAACTTACAAATAAAACTGAAGCAAGAAGACTGGAATAAAATAATTTTTAAATAAGTAATTAAATGCACGATCTGAAAAAAGTTGTCAGAAAAAAAATTATAACAATTGTTCAAAATGATAACCATTAACATGTAAACACTGTGCAGCACGTGTTGCGTCACCCTCTTATGTTGCTCGCCTAATTTTTTCTGAATTAAGATTCCGCGAATGCAGCTCGCACCCTTTCTTCCAATTCTTCTCGGGTATTGTCGGTATTTGAATTAACTTTATTTTTTATACGACCTCAAAGATATATGTGGATTTTCAATTGACACACATGTGATTGGTTTTTCTATTGAAAATACCTTCACGAGAGAAACTTGATTCGTTCGTCCAAATTATATTAATTTTAAGCAACAACAACTCACAAAAATCAATCCTGTTCTCTGCATTTTGAGAAAATAATTTATATTTATAATTATGCATCCGATACATTTTCCAAATTCTTTGGAGTGGGGTTCTGCTTACTCTCAAATCCTCCTAGCAACCTGATGCGCGTTGATTTGCTTGAAAATAAGTCAAAACATTTACTTGAATTTCCTCATTCTCGGTTATTAGCTTTGGTTGATTTTTTCTGCGTTTTGTTTTCCAAATAGTAGAAAAATTGACTCCAGTCTCCATCGGCGGTAAGTGTGGATAAGTTTCGTTGAAAGTTTTGCAAGATTTCAACAATTCTGTTGCACTGGCCATATATGACAAATAAATTCATAATTTTTTTATTGGTATAGGTATTTATTTTATTATTACTCGAAAGAAGCGTACCCAAATATTAATACGTTGGATTCAACAAATATTGACAGAAGCCTACTATAGTGCCCGTGTAAATAGAACAGGAATCATTCAAATAAAAATTCTGAGAGGAAACTCATTTCGAAATAACTCAAAAACTACTGGCTCTAGACATAGGGATGTATAATACTTTTTTGTAGCAAAAGGTCTTGCAAATAACACTATGAGATAAAATATTGGTTATTCTATTTGAAAAAATTGAAATATGATGTTTTTAAGTAGGCGCTGAAATATTGATATTTTTGAAATACCAACTGTCAAAATTGACACATGTCAATTTTTTTCCTTTGTAGAGGAATCCATTAGGTACAAAACAAGATGCCGCTCGTGTGTCTATCTTGTATCTACCAGAAGTTATAGGCATTTTTCTAAACGGCTATTTGAGTTCAATATTTGACAAATCAATTTTTAAATCAAAAACTGTAAAAGTTAAGTGGACATAAACCCATATGGAGAGGTAGGCAATCGAACAAGGAATTTAAAAATAAAATAATATACAGTATGTTCCATTTAAAATAACAAAGTTGGTAGCCATTTCCGGTACAACCGGAAGTGATAGAAAGTCAAAAATATTTTCCATGAGGAGATCGCAATCAATCGTACAATGTTGAATTTTTTCAGATTTTTCCTCTTGCAGGAACCCCGTAAACTTTTAATGGTCCTTATTCGTGGCCCACCCTGTATATACAGTGCAATTAAAAAAAAAAATGTTGATCGTATTTTGTCAAAAACTGGGTGCGAGAAAAAATAACAGTTCAGATCCTATTAAAGTCTTTTAGAAATTGTTTAATTTGATGTTTTATTTATTAAAATCGGATAAAAAATAAGCGAGATACAAAGGTTTTTCGTCAGTCACCCTGTATATGATATGTATGGAAATGGTCGGATATCTCCTAAAGTAAGATAGCTAGTGAAAAATGTTAAGATACAACAGGCAATGCGCCGATATGGTGGTTTTCGGTTATAAAACTGAATTGTTGTAGTTTTATTTATGCTAATTAGGAGATTATTTTTACTACACCAGTTGAACATGACTTCATTAGACTACTGTATATTCTGATTAAGTTCTTCCTGGGTTTTTGCAGGAATAATGAATAATGAACAGTATCATCTGCAAAGTTGATCATGCAACCTGTAGTTATGTGTTCAGGTAGGTCGTTTATGAACAAGAGAAACAGAAGTGGCCCTAACATTGATCCTTGCAAGGTGCCTTTGGTTAGGTCACGCTGATCACACTAATCTGCACTTATATTGCTACTTTATTCATTACTTTTTAATTAAAAATCTTTCTATATTAGAAATTCATTTAGGAAAGAGAATGGTTGCGACCGTGGTAATATATACTTACACTCAATTGACAAATATTTATTTGTGCTTAAAACATAGTGATATTTTCAATTTAGAAATTTATTTAATAATTATTTTTTTTAGATATTTTAGATAATGATTTGATAGGCCAATATTCGTATTACTTCGTTTGGCAATAAAGTTCGGTGAATAGTCCTGTAACATTAAAGTATATAAAATATTAACGAAAGATACCTTACTGTCCTTCAAAAGCTTCGTCACGTTTCGTTGGTTAGATGTCAGGCAAATCGTCAAATATCTTTTCTTTCAAAGCGAGTTTGAGTCGTTGGATTAGGAACAAATCTGGAGGATTGAGATCTGGTGAGTTTGGTGGAAGTTCAATTTGCACCACCCCCTTTTTTGCGACCAACTGTTTGACCACGTTGGCTGTATGAGGGCAAGCATTGTAGTGAACAAAGAAACCATAAACCTTGTTGTACGTACCGGGGTCGTACCCTGCGTAGACGTAGACAAAATTTCAACGTACCCTGCAGCATTGAAAGAAAAGAGAGTTGACGATATTTTTGACATAAAGACCTTTATGTAGTCCAAACGCTAAACATTTAATATATCGGAGCCCTTTTATAATAATGTCTGCCCTGATTCTATAACCTCTCTCTCTCTTCCTCAATCATTTTCATACCACTTAGATTTATTTGATTTTGTTAGTGAGATAATATTTAAAACTTTTTTTAATTTCTTTTCAAGCCTATTAGATGCTTGAAGCACAATACGTAATATTATGTTTTCACTTTTAGTACGTCTTCATAGAGATTGGCTGTGGTAATTCGTTCTCGAAGAAATATATGATATTTAAAATTAATTATTTTTACCTAAATTTTTCTTAGAAAGCCAGCTTTATACATCTTACAATCCAATAGTATTTTCAATTTAGTAACAAGTAGTCAATAGTAAGCTCTTATCATAAAATTACATGCAACGCGGAAATGGTCCTAGAATAGCATTTTAATGAAAAATAAGAAGAAGATTAGTTTTGTAAGCACTTCATTCAAAGTAGCACTTGACTTATAGATTATAAACGTATTTTAGCTAAAGCTACCCAAAAAACTGGTGGCTGATAACTACTAGATTGCAAACAACCCAAACAGAGTAGATGATACCTATCCCATACAGACAAGCCAATATATTAACTACAAAAGAAAATAGTGGTTGGTCAGTTTGCAATATTATAAAATGGCCAATAGTTTGTTATGCTTGTGAATAGGAATGAAACGGCAATATAAAATATTTTTTAAAAATCCCAGAGAACCAATCAAGGTAAAATTATCCGCATCCAATCTACCAATAAGAAGTCCGACGAACTAGATATATAATCAACAAAAAAATCACGAGTACATGCGTCCAAAATACTTTATGATCAAACCATCAACCCAATTATAGCCAAACTAAACTTACTCAAACCCACCAATATGCAATCCCCCATTAAAAATCTCCGAAATAGATTCATCTACCTAAAATAAAAAAGAAAAACAAAAGTTAAGAAAATAGTCGATCAAAAAGATACCATAACAGACAACGAGGTAGAAATAGCCAATATTAAAAATACATACTTTGCAAAATAGAGAAAATTCTAGCTGAAAAACAAATAAACCAAACCAACATAAAACTTATTCTATTTGGCATTACTAAAAATTCCAACAAACGAAGTTCCAACTAATAAGAAGCAACGTAATAAACAAAATAACAAATAATTTAAAAACAGCAAAGCCCTTGGATTCGACCACATTCAAACATATACACCTAACACATTACGTCGTAGATACTTAAGACATACAACAACCTACCACAATACATAAACATATTAAAATATGTACCTTATAAGTTGAAATTAAAATCAAACTATTAAACAACAACATACAATAAACAGAAGACTCAGACATCTTGCAATACAGCCAGGCCGAGATCAGAACCTACAACAGAGAATCACGAAGCCAGTGCGGAAGAAAGAAAAATCTCCTAAAGCAGGAGTACATATAGCTTACTTGGAAGTTTTTACCGATGGTTAGATTGCGCCATATATTTAATAACGTTTCCTTCGAAAAAGAAAAATTTAAATTCTCTACCTCGGCAATAATCAGTCAATTTATTAGTATAAACAGAAGAAAATTACCCATTTAAATTTAGAAATTGGAACAAATTCAGTCACCTATTACCAAACCACGAAGCGACTATCTAGTAGCAACCGATCATTCTTTACCCATAGGGAAATTAAATCTTTCTAAAATCAACTAAATGAATGTTTATCATTATTTGTCTATTTTTTTTCATATATTTTAAACATACATCCATTCTAATGGCTACATTGATAATACTATATTAGTAAAAACAGTCATGTCATTATAATATGTGACTGACAGACATAATTAAGCTAAAAATTTAAATTCATTTCTGTTCGTATTCAATTTTGTCTCCATACCAACATCTCCTACATTTACAATGAATACACAATAATCCTATTACAAAGAATATTCAACATTTAATAAGCTCTGTAATATATATTCCTTATATTTGGCCAAATAATCTTTTCATATAATTTGATATAAGTTTAAGAGTTTAGCATACATTAATTCTCTACCCTGATGTTCTCAATTTATATAGAATAGTCAACATTTATTAATCCAGTTAGCGCTACCGTCCTTTTAAAATGAGTTTTAAAAATCGGATCCTGTAACTAATTTAATATTAAATAGATACATGTCGCTTGATATACACGTTGTCCCCTGAAATTTTGAATACTGGCATTTGAATGCATTACTTGGCACATTCATTTTTTTGTATAGCAGAGTGAGTATTTTAATGGACTGACCAACGGGAAATAATCAGTAATTTCTAATTTGTAATAAAATAGTGAAACCTATTTACACGATATTTTAATACTACTATTTTAACAAAAACATTTATAACGTAACGAATAACAAATAACTACAATGTTCATCTTATTCAATGTTCAAAAACATCTTCTTGTTGAGCTGTTGAACAAACTTTCATAAAATTTTTGTCGCATGCCTTTTAACGTGACAGGAGTAATATTTTGAGTCGCTTGAAGAATTTTTAATCTGAGGTCATCAACGTTGTTAGCTCTTTGGTGCTGATGGGTATAAATTGTTTGCGGTCCCAAAAAGAATTATTTGGGGACAAATCAGGAGATCCTCTGGTGCTAATAATGCGACAGGGAAATATTTGATTTAAATATTCCCTAGCCGTCTTATGAGCAGGACAACCACCACCACTGGTACCAGATGTCGGCCATATCAATATTCTCAAAGCCATGTACTGCTGATATTACTTGGTTTTAAAGCAGTTTCAAATATCACAGGGTAAAAACTTAATAATAGTATTAAATTTGTACTCCTTTGATAATGAGTGTAAAAACTCGAAACACGTGTCAGGAAACTGCCAATAAAAACATGGAATGCAACAAGTGTCATAATTTTAATAACCCTGTGAAATACCAGTTCCATCAAGAGTGTAGCCTAGAAAGTATTAATTAGTTTCAAATATGTTTGATCATTTAGATTCCCCTTAATAGAAAATGGTCCTATAATTATGCCCCCCAGAATACTGGACCAAACGTTAAGTTTTTGGGGGTACTGAGTTCTTAAATTTATTTTCTTGGGACCAGTGTCTCACTACCGAAGGATTATGACGACCATGTAACGGGAAAGTCGATTTGTTACTAAACAGGGTATTTCTAAGAAATTCGAAATTATTGTCTACTCTATCCATCAGATCTTCACAAAATTCAATTCGACGACCACAGTCATCCGCGAAAACCTCTTGTATTGTTTTAACTCTAAAAGACTTAAAACAATTCCTTTTGAGTAATCTATGCACTTGTGATTTTACGGCATTAATTTCTGGATTTTCTACAAGAACTCTTGTTGATAACGTGTTATATTCTGTAATTGTTTTATAAACTACAAATTCCCGCATTTCAGCTACATCACTTTGAGGCATTCGTTCCTTTGAGCACTTACATGGTGGATTTACAGAATCAGTTCCCTCAAACAAATGAATAACATGGAAGGCAAACTTGTGTTAACTGTCACATCGTATGCCAAATCAAACAAATTATTTGCGATTTCATTCATAGAATGATCTCCGTAAAACTATTTAACAATTTGAATCAAATCAAATCAAATCAAATTGACATGCTTATTGGAGTAATAACCATGGCGACCAATAATTGATATACAATGCAACCACTACATTACTCATATTCAAAATTTCAGGGGACAACGTGTATATATATATAATATTGTATTATTCTCTTTTGTTAAATGGAAACAGCTGGTTGCACCTGAAGTAACGAGGGATTAGTGAAAATATTCTTTACAACTGTTAATTGTGCTGCTTGCTATGGATTATTGGATATATGTATATAGTTTTTTTTTTTTAAAAAACAATCCCAC
Source organism: Ontholestes murinus (assembly GCA_963969525.1). Taxonomy (NCBI): domain Eukaryota; kingdom Metazoa; phylum Arthropoda; class Insecta; order Coleoptera; family Staphylinidae; genus Ontholestes; species Ontholestes murinus. The sequence continues at coordinate 44,759,750 of OZ018394.1, forward strand.
TTACGCATTTGTGTGGTTAAAACCTTTTATGGCAACCTAGTAGTGTGAGAATTCAGACACTAGTCTTCAGTTTTTTTTACATTTCGCGAAAAAATAAGACTCTTCACGAGCTACTAGTGCAGGCCGAAAATGTAGAAAACATTACAGAACCTTCTGATGGAATATTTATTTTTCCCCTTAAAAACTATAACGATCCCGTAGTAGATGAGGATTCCGAAGATGAAGATGTTGTTACGACAAATAATCTTCCAGGAAGACAATTACAAGGTGAAGCTGCAGTTGAATTGACATGATAGTTCGATTTAGTAATGAATATGCAAGTCACAAAAATGAAAAGATTGATATAACAGCAAATGAAATATTATCTTTTGTCAGAATATTGCTACTAAGTGGACATATTTTGGACAATTGTGCAAAAATATACGAAGAGGTGTATCCAAATTACTTCGGCCTGCTAGTGAATATTTAACATTTTATTGAAGAAATCACATCATAGTATATCAAGAAATCTAAAGCGAATGTGCCTTTTGCCATAAAAAGTGAATTCTAGGAGCGAAACATGCAATATTGGGTTTGAACATAAAACAGTCAACATTTATTAAGCTGTATAACATTAATTCCTAATATTTGTTCAGATCATCTTTGCATACATATCGATATAAATCTTTAAATTTTGGCTATTCTATTACCTACTAACTTCAATTACAGACCAACACAGATTACGTAACATCACATATATTGCAAACTTTATCAAGTTCAATTCGCATTGCACTCCTATATACAAAGGAGACATGACTAAATGCCTGTCAAAATATTAATGACAAGAAATGATAAAGCTTGGAAAGAAGGAAACATATTTGTCATTGAATAAAACTCTAATCTTGTTAAGATGAATGGTTGCAACTTATTTTGAAAAAAAAGAAAGAGGTATTTGACAGTAATAGTAGAAGTGTTTGGCTATCGACCACCTGGTCCTTCCGCCGTGCGATTTGTGTGTGTGTAAATGAGCTTAGTATTTCAAATGGTCGCCCTCGTCACTCTAAAGCACCATTAATTGTATCCCAATTGTGAATGGTACCGGTCACCCATCCAACTGCTGAACCAAAGTGCAGCAACGTCGGTTCGGGGCCGAAACCGAAAGCGCCACAACCTGCGTATAGTATTTGACATTAATTTTGAAAATAACTTTTACAGTCAAGTTAATCACTGGTAAAACATACGTGTAAAATTAGCAACAAGACCTCCTTGAATAGAGGGCTGCGACTACATACAAAAAAAAATATTGTTCCGGAACAGGACATGAAACCCAGATGGATATTTTCAAATTTTTTAACTGTTGCTACAAACAGATTATCTATTTGTACTCTCAAACCTGCTAACCCATTTTATCACAATTCTCCTGGTAATTAGAAATCTATTTTAGTCTTGTAAAAAACAAAAACAATTAATAACTACCGTCTCTCACATTTTTGATTACCAGCTTGGCTTTCTTTTTCATAGATATATATCCCTACAAATTTCTAGCCTAACATTAAATTACGAAACAACTAACCTTAAAGAAAAAAGTCTGCCGTTGCAATATCCATTGATGTCAAGAAGGCGTTTGACTTGGTTTGATATCAAAGTCAATTATAGAAATGTCACCTGCTTAAAATTCCTTCCCAACACATAAATATTATTGATTAGTTCATTTTCAGCCGATCTTTTAAAGTCCGAATCCAACAATTATTTTCCTGTCCCAATTTTCCAAAGCAGGATGTCAGGAATCGCCTCTTTCAATTATATACAAGTCAAAATATACGTCATTAAATCCCTTACTAAATACTCGACTTTCTAATGATGATATAGACACTCTGTAACATTGTTTTGCAAAATTGCGCATTAAATATATTAGGTATAGGATTGATAGCAATTTTTTTTTTTAAAAACGCATTTCGATAATAAAACACAAAATTACCTCGCAATCGAAATACTGCTACAAAAATTTATAAACGATTTGGTATATCCTTCTTGATTATGTATGTATCCTACTTCTTCAATCCTGTCCCAAAAAACAACTCCATAATCCCTTCAGCTAAAAAAACTAAAATTACACTTATCAAGTTTTATTCGATTTTAAATTAAACAAAATGTGCCATATTATCTCACATATGTTGCTTTTTTTCAATAAGAGAATGCGACTTCAACTTATTTTTTTAATAAAAACAAGATTAAGAATTTCGGTTTGTCATCAATTTCAGGAAAATATTTATACTCAGTCGATTTCCAGTAAATCAAAAAAATGTCAGTTTCATGAAACTGATATTTGATTTACAAATTTTTCAATATAGTAAACAATTAATAATATTTTACTCTTGCATTAAAACTCTTATATTGAAGTATATTTCTATTGTGCAACATTAATAATTACAACGTCAAATACTATATTAATAATTAAATAAATTAATCATAAATCTAAATAACTTGAAACGCAAGAATAAACTTGTTCTTAATTTCAGAATTATATCGTAATATTTTCAGTCGAAAAGCGAGTTAGTGTACATTTTATGAAGTAAGAGAGAGTATAAAATGATTTTGGTTAAACGACGTGCGATATGTAACCGATACCGTCAATGGTATACTATTACAGGCCCTAAGCGTAATATTAGACCCCTGCAGAAAATGCATAAAAGCCGGCGTTGCCGTGCAATTTCGAAAATGTACAAATGCAAATACTAATTGCGGATCTAAACATAAAATTTAGCATGAATACATTAAGGGTTCGAGTGAATGGTATCACGATATTAAACGAATTATTTGTGTCTCAACTATATGATGCGCCTTATGAATTTAGGTAATATTTATTGTCACTTAATTTAATTTTTGCTAGTGTTAAGAGAATTAGGGTGAAGCTGTCTATTTTTATACGAAACACATAATTACTTAGTGGCATTGAGTGTGAGGAAATCGATATAAATATTTGCACTAATGGGGATTAATGAACTAGGAAGTTAAGAATGACTATGATGAATGGATACTCGTATCAATACTAACAGAGCATTTAATCTTTAACGTAATAGGAATTTCTGTTTGTTCTTGCTGCCTTCTAGAGTTTTATGTATGCGTTCAACTGCAGCTATAATCGATTATATACTTAATAGAAAGATAAAGATAGTATAAATTTGAATTTTACGGTTTTTAATAAACAAAATAGTAATTTTATTATTTTTTATCATATTTTATAATTATTCGAATAAATAAAATTACTTAGTTCGAATCACCCAGATAGTTAAGATAGCTAGCAAAGATATTTATTTTTCACACATAACTTAGAGTCAAGACAGGGCAGAAAGACCGATGGTCGATAGCCCAAACGGACAGACTAACACATTATATACTATTTGGAAATGTTTTAATTTTGTAAATATCTATGTTCGAATAAAGATGTTATTCTCTCTCTAAAATTACATAATTTTCTTTATGCAGATACTATGTTATTGTTCTTTTAGCATAATTAACGCTTAATTAATCATTTAGTCGTTTCCTCAATATTATGGTATAGGTATTTTATATATTGTCTATTTTTGAATTGTAATTATTAAAATCTTATCATTTCTTTTGACCGACTATAATTTTGACTTAAAAATTATTTATTTCCCTTATATTTTAGTTTTAGATATTTCCCTCCCTCTCGTCATATCTAAACTAAAAGAAAGAACTAAATATAGTTTTTTCACACCATATTCACGCACAAGCTGTTTAATTTTATTATAAATTAAAAGCACCTTATATTTTGTTTTATTACTAAAGGGTCTTACAATAGGGACTCGAAATTCGACAGTTGATAGCAACCATATTGTTGAAGCTATATCTGTAAAATTGGCTGTCATTTCTTCAGTTTATTTTATCAAATCACTGGGGATAGATATACTATTTAACAACATATGCAAATGATGAAATTGTTTTATCAAAATGTGTGTTCTTTGCGGAAGTGTTCCACTCGCTTGGCCCATTTTACGGCAGTAACGGTTTACCGAGAGGACTATTAGCAGAGTGGTGGATAAATTTGAGTCCACTAGTTCAGTAAGTATTGAACCAATGAACCAACACTCGTACGTCGATATAACGCAAGGTCTGCCAAAAACAACGCAGCTATCCTTGTGAGTGTGTAGGAGAATCCGAGGTAGTCGATTTCGCATCACCCACAAGAATTCGGTCTTTTGCAGACCATAACAAATTTTGCATCGTGACTTTAGCCTGCACACGTACAAAATTCAACTGACCCAGAAGCTCAAGGTAAACAACCATACAAACGACATGTGTTCGCTGAATGGGTCTTGGGTTAGTTAGAAACTGGCCCTAATTTTCATCAAAAAATCATTTTCAACAAAAAGGCTGAATGGGTACATTAATAATCAAACTTGTCAACTTTGGGACAATTCCAAACTACATGAGATCTTAATGAGAGGTTAATTTTGGGCTGGCAACGTTATCGGTACATATTTCTTTGGAAGCGACGCCCGAAAAATTCCAGTACGTATTCTTAATACAAATGACTGGGAAGTTCAAATGAAAAATTTTCAACCAAAAATTAGTAAATTAAGGGATTTCGAATTATATAATTTTGAAGGTTTGGATATTACAGTAGAAACAATTGATAAATTACTAGATAAGATCAATGTAAATCACTTAAATAAGGAAGAAACAACAACTATACACAAAATATGCATTCATTTTAGAAGGGGATAAATTGACGGTAACAAATTTTGCAAAGAAGAATATTAGGTTAAAAAAATAACATCCAGTTTATGTAGAACCATTTAGACTACCACAATCTCAGCAAATAGAAAATGACAATCAAATTAATAAACTGCTCAAAGATGGCATAATTGAAGAAACGAGATGAAATTACCCTTATTAATTGTTCTAAAGAAAGGTGTTCTAGGTAATGTTAAATAAATAATAGTAATTTATTATAGACAATTGAATAAAAACATCTAAGATGATCGATTTCCTTTACCTAACGTTACGGTAATTTTAGATTCATTGTCAGGAGCGGATTTTCTCATTTAGACTTATCACACGGTTACTAGCAAGTTGAATTAAATCAAAACAGTAGGCAATGCACAACGTTCACTACAAGGATATGTTAAATTCAAATGACAAAGTTACCAATAGGGTTAAAAACCAGCCCTAGTTCTTTTTCGAGAGTAATGACTATAGCAATGTCAGTATTAAACTACGATGCATGTTTCGTATATACTGATGACTAAATTTTATTCGGCAATAACTTACAGCGACATAACCAAAATTTAGTAAAGGTATTAAACGATAAAGACTTCGAAACGTAAATCTAAAATTAAATCCTTCGAAATGTCAATTTCTGAAGAAAGAAATATTATATTTCGGTCATGTGATTTCAGCTGAAGGTATATCACCAGATCCAAAACGATTTGTAGCTTTTGTAAACTACTACCGAAAATTTATTCCAAATTTCGCTCAAATTGCAAATCCGTTAAATAAATTAAGCAAAAAGGCAACAATATTTAAATGGGATGAAAACTTCCTAAAATCATTTGAAACCTTTCAAATCTGTTTAGTCAGTCCACCAGTTTACAATATCCTAATTTTTCACACGATAACGAATTCATTTTAACAACAGATACCTCAGATTTTGCGATAGGCGCGGTGTTATCAAACTAAGACAATATACCAGTAGCGTATGCTAGCAGAGCTTTGAACAAGGCAGAATTAAATTATGTAACTATAGAGAAATAGCTCTTAGCTATCCTTTGGTCCGTAAAATATTTCAGACCGTATTTATATGGACGAAAATTTAGGGTATTTACTGATCATAGACCATTCATTTATCTTTTTTGGATGAACAATCCATCGTCCAGATTAACTAAATTTAGATTAATTGAATTAAGACATATCTCAAAACGAAATTTAAAAACTTCTTGTAACGAACAAGAGGTGAAACCGGGAAAAATTATATATGACAAAATATTAAGGGTAATCTATTTTAATCTAGGCTTTCGATCAGCACCAGCCCTAGAGGCGGAGTTGAGACGTTTAGAGAGAATTTGTAAGGAAAATAAAATTGCACAATTATTTATAGTAAAAAGTCCGACAAATTATTAATTAAAAAACCCGATTGTCAAAACAAATTAAAAAGATAAGAGAATTAAAATTAACAAAATGTGTTATAAACGTAGCAACACGAATTGCATGTAAGGAAACGCGACAAGTGATACTAAATGATTTCCATTTACTTCCAACAGGAGCTCATGCAGGTATAAATCGTATGTATGCAAATTTAAAACGATATTATTTTTGAGAGAGACTAAAAGAAGACGTTTGTTCAAAAATGTGATGACTGTCAGAGGTACAAACATTTGAGATCTCACACTGAACCCTTAATACTTACCACTACCGCTTCTTCAGCGTTTGAAAAGATTTATTTAGACCTTGTTGGTCCATTAACTCAAGATCAAGAAGATAATCTATATATTCTAACAATTCAGTGCGAATTAACTAAGTTTGTTGATTGTTATCCGCTCAAAAGCAAAGACGCTTTAACTGTAGCAAGATCTTTGAAGTTTGGAATATCCAAAGATATTGTTACTGATCAAGGAAATGAATTCTTAGCAAAATTTTTTAAAGAAACTTCAAAGCTATCAGGTATTATAAAATTAACGTCTACAGCGTATCATGAAACTTTAGGTGCACTAGAAAATACACACAGACATTTAAATGCCTATTTAAGAATTCAAACTTCAAAATTTCCTGAGGCTTGGAGTTAATGGGTACGCTTAATGCTCTAGGCATAAAACAAACGAACGATGAAATGCCAAATTAACAAAGAACCCAGAATTTTGCAAAATATACACATGACCTGTCATTACCACTTGATCTATATGAATGCAATTTCAAATAATTACTGTCTTTAAGTAGTTATAAGTTCGTGCTAAGTTTGTTTAAAAAAATAGAAGTTATATAAATAATTTGTAAAGAACTGCAAATTAGGATTTAGTCTATGAAGCAAATAAAAACAAATTATTAAATAAAGGAAACACTTAATTTTTTTACCACTTATATTTTATATTTCTCGTGACTAGTTTCAATTACAAGGTAATCATTATCAAACAGTTTGAAAAAGTTAAGTGTTTTCTTTATTTAAAAATCAAAAATGTACCACGAAGTAAACGCCTCCAAAATTCAAGAATTAAAAACAAATTTATTGGATCTATTACTGTTTACAATAACGAGTTTTGTTTTCAATTTTAATAAATTTTACCAAATGAAATGGACGGCAGAGTTATTAATGAGCAGTGCACTAATTTCTCTATTTTAAATGATTATGTATATCACAGGCAATTCTAGGTATCTGTGGACAGAGACATGGTAGTATCTATTGTAATAAGAAGCTAGGCTGTTACAATTTCGTTATTGCCTTTAATAGTGCTATCTTATCAAATTAGCTCAAAGCCGGTTAGTGACTGTTATCAATAATATCAATAATTGCACAATTCCAGATTTAAATATTAAACTACAATACTTACTATGTTTTCACCACTAAGAATTATTACTAGTAAAAACGTTGTAAGTATTTTTATTTGATGATTATACCATGAATAACCACGAAGTACTAATCGCAAAAATTTTAATGGTCACGTTCCAATTATTCAATACTTTAAATCATACATGGGCAACCCCCGGCGATCCGCGCCAAATCCGGCCCTCCACCAGCTTCAAACCGACCAACGAGAGAAATTGCAAATAACGCCCCAAAGAAAATCTTTCATTCATCTTGATTTGATTTTTATTTCTTTTTTTGTTAATTTGCCTCTTATATGTTTGATTATGCCATTATAATTCTAATAAATAAAAAAAATGTCTGAATTTGTATCGCCCCTTTGTTTACTACTACCTACTTATTTCTTACCTACGAACCGCGACCTGATTAAGTCCCCGAATTACCCCTTCGACTAAGCAAAGGTTGCCCATACCTTCTTTAAATCGTATTAATCGTCTTCAGTGACAGGTGCCTCAAGAAGAAATTTATAGATACTGATTATGCGAAAAATCACTTTGGAGCGTGATGTTTTTTTTATGAGATGTCATATTTCTTAGAATATTACTTGTTGTTAAAGGACTATTATTAAGAGTATTTTTCTATTTTAATTATCCTCTTCTTAAAATAGTCTAAAGGGACGATCAAAGTGGTGTTATAAATAAACAGGACTTATGTTTTTAAAACATTTTTAAGAAATAAGGATACTGGTTGTGACTCTTACTTCATCTTCTTCTGATGCCTATCCACCAATGAATGTTTGCAATCACATGTTTCATTTCACCTCTCTTACTTGTTGTGTTAAAAAAAAATTGAATTATCTTCATTCCAGTCTACGCTCTGATGTTTTGCAACCATGACAGTGTTAACGGAGGTCGCGGAAGACGTCCTGGTGATGGACTGGCAAGGAAGTAGCACTGCGGTACTCTCTGGAACCAAAACGCACTGGAGGAGGTCCAGGGGTCCATGGCGAGGCTCACCATCGATTAACAGCCGCAGGCTTCGATTAAACAGTTTCCCGCAAGAGCTACTTGCTTGAGCTTCCACCGTCAACGGATGGGCATCAGCATGCTGTGAAACAAAGGGTAAGAGAAGAAGAGAAACATGTGTAAATTAAATACGTGTCCAAGGGAAAAAGAGAATAAATTACAAAACAAACAAAAACATAGAAAAATATACAATTAATTTAAAGGGCAAGAGGCTTGAATCAGCAAAGCTGACCAGGCCGACCACCGCTGCTGATTGCAGTCGACTGGTAAAGAAGGAAAGTCGGAGCCTGATTTTATATGGTGGTCTTCGGTGACACGGCATTGTTTTGGTCACGTAGGCAATAAAATTCTCGGAACAGGTAACGAGCTTCGTTCGCCGAAAAGAGTCCGTTTTATTGTTCTGCACTGACAGCTGCACATTTTGGAAAATTATCTCGTTTGGATTATTTCAATAATGCGGAATTTATGCAAATTATTAATAGGAGCAATGGGTAGCTCATAAAATGGATTTAAGTATAATTACTCATTTATTACGACGTCCAGGTAAACTGAACGCCGGTAATAACAGTTGCTTTCTGCCTACTCTCCTTTTCACTTATATCTTGCCTCGCAGGATAAGTTTAATATGTTATACTTCGGGTTTCGCATAACATGGCCAAAATATGCCGTCTTTCGTGGTGTTATTGTAGTTAGAAGTTCGTTCTTTTCTAATTCGGGCCAATACCTCTTTGTTTATTGTTAGATCTGCACACAGGATCTTCAATATGGATTGTGATAACTTTTAGCGTCCACACATCCACTTCATATAGCAGGAAGGAAGACAGACAGAAATTAAATCAATTATACAAGAAATTTAAACTACGGTCGTTTTGTACACAAACACTAAATTAAAATCTTTGTTGGGAAACACATTCAACAAAATCGATGATATACCCAAATCAGGAATATATTCCATTAATTGCAATATTTGCAATAAAGTTTATATAGGTCAGACACAGCGAAATTTAAAAACCAGATTTAGAGAACACATTTCATATTTTAAAAAACCAAAAAGTTTCAAAGCAGCTTTTGACTCTCTAAAACATTTGTATTTAGAATTATTACTTTCCCTATATGAAATATAGGGGAAGTATTGTGATCGTGATTTTTTTTTGAAAAATTTTTTTTGCGGAAATATCCGTTTTGAGGTCCCCTGAGTCCATTGCACTAATTTCTGGAAAAAAAATTTTTGTGTCTGTGTGTGTGTCTGTCTGTCCGTCTGTCTGTCTGTCTGTCTGTCTGTCTGTCTGTCTGTCTGTCGGTGGGTGCTGTATCTCAAAAACGAATAATCCGATTGAGATGAAACTTTAAACTTAAGGTTTTATCTTTAAAAACTGGAACTGAAAAGCTTTTGGTAAACATTCGTAGACCGGAAGTGGATGTTTACTCGAGACGTTTTTTTGTTTTTTAGTAATATTTTTCTAAATATGAAAAATTTTAAAAAACGGTTCAAACAAAAGTTAAAGAGAATAAAAAACTGAACAAGTTTTATTTAAACATATTTTTCATAATATTTTTAACTTTTGAGAAAAAAAAATAAAAACTGAAAATTTAGATATTTTTTGACAATTGCTAATTAACTGTTGGAGTTACATGAAATTTATATAACAAATAATTGTAGAGAATTAAAAAATGAATAAATTATTAAGAATAGCCTTTTTGCATAAATCTCATAGTTTTCGAGAAAAATATAGGGAAAGTACTATGATGGACACATCACCATTTTTTTTATACATTATTGTCAAATGTATTTTTTTTTAATAACCACAATAACTAGCGTGGAAAATTTATAAAAGGGAACATTGTCGATTAACTACTAAAAATGGTAGAAGTCCTTTCGATGGTGCGGTAGTTACAACTGCAACATGTAAAAGTTTAATTTATAAATTGTTTATTTTTGTAGTCTAATTTAATTTTGATTACGCAGTTGTAGCTCAGTACTGGTTCCCGGCGTTAGTCATTTTGAAGAGCGCATGCGGGCGTCCTTTGCTTTACAAGATTACCAGAAGGGATGCAAATATATCCCCAGCCACTCGTATTAACCAATAGGAGAACAGCTACCCCACCGCCTTCTCCCTGTAGCAAAACTGTTTGAGGAGCGCTTAAACAGTTAGTAGCTTTTTTGATGGAGTAAGTGGTTTCTTTGATTTTGAAGAAGTGGTGTTTCGGTTTTTGACGAGTGGTTACTAGATTTTTTTTGAAGTGGTTGATTAAATTTTGTTAGTAATTTTTTTTAGATTTTTGAACAGTGGTTGAATTTCACCTTAATTAATAAAAAAATGTCTCTTATAAATTAAGTCAACGTCGAATCATTTATTAATTTTTATATACACGAGTATAAAATCTTATTTGATTCTAATAGTTATACATTATTTTTCTTGAAATTTGTATTTTCTATTAACATACATAGTTTTTTGAACTTCGCTGTTATTTGTTGATTTGATTATACATGTTTTTTTAATAAATCAAATAATTTATTTTGTTGACCACTGAAAAGTTTTTTTTTTTTTATTTTACAACCCTGTAAAATTAATCAAAGCCATATTTCAAATCTATGTGTTATATGTTGGTGCCATCCAAGTCAAGTTAGAACCCTGGTGTGAAAGTAACAGTTTTTGAAATAATAATATTCATCAAGTAAGCCAAGCCGGAGCTTAACAGGAAGCACCACCACTTTTATTATTTCTTGCCTAGCGTGGTGCCCCCCCTGTTACAACTCAAGAACAAATTTCTATACGTAGCATTGTATGAATCGTATTCTCAGATCTAAGTCGAATTCACTGTTCGTCGAAACTTGTTTCTATTTCATGAAAGTGCTTGTCGTATTTTCAATGCTACACTGTATCTTGTTATCTGTTGAGTTCTATTCATCGAGTAACCAAACTCCTAGGTATTCGAATTTTGTTATTCTCTCTAAAGACGAATTATCGATTGTGAGGCTGATATTTTCTAGTGTTTCTAGGTTTCTAATTATCACCATAGTTACTAGGTACTCCATTCTAATCCATTATATAGTATAGAATACATCTGAACAAAACACTTCTTCAAAAAGCGATAATTGTATTTTTTTTATAAATACTGCCTCAGCTATTTTTTAAGTGTGTAGATTAAATCTGTTTATAACTAATAAATTAGACGTACTTCCCAGTGTATTGTTATATTAATTTTATTTTTCTGTACTAGTTTCGAGAATTTTGCCCCTCATCAGCAGAAAAAGAAACGTCTATTTATTTCAAGATGCAAGTACACGAGGAAAATTCAGTAATTGGGTCACAATATGATGCGAGAAAGCTAAAAAAATTGCAGTTATTTATTTCTCTGTATGTCAATAGGTGACAGCACAATCCAGCTTTATGATACTTTATGTATAGGCAGTATTAAAATGATGACCGTGCTCGAAGTGTGTATTGTGGAAGAGCAGCGTGCTGTTGTGCGTTTTTTTTTTCTGGGCAAAAGGGCTTCCTGCAAAACAATCAAATCCATAAGGAAATGTCTCCTGTTTGCGGTGAACAGTGTTTGTCGCGTAAAGCAGTGTATAACTGGGTCGAGAAATTCTTACAAGGGCGCTCAAAAATTGTTGGCGAATATCGAACTGGCCACCACGTTCAGATTGCACGGGTAACAATAAGTATCATAGCATCTGCAATAGGTTGTTCTCGTGGTTTGGTCTACGAAATTTTGCACAATCGTTTTAATTTCCGGAAAGTTTGCGCACGATGGGTACCTAGACAACTGAATCAGGAATTCAAAAGTAATCGAATGAGCATGCTTAACAGAATTTTTACTGATAATGAATCATGGGTGCATCACTACCAACCCGAAACAATGCGTGATTTCATGCAATCATCCTTCTTGCTGAATCGTACTGCAGAGTTTTGTTGTTGCTTCGGGATGCAATTCAAATAAAATGTCTAGGCTTACTGACGAGAGGAATATTGCTGCATCACGATAATGCTAGGCCACATTCGGCCTGATTAATCCAAGCGAAAATTGAAGAATTAGGGTGGCAACTTCGTAAACATCCTAACCCCTAGTGACCATCATATGTTTGGTCCACTCAAAAGACATCTTGGCGGCAAACAATTCGAAGGTAATCACGATCTTCAACAAGAGGTACGCATTTGGCTCAGACGGCAGCCCAAAGAATTTTATGTAGCAGGTATTAGGGCATTAATAAAGCGATTGGATAAATGTATAAATATTGGTGGAGACTTTGCCGAAAAATAAAACTGGATTTTATGTTATAATTTTTTTATAATACCTTTTGTGACCCTTTTGTGACCTAATTACTGAATTTTCCTCGTATTATGTTATAACATCCCGTATATAAACTGAGTTATTTTGTCATGAATTTTGTTACGTAATGTAGAAGATGTGTAAATATTAAAGGTTGTTGTGTGTCATTCGTTCGTTATTTATAAATGGTCAATTAAGCAGAATTTGTTTTCTACTAATAGTAAATCTGTTAGTTTGTTCAGGGAATTAGCAAGGGAATTACTATTTGGTGTGCAAATTTTCCCGGGTTCCAAGATATTAAGATATGGGTCTTTTGGACAGTTGAGTAAAATTTTCATTTTACCAATTTCAGGAAATATACAGGGTGTCCCGTTAATGCGGGGAAATGGCTGGACCATAGATTCCTGAGGTCAAAATATGACGATTTAACGCAACTTATCTATATCCAAAAATTTGCGGTTAAGCCGGCATTTGGCTTCAAAGTGTCAATTTTTTTTATTTCTTTTGTTTATAACAATTGAACGCTTTATTCGATTTTAATACAATTTATTATTAATAACTACCATAATGTAATACAACATTTCAGTTATTACGGCTATTATTGGTTAACAAGAAGTATAAGAAACAGTAGTACTACCACTTAAAAACTAAAATATTTTTTTATTGATGGATCTAATAAAAACTAAAAAATAGTACTTGAAAGACCAATTAATTTAAAAACTTTTTTATCTCTTAATAATATTTGATATCTTTTACGGTTTTCCCACAAAAAAATAAAATATATATTTTTATCTAGTAAAAACAAAATCCAGTTTTTCATCGAATCGAAAATAAATGTTTTTTGTGGCCGTCTTTGTTTAAAGAATATAAATTATGTATAACAATAATTATTTAGTGTCTTTAAACAATTAATTTTTAACTTTATTATAGTTCAAAAATATTCATATTTGGAACAAACAGATATCTTGTTTGTATTAGGATTATGCAAAGAAAATTGTTTGAAAAGTGTTAGATCTTGTTTTGATTTATTTTATTAATTGATATTATTTAATTTTTATTCAATTGAGTAACTTTATTTACTTATTAATGAGTGCATAATGAGTATACTATATTCATATTTTATTTTTTTGTGCAAAAACCATACAAGATATCAAAAAGTAGTAAGACTCAAAACAGTTTTTAAATCTAATGCCCTTTCAAATAGATTTTTTTGGATTTTATTAGATGCACCAATAAAAAATACATTAGTTTTTAATGGCCACAATAACTGAAATAATGTATGATATTATGTTACTTATTAATAATAAATTTCATTCAAATCCAATAAAGAGTTCATTTGTTATAAACAAAAGAAATAAGCACTTTTGAAACTTTGAAGCCAAATTCCGGCTTAACCGTAAATTTTTGGATATAGATAAGTTGCGTTAAATCGTCATATTTTGACCCCAGGAATCTATGGTCCAGCCATTTCCCCGCATTAACGGGACACCCTGTATATTTACTATCTAAGGAATTAGAGTTTTTGTATAAATCTAAAGGCCAGATAATTGAATTCATATATCTTTTTAAAGTTATGTCCAGTTTGGCCTTTATATATAAACTATTACATTCGAAACACATAATTTGGTAAATTTTTGTTTCTCTAATGGATCGATTTTATCTTTTGAATTGAATAATTTCTAAGCCTGAAAGCGAGTTGATGTTTATGTTTTCGAAAGATTTGAATCGATTTACCATAATACATTAATTATTTTTGCAATATTTATACTAGGGTCATTCAATAAGTAATGTCCCATATTTTTTTAGAAACTTGTGTAGTAGTGGTAGTAGTAGTGTTTGGCTATCGACCACGTGGTCCTTCCGTCATGTGCCATTTGTGTGTGTGTAAATGAGCTTGTTAATTTAAAGGATCACTCTAAAGCACCATTAATTCTATCCCAATGGTAAATGGTACCAACTACTCACCAGAACCAACGTTCGGGGCCCTAACCGATGCACCACCACTGGCGGGTATTTAGAAATTATTTATTTAAAAGTGTTAAATTTTGGTGACAATATAGCTACATGTTTCTTCTACACGTAATATTCTTCACAATAGTCTCCATCAACTGTTACGGTCTTACGCCATCGTGAAACAAGTGCCTGTATTCCCTGCCGGTACCAACTCTTCACCTGTGGACGAAGCCATGTTTTCAGTCTGCCGGTGCCAGATCTGGGCTGTATGGTTTTTGGGGCAATATTGTCCAACCCAACTTGGTGAGGTGTTCCCGGGTTCTAGACTTGTGTTCGGGCGTGCATTATCGTGCAGGATCAAGATTTCAGCCGGATTCTTGTCATGCCTAACACACCGGAAACGTTTCTTGATTTTGTTCAAGGTCTTCACGTATTGTTCGGAATTAATGGTTGTCCCTCTTCGCATCGAATCAACAAGAATGTCCCCTTCACTGTCCCAAAAAACAGTAACCATGACTTTTCCAGCAGAGGGAGTTCACTTAAATTTTTTCGTTCTTGATGACTGAGGATAGTTCAACTAGGTTTCATCACCCCTCACACTCAGCGACAGAAACGCTTCCCCCCTCAGCACCAAATCTCGCCAACAATTCAGATGACATGGTTGTTCTTTGCATCATGTGTTCTGCTGTGAGACTGGGACCCATTTTGCGCAAACTTTTGAATATTCGAGAGTCTGGATCATTGCACACACATTTTCACTGCTGACTGATAGCTGTGAGGCCAATTGATGCACTGTGATGCAGCGGTCCGTACCAATAATAACATCCACGCCCCTCACTATGTCTGGAGTGGTGGCACTGACAGGACGCCCGAAACGTGGCAGAACTTGGAGTTGGACTTTCTGACGCCTTAACTCTCTTTGCCCACCTCCTGACAGTGCTCCTATCGACAGCACAATCTTCATACACTGCATACAAACGTTTATGGATATTTCTCCCAGTTTCTTTCTCTGCAATCAAGAACTCAACCACTGCTCGCTGTTTGTAACGTGGATCACTAACAGACGTCATTTTGAAAATTCACTATAACTCTGCCATGTGTTGGAATGATTTGAAACTTCGTCCGCTGGGAGGAGAAACACTCAACTTGATGTAATTAGAAGTACAACTTTCAGTTTTTGCTCATTGTGGAGAAAAAAAAAACTTATTGAACGACCCTCATAGTTGTGTCTAATTCTAAGATTGGTTTCTCAATTGCAATAAACATTTTTAGTAGAAAATATAATAAGTGTTTTATTTAATCTATAGATGGAAATATATTTTTTAAGGGTATCGTACATGTTTATCTTGAATATATATTTGTATATTTACAAATTTCTTATTACAATGTAATCTTGGCAAATGAAATTTTATATATTCGGATATAGTCATTGATCTGCTAGGGGAATCCCGTATTTAAAGATTTGAGAAATTGTCCAATTTTACAAGAATATTGAAAATAATTATGTCTTTTAATATTTTAGAATTTCTGTTAGATATAGAGATTTTTAAGAGACACATTATCGTCTCTTAAAGCAGTAGAAATATCGATGGACGAGAATATGCATTTTGTTCACTCCGTGTTCAAATTAAAATGTTTGTAAAGTAATACAATGTATCAAGGAAAGGCAATTGTTTCTTAAATTTTATTTTATAAGTGCTGAGCTGTTTTTAATGCTTCGATTTTAAAATCTTCTATTAATATACTACCAATCCCAAGAGAGAGAGAGAGAGAGAGATAAATGTATAGGTCTTATTGATGCTTCTTTAGTTGTTGTAGAAAAGCTTGCGTTGTTCATGAAATAAGTGTTTGGTAGAATATATTTACTAATAGCTAGGATTAGGATTGTTTGTATTTACTTATTAGGTCTCGAAGTATGTCGTAAATAGGAACCTAAATGGCTGATGATATGAAACTAAAACTGTCGTATATAGTTCTGTAGCTTTAATAAGATTGATTAAATATGCTAGATTTGTTATAAAAGCTATAGACTCTTCGGTAGTAAATCAATGTTATTTTATTTAAAATGTTCATTTCTGTATACGACTTATAATTAAAGTCATATAATTTAAGATATTTAGAAGAGTTTTAATGAAATAATTTCATTGTTTCTCAGATAAGAATTGATTAATTTGTAGGTATATTCTACTGAAGTTAAAAATTTTCTGGGTATATTAAAATTAATTAAGAACGTGTTTGATTTTGTTTTGTTTGATTAGACTTGTAAGACGTAAAGATAGAAGTATTTTCGGTCAATAATTTATGAGTTATATGGTTATTTGGTTTCTTGGTTCATTTTTAAATATTGCAAAATTTTGTTGCCCGCAATAAAACATAAAAGCATGAAGAAACTACAAGAAATAATAGACTTCCTGTATTCAGAAGGTTTCAAGCCTTACCACATTTGCCGAGTGCCGAAAATATTACTCCACAGTGTAGAGACAACAAGGAAGAGGATACGTGAATTAGAAAAACAGGGAATGAAAATGGATAGCCTTCACATGTTAACGAAAAGTCAAAAGCAGTACATGCAGTATTATGAAGCTCTGGTGAAGGGTAACAAAAACAAAATAAAGAATATTGCAACTTACTCTTTCCAAACTTCAACATTAATACCAAATATTTTAGTATTAAAAGTCATTATGACATAAAACATTGATTTTAACGAAATTCCAAAATAGTAGAATATGGATCAATTAATATTATAGTAAACTTAAGAAGTGCTGAATGTATCTCTAATATTTTGATAGAAATAGTAGAAGGGCGATATTTTCAAAGATTATTTTCAATTGCTATGAGTATATCTCAATAAAAACGTATGCTTTGACAATATTTATATTTAGCAGCTTTGGCATAGAACTATTTGCAACAATGTTACCAATTGTGAAATATTAGTTTTGAAAAATTTATTGTTTTCATAGAATCAATAAATTATTACCTGAAGCGCTCACTCCATTAAATGTAAAATCCATTATTTATCCGAATGTTTTGCTATTACATTGTGATTTTATCGGAATGGATTAAAATTATTATTTCAATAAAAATACTACCTTCATCCGATACACTTTCTCATGAAATTAACCTTAATAACAATTTATAAATTTAATAAGTAGCCTAATATAATAAATTGTTTTGTTTTATAGATGAACTTTATTATGTCCTAATAAATTTATGAACATCATAATCAATCTTTTAATGATTTTTATCTAATATTTTTAGTAATTGCTTTATTTTCAGTGATAAACAAATTACAATCGTAATTTCAGTTCTGGACATGAAATTCTTCTATTATTCAAGTGATTAAATTACAGGAATATTCTCGACGATTTCCTTACTCACCTGTCGTAAACTTTTGTACTTATATTAATCTGTGGCAATCAAACGATTACAAAAGTTTTCATCCTTCCAAGCGCACAACTTGCACTTCCACCCCACAGAAAGCTCCACAAACCCATATTGTGGTTATTGCATTTCCTATGATTATACACGCCTGGATATATTTTCTACTCGAATATCTTGAAACTGAACCAACATCATCGCATAAAATCCGATACATTCCGAAATTTATCCTTTGATTTCCGTTTTCGATGTGCAAAGTCATGTAATAATTAAAGGCTTTTCAATGAGGGCCTTTGTTTCGGTCCTGTATCGACCAATCAGTATGTGTGTGTGTCGAAATGAGGGGGGCCTCGAACGTTCCTCTTTGCTTTCTGGCTTCCAGTCTGCATTGTCAGCTATCTGCAAAGTTCGCTCTGGTCTCGTCCTATCGCGATCGCGATTACCGGTAAAATTATAAATTCGGCTGACTAGGTATTTAGATACCCAACACGATTACATTCAGGATTTACTAGATTCTATTACGTGGCGTCCCTATTAATAATAGGGGGCGATTGTGTCTATCCTTTATTCGAATAATTATAATGGCACTGGGGAGGGAATTAATAAATATAGTCCTTAAAAATTGACATTTGAAATTTCCACGTAGCCAAATTGAATATCATTAAACTTCCTAATCATAAAAGAAAAACTTATTAAACTGGTTAGAATGGAGTGTCATTGTTGATTTTAATTTAAATAATTAATACAGAGTTATTATTATATAATTATATAAACATTTCTTCTCATCTTATTTAATAAAGACATTACTCTTATAAAACTTGAAAGTTTCAATTACAAATATGCCATAGAGTCAAATTATATTATTCGATAATTTCTTATTTTGGTATCAAAAAATATAATAGCAACAAATAAGCGAACATATTGCTACTAGGTATGGTATCTGATAGCATTAATGTTGGTGTATATACTTGTAACATGTAAAAATTTATGTAACTTATAAATAAATTTAATATAAATACAAAGAGTAAAATAATATACAGATTGATTTTTCGTGTTTGTTTTAACAGAAATTGAGAAAGATAAGTTACATACCTTTCGTAAAATTATCTCGGCAAATTAATTGAATGTTGGGGTAAATTTATTATTAATAAAATATATAGAATATGAACTTTAAATCTGTCGATTTTAAATCGGCGATAATAATTAAATTGAATAAAGGACGGTTTGATAGAACATTTTATTGAGGAGTGATGGAGGGTAGCGGCTAATGCGATCCGGAGTATTTTGAATAATGGCATTTTATTGAGATTTAGATCCCCGATAAAATATTTGATGAGCGGGTAAATAAGAGATGCCATCCTTGCCCTATTTCATACTATTGGAAGGGTTATATGGAGATATGAATTTAAACGGAATGTTCACCAGAGGGTGATCCGCCGCACCTGTGCCTCCACTCTTCCGCCCTTCTGCTACAGCTGCTTAGTGTCAGATGTCAATATGCGCCAATATTGACCATTTCAAAAACTTACAAATGTACAATTTTAATATCAATCCGTTTTTACTACTTTTAATAAATCGTGAACGGAATTAATATAAATTTTACACTCGAGAGGGCGTGGGCCATTTACGTTTGGGGCAGAAATAATAAAGCTAATGATCGTAACGCAAATAATTTAAAATATAATGAAATATCTACCGACACACCGGTTACTAAGGGTTTTATGCGACGAATAAAATTTACATGCAGATTTTACGACCAGTGAAAATCTCGAAATCACCCAGCGACCCCGTTTTGATTTTTTCCATCACACCCCTAAGACATTAACAATTAAAAACGAGAACGTGTCGAAATTACAAATTGCAATTTCGCATGTTGCCGCGTATTTCGGGTCGATAATGAGGAAATTGTCCGCTTTTCGGAACGTAATCTTCTTAAACTTTATGCAGTTCAACTAAGCTGAGTGCATTTTCACATTCGCATTCGGTTCTCTTCTGTAATTTTTAAAATGTTTAATTTAATTCGTCGCCGCGCTGAAAACGGTTTGCCTGTTGAAATTACCTACTAATCATAATATAAGTCGTACGTAATAAATTAAGTTAGCTTGAAACCACAGTACTTTTCGGAGAAAAATTATTAAATTTTAGTAATTTTATTATTGTCATAATGTCTGACTTAACATCGCTATTAACTTAACAAAGAATTGCCTCTTGAATTAGATTAGTTGCTGTGGAATGTAAAAGTAATTTCAATCAAATAGTTAATTGTGATTATATTGTGGCGGTATCAGTCACAACAGAATCGAAGCGGCCGAGAGGAGTGAATAACAGGAAAAGTGTTATTTTATAATATTTTTCTCGTCAGTTGTACATTTTAAGAATAATATTCCTTTATTTAAAAATCAATTAAAGTTCGTGTGTTTGCGATTTTCTCGAACAAAGGGTAGACAGTGTAATAGAAGTAAACTATTGATGTTATAAGTTAGTGACCCCGTCGTGATCAACCGTTGTGATTTAAATTAACGTGATCCTGCAACATGGACCATATTCTTTAACACTAGGAATCAATCGAAAAAATCCTGTATCTACAGGACACAGCACCAACCAGACTTCTAAAAACTGCACGGCTATTAACTCCAAGGTCTCCCTGTCACGCCAAGGAGATTGAAAGTCATATCGCCCGTTATCAAGTATAAATCGGAGCCGTTAAACGACTTAAAAACAGTGGCGAGCTCCAAAACCAACCATAACATCAACGAACACACGTTTCGCAATTCCACACATTTACCAATTTAAAGAGAGTTACCCCGCATTTCGAGAAATTATTGCTTTTAAAATTCACATTATTCCAACATTTTTATTAGTCTACTTACTTTCCTTTCTCTTTCTGTTTGAACATTTTGAAAGAGTAATTAGATGCTGCAATTAGCACTGTAAAGTGTAATTCTTTCCATTTTCCACGTAAACATTTTAAACTGGTTGGTGCAGTTTAGTAGATACTGTTTGAATTTAACGACGAAGTCGGCGAACCTTAATGAAATCGAAGGGACACTTACCAAAGTAACTTCCTCCTTTCTTCCCGGTCTAGCCAGACTGATGTGGACTGTATATCTGAGTTGCAAAGCAAGCGGTTGTTCTTCGTTTTACATACAACTTTAAGATGCAGCGACAATTTTACCCTATTTCGGAGGACGTCTCGTGCAAGAGTCCTTTTAAAAAAGTATCCCAAAGAAAAACTAGTAAGGTTTGCCAACACACTCCGAAATCAACTATATATGGCACGAAAATTAAATTAATTTCCTACTTAAGATTCAATTTATGACATGACAAAATGACTAATTTTAGATTCCCGAAAATTAAATAAATATACAAATTGTTTCAAATAAAATAAAATAATATCCTGTTTTATTAGAACTAATGAATTTTCATGCACTTAATCCTTCAGTGAAAACCATTCAGAGCGCTGTTGCAGCGTTTGTAAGTATTCAGTATGCCAACGACGCCAAAAATCTTGATGCATACGCAGCAACAGTTGCCATCTGGATAAGCGTTGAGGGTTTGACCTCCGCAAGATCTTCCTCGGGAGGAGCAGTTAATGGTTCTAAAGTAAGAAAATGACCAGGAGTCAAAACTGATAAATCATTGGGGTCAGTTCTAACAGAGCACAATGGTCTTGAATTAAGGATAGACTCGATTTGGATTAGGACAGTATTCAGTTCCTCATACGTCAGTATCTGCTCACCGATGACTCGTGTCAAGTGTATTTTGACTGATTTCACCCCTGCCTCCCAAAGGCCACCCATATGTGGAGCACTGGGAGGATTGAAGTGCCACTTAATGGATAATTTCCCAACAGAATTTTGTAATAGCATCTGATTAGCTCCCACAAAATTTGTTGCACAATCACTGTACAAATAAGTACAGCGACGACGACGAGCTACAAAGCGACGAAAGCAAGCTAAGAATGCTTCCGATGTCAACGAAGAGACCAATTCCAGATGGATAGCCTTCGTGACAAAACATACAAACACACATATGGACGCCTTTGAGGACTTTGATCCACGATACTTACCCAAAGTGATCGTCACCAGGCCTGCAAAGTCAACTCCAGTACGCATAAATGGCTTGACTTGCGAGATACGAGAAATAGGTAACCTACCCATAAATGGTGTTTGAAACCTAGGTTTTACGCGAAAACAGCGTATACATTTAAATATAACACGTTTTATCTCACGTCGACACGATAAAATCCAGAATTGCTGTGCTAACAAGTAATGCAGTGCCTGACAACCAGGATGAAAATTGTCTTTATGATATTGTTCAATGATAAGAGTTGTCAACCGATGCTTACTTGGTAGGAGTATTGGATGTTTTGCATCATAATGCAAAGAAGAACGGTGTAGTCTACCGCCCACCCTCACGATTCCCTTGTCGTCTAGAAAAGGAGCTAGGAAACGAAAGGGTTTACTACATATTTTTCCTTGGTTAAGTTTCAAAATTTCCTCAGAGAAAACTGTAGCTTGTACATGCTTAACTAAGTACCCAAGTGCAATGTGAAGCTCATCAAGTGATAATGAATGATGTAGTGAAGGCTTACCTTTAGAATTTCTAATAAAACGTAAAATATAAGCAACTATCCCTTGTATTTTGCGAAGCGACGAAAAGT
Organism: Ontholestes murinus; assembly: GCA_963969525.1. NCBI lineage: Eukaryota > Metazoa > Arthropoda > Insecta > Coleoptera > Staphylinidae > Ontholestes > Ontholestes murinus. The sequence goes on from OZ018394.1 coordinate 44,782,563, forward strand.
TATTTAATAAATTATCATATATGCTTGTAGGAGTGGTTGCTAACAGAGTCATAGGTTTTTCTTCTGTTAATACATCTGAGGTGTCACAGACCGATACACGATCTGGCCACAAATCTGCTGATTGTGAGAGCCAATAAGGCCCCGCCCACCATAATACCTTATTCAATAACTCAGCAGGAGCCAGTCCTCGAGATGCACAATCAGCTGGGTTATCAAGAGTGGGTACATGACGCCACGCACTTGCCGGTACCCTACCCTGGATATATGACACTCTGTTACTCACAAAGGTCTTCCACCTGTGCGGCAAACCTCTTATCCATGACAACGTCACCAATGAATCAGACCATGCAACTATTTGATCATTTACGATATTCTTGAAAGTTTCCAAAACTGATTCTATGAGGTCTGCCAAGAGAACTGCAGCACACAATTTAAGCCGAGGGATTGAAACTTTCTTTAAAGGAGCTACCTTTGATTTAGCACAAACAAGGAATTTGTCTATTTTATCTACAGACGAAACACGAAAATAAATTACAGCTGCGTAGCCCGCTTCTGAAGCGTCACAGAAGCCGTGTAACTGATAATTTGATGTATTATCCAAAGCGAGACGATGAGGAATTTGCAAAGAAGCGATAGACGACAATTGGGATTTAAAGCTTAACCACTTTTCTACGACATAAGATGGAGGAACTACATCCCAATCTAGATGATGTGTCCATAAATGTTGAATCAACCTTTTAGCAAAAAATGACAATGGCGAGATTAGTCCTAGAGGATCAAAGATGCGAGCAACATCCGACAAAATAGTTCGTTTAGTGCAAGGTTTATCAACTAATTTCTTTTTAAAGAAGAAACAGTCTGAATCTGGTTGCCAATGAAGTCCCAAAATTTTGGCACTAGGATTTTCATTATCATCCAGTGACAACGACGACGCATCTGACTTTTCTGTCACATCAGTAAGTAAAGCATGAATATTGCTTGCCCATTTACGCAATTCAAAACCTCCCGATTTCAACAAATCGGTGATCTCTGTAACAAGAAGTTTAGCCTCTTGTAATGACGAGCATCCCGTAACAAGATCGTCCACATAGACATCAGTGGATATGACGTGCGAAGCACGAGGATATGTTGATTGTTTTATTCGGGCTAATTCCAAAATGGTTCGAATAGCGAGGTATGGAGCAGACGAAATTCCGTATGTAACTGTATTTAGTTGATAGATCTCTAAGTCATCCAAGGGAGAAAAACGCCAAATGATTCTTTGAAATTTGCGATGATCTTCACAAACCAATATTTGCCTGTACATCTGCTTGATGTCAGCAGTGAATACAACAGGATGAAGTCGAAATTTCAAGAGAATCGAAAAAATATTAGTTTGAAGTTTGGGACCTATCAATAAATTATCATTCAGTGAATGACCTTCCGAGCATTTTGCGGAAGCATCAAACACAACTCAAAGTTTGGTCGTTGTACTGTCAGGCTTCATTACATAATGATGTGGAATATAGTAACGCTCTGAAGTTGAAGTTGGTGAGACAGTAAGTTTTTCCATATGACCTGTTTCTAAATAATCTTTCATGAAATCAAAATAAAGCGAACGAAGTTCGTAATTCTGAGACAATCGATGTTCTAGAGAAGCAAATCTTTTTACAGCAATTTCATATGATCCAGCAAATTAAAACTGAGCATTAGGCTTGAACAATAAGGGCACGACAAACCGACCAGAATGGTCAAGAAAATATTCCCTTTTGAAGATTTGTTCCGCTTGATGATCATCAAGCGACAGCGAGACCTTCAGAGGAACCTGTTCTAGCTCCCAAAACCCCCTCATGTCAAAGTCAAGCACAGTGCATAATGAACTAACCTGAGTATGACTCGAGACGGATCCGGGAAACTTCACTCTACCCATCAAAATCCAGCCAAAAAGTGTATTCACTGCTACTAGAGCCATATCACCTCCACGTAATTTGCCATCCAACAAAACAGAGGAAAACACATCAGCTCCCAAAAGCAAATCGACAGTGCTGGGAGTTCCATAATTAGGATCAGCTAATTTTAAATTAGTTAAATGCTTCCAACAACTATTTTGAGGAATGACCGACGAGGGCATATTAGCACAGATATTTGAAAGAATTATGCAATCTAAAGTAAAATTAAGTTCAGAATTTACAGGCTTTATAGTACAGGAGGTAACAACTCGAGGAGAGAATGAAGACAGAATTTATTCCTTGAATAGGAATATGCGAATGAGCCCTTTGTAGCTTCAATTTTTGTATGCAACGTTCAGTGCTGAAATTTGCCTGACTACCGGTATAAAGTAATGCCCGTAAAGTGTGAAAATTACCAAATGAATCACGAACATCTATGAGCGCAGTGGATAACAATACAGTAGTTCGATGAGTGGAAATAGTATTGGCTATTAGGTTAACCGAAGTGGAAGGATTTGTAGTATCTGCAACCTTTTCCATTTTTGTTTGACTAACATCACGCTTTGGAAAATGCAGTAAAGTCTGATGTTTTATTTGACAAATTTTACATGTATGCACAGATGAGCATTGTGACACGCCATGTGAAGGACTTAGACAATTTATGCAAAGTTTAAAAGTTGTAACTATCTCAAATCGCTCCTCATATTGAAATTTCTACCATACTATCTAAACCACGTCTTTAACCACCTAAGAATTTGTCAAACACGAGTTTAACAAATTGCTGTAGTTCGGTTTTGTAAAAATCTCTTTCACGGACGACACCGCTATATCTAGTAGCTAAATCAAATAGCTATTGGCTATTGGATTTTAATACATTTTATTATTGGCTCGTGGTCGACAATTGACAATTCCAAACCTATACCCCTTGCCTATACTTTATACTTTCACCTACAATTATAGTAGCTGCTTATTATTTTCAAAAGGTCTAGTCAAGGAATACCATCAAATTCCCTTAAGATGGTCATCACGATTTAGGTATTTACGAATAAGCACGAATATGTGTTTTAAAGTCGCTTAAACAAGGTTCAGAATATGTTGACTACTATTTTGCTTGTTTGCATCAAAGATATAAAATGAACATTAAATCGTTCGTTACTTATAACAAATTCTTTTCAAATAAAAATTAACAATAACAAATGTATTTTCTTAAAACTATGCTACATCAGGGTAGTAGAAACGAAACCTGTCGAGCGATAGCACACCCTGGGAACTCCACAAAAGACTGGCAAAGAAGACCCTCAGCCACATACTGACGGGAATAGCATTCGCTATAATACCGAAGGGATTCCCAGAGACGAGCATAAATGCAGAGGAAGCTGGGGCCATTAAAGTCTCGATAATCCGAAGCATTGATGCTAGGGTGAAAGGACAATTATCACCAAAATTTCAGCAAAATACCCACATAGGGGGATTCCTGAGAATATTATGGTCCAACCTTCAGCTAGGAAATGGCTCGAGAGCATAGCCAAGCAGAAGAATTCCTGGGGATCGAAAAGAAACTTCAGCTCATCGATCTGAAGAACCTTTGTTTGTGGCGGGGAGGTGGAAAATCATTTATAGACGGGGAGTCCCACACAAAAAACCACCTCCCCAAGTCGCCCTGCCACCCCGCGGAACCGCCGTCTGGCATTACTTTACGGGGTGTAGGGTGTCGGTCTGCGTCGTTGATGTTTGTGTGTGTGTGATGAGTGGGTGTGTGTGTGTGTGTGTGTGAGAGAGAGAGAGAGAGATGTGGGATGATCTGAAGAACCTAGCGAAACCCGAGAGAGTACTAACGTGGGCTCCAGGATCACCAATAGAGGCAACCACCGTACTCAAAAGAATATTCCAGTGTTTGGAGAGGGAGCAATGGAAGACAGTCCGTTGCCCGAATCGCCGAAGGGTAAGTAAGTTTCAAATTACCACAAATTAATATACACCAATGTAAGGCAGTATCTGCTGCCCTCAGTGGATATATCCTAAGAGAGAATATTGACATTGCATTTGTAAAAGAGCTATGTCTTCACAAGAGAAAAGTAAAGTGGTTAAACTTACAGGACACATGGCTGATTGTTGCCGACCCTATGTGTAACCTTCGTACATGTATAATAGTAAAACATGAACTAAATATAATGCCATTATGGGACTTATGTTGCAGAGATTTAGTGGCAGCACGGTTGGAAGTAGTGGAAAGGGGAACGCGGAGGGAGTTTATGCTTGGATCCGGTTACCTCCTCTAGGACCAACCAGGACCACCGCAGCCAGACGAGGTTTAGCGGATGTTACATTGCGGGAGTCACAAGTAGCGAGAACAACGCTACTGCGTTTGAAGCAAGCTGCCCAACAACTACCAAACCTACCCCAACCAGGGTCGCCTGGTGGAACAAGGATCTTAATAGGGCAAAGGCACACACCAGAAGACTATTTAACATTGTCATATATGTAGTTGTGCATTTATATATTTATATTTAGTTCAGTTGTTTTATGTTAGAAGACTTTTTATTTGTACGACTTTTTTGTGTAATCTATTTTTGTGCCCATCCAGGCAGTTAATAAATGTGTTTCACCGAGACTGGTCGCATGAATTTGTATTCCCCAAATAATTATATTACAAACATTGCCAAGATAATTGGTGAATGGGCTCTTGATAAAAATTCTGCGGGGACATAGAAAGTGAGCCCACAAGCTCCCGTCTACTCTAAAGATTATGCTGGAAACATCGGCTTACTGCAGACCAAAAATGGAAAGTACACAGACTCGGTAGAACAGACACTGCAAGTTTTACTGCAGACGCTCTTTCCGGGTTCTCCAAACCGGGACTGGGATACATCTAAAACGATCATCAAACCAGGTGACATTGAGTGGGGAATTAACACGTTCAAACCATTTAAATCACAAGTCAATAATAATACTCCTACCAAGCGGGAAAGTCATATGAACTAACGATCCACAGCTAGTAAGCAGATATGAAAGGACTCTACAATGCCTAGGGGCCTTTTTGAACATTAAAGAGACATTTGACAACACAACCTTCAACTCCATAGCAACATGACATAAAAACATTACGTATGTATGAGATGGAAGTCCCAATGAAAAATTATTTAAAATATTTAGGGGCCATACTTGATACTAGATTGAACTTTAACTTCCACCTACAGAGCATCAGCAAAAAGGCCACGAGAGGACTTTATGCGACCAGAAAAATAGTAGGACACACATGGAGACTGAGACCCAGTATCACCAAAATCCTATACACTGTGGTCATAAGACCTATAGTGACCTGCGCGGTGCTCGTTTGGGGAGAAGAGACAAAGACCAAATGCGCAACAGTAAAAACAGGCGTATCTGCTGATCACTGGGGCAATAAGGACAACACCCGAAGCAGCCATAGCACATATTAACACTATCTATTTATCATATTAGAAGCTAGACAGGCAGTCTATAGGAAGCACATAAAATAACACACTTTAAATGTGGAATCATCAGGACCAACAACATTTAAAGTACTACAAAAAAAGTGACCCTATAAAAGAGGTCCAATTTCACTAAAATTGTAAGTACATTCCGCAGATTAAAAAAAATCATACCACAGAGGAGTGGTGGAGGATGCAACCAAAGCAAACAATTCGCGATTGCCCTGGGGAAACATTCCTCCATCTTCTAGGCCGAAATAGCCGCCATTGACATTTTTTACAGAGTACGTTAATGGCAGAAACGCCTGCATCTCTATAGATCGACTTAAGCATAGTTATATACCAAAAATATCGGTTACTTTTCTTAATAAACAATTACATTCTTCTATTTTACATACAAAATTTAAGTTCATTCTTAAACGTACAAAAAAAATCAGCCCTTCAAACCTTCAACATTTGTAACTTTCTCTTTTTCTATTTCCTTTTCTTACTCTAACTAGGTCACCCCCAGTATTGTTTACTTATTGCGATTTATCTATTTACAAACTTTTAAATTTTCTACAATGTACTTTAATACAGGTAATAATAACGTTGTTTAAGTTAGCTACACGGTAAATAAGACATACTTATTTCAACTCATTTGATCAAATAAATTCAATAAAATTAACGTGTCACCTCTGTGTAATACCTACAAGCTTTAAAAATAATTTTAATATGTATTTTATTTAGGATATAATACATATTGATTAGGTGAAGACACACTCTTTTTTTATAATTTATATTTGCAGTTTCCTGATATGTTATTTTTTCACGTAATTTATATATTTGGGTTCTTGAAGAATATACCAAAATACAACAAGCATCAACTATAATATGAGTTGTTTTCTCAATACTCTAGATTGCAATATAAGTATAAATTCCTACCTAAAGATAAATGAGTCATCATTTGATTATCTTAAACAATATGTTATGTATATAATAACATATTACTTACTTTACAACATTTTCAAAATTTTATATGTAAGTAAACAATACAGGAATGAATTTAATGAATGAAATTAATACTATACGATTTGCAAACGCGAAGAAAAACTAGTTGCGATCGATTTGATCTATGTTTTATAAGGGCAAAATAGAATCAGGAATGCGCATTATTTACGAGCGATCCATCAGTATCAAGGTTTGGTGTATTGGTGGCGGGGAGGGTGTAGACGAGTTTAATTATAAATTTCATACGAGCGGCTGTAAATTTTCAACCACCGGAACGAATTGACGCTTCGTTTAAATTTATGTAAGCAATAAAACCGTATTTATTTGCACTTTGAGACAATTCGAGACGGCGGATTATAGCTCGGGGATCTATTCCACCTTTTCCAGATCGAACTCTCCAATCCGAAACCGACAGAAGAACTATAGCCGAACTAAAACTGAAAAACTTCGCACACAAAATAATCGCTTACTTTTTCTAGATGCAAAAACAAAGAACGGTGTTGCTAACTGAATTTTAATATGTTTCTATGTCGATATATTACTCTTAGATGTTTAACTTATACTAAATATCCATTTTTCTATTTAAATAGAATCTATGTAATGTTTAATTATGGAGGCATTTACTTTGTGGTACATCACGAATATTATTAAAAATGACTTTTTTATTATAATCTATTTAATTAAAATTTCTTGTATCATAACATTAACAATATCTTTAGTGCATTTGATACTTTAATATATTACGAAGCGTTTTCTGGCATTAATGTTCAAGAGTTTAAAATATGTTATGTTATTTTTGTTTTCCTGAGGTCTACACGATTTTTAATTAAGATTTTTTTAAATAAAATATACTCATCTAGATTTGACAAAATATTTTATATATTGATATGCTTTCTATTCTATCTCTCTTTATTTCTTTTTTAAACCCTATTATTGTAAATATTAACCTAACTATGTGTACACTAAATATATTTTCATTCGTATCGTTTCGTTCACTAAAATAATCTTAATAGATTCTTGCGATTTTAACGATTAGGGTGGCTCGTGTTGCCGAGTTCGGTGGTTAATTGGCTTGCATAGAAATGAGAGTGATTGGTCGGATAAGATAAGCGAGTAATTATTTTCATGATGGGAAATAGTTAAATCGGTTGGTGGGCGTGCCGGCTTCAGCATGCATGTTTTCCAACACTTACATTCATTTTTCAGACGACTTCTCTCGTAATTATAAATGGGGGCTTGTGTGCGCGAGGGTGAACGGATAACGCGTATCGTGTGTGAAATTATTTAACACATGTTGCCTGCTTAAGATTGTGCGACAGAGATTAATTAGTTAATCACTTAATACGCGGTTATGATTTAAGATTATCACACTTAGCGTACAGGAATAAAAATTGAGAAATAATCTGGTAATTCGTTTAAATTTTTGGCATATAATTTATGCCTTTGTTGATATTAAGAATTAACATTTTTAATAATAATTCCATATCGTTCTTATTTAATTATTATTTCTCACTGTATTATCACAGTTATATTCCTTTCTTTACTTTTTATTTTTTAATTGCTAAATGTACATTTCGGGCACTATGTACCCATTATAAATAGATAACTGTACATAGTGCTCTAAATGTACATTTAGCAATTAAAGAATAAAAAGTGAAGAAAGGAATATAACTGTGTTTCAATTAATTGATATAAACCTTCACTTAACTCAAGTAATTACATTAAAAAATAAGTCATGGAAACGATTACATGTTAAAAATTACTATAAGGAATACATTTAAAATAGCACTAGTGCATATAAATTGCAAAATGAAATGTAAATGATTACTCCCAGACTGAAAGAAAGTTAGCGTATGAATATTTAAAATTGTTCTAATGGCATAATTAGGCGCGGTCTAGTTACGAATTTTAAGTATGCGTTTTCCAGGCCATACTTTAATATAGAATTGAGAGTTATTAGCCTTACTTCTATATTAAATGAGCATTTATTACATTTTACGAAATACATTACGTGACGTATTAAATAAATTTACGTAATAAGTTATAAGATTGCACTATACTGCATTATTGTAATTGGTGGAGTCATAAGTAATCCTGAATAAATGGGGATATCTCCGAGGCTTTCGTGGTAATGTATTAAACTATATTCTAGCTTAAAATTATTACGTGATTGCAAATGCGATACTTTATATTTTTTTTTTTTAAATTATTTATTTATTTATTTATTTATTTATTTAACGGACATGCCATTCAAAAACATATATACAATATAAATACAATTTCATACATATATACGGAGAATACAATACAAAACAAAGATTAAAATTGCAAACACGGGAAAGTAACTAACATAAATAAGTTAAATAAGAAATAGATAATTCAATTTAACTTTATCTGTTTAAGGCGCCTTTTAAATAAACTAAACGGTATACCTATAAACTCTATTTCATTACAAATATTGTTCGCGACACGTGCTAACCTAGACAAAGGACAATTTAGGCCACATGTAGTCCTACAAAAGTAGTTGTGCAGAAATAGCTGGCTACGTACTAACCTCGCAGGTACATGATATTTAATGAGTGAAGTAAGTTCAGTTGAATCAATAAAATTATTAACAATTTTGTACAGAAAGCACATATCTATTTCTATTCCGCGTCGGTATAACGAAGTTAATCCTAGATACAACATAGTTTGGTCAATTGATAAATGGATTCCAACGCAGTTCAACCTATGTAACATAAACTTTAAAAATCTATTTTGGACTTGTTCGATCCGATTGATGTGTGTTACATAAGAAGGCGACCAGATTGTTCTACAATAATCAAAGTGAGATCGTACAAGAGTGTTGTATAAAATAGTAAATGTGCGTATATTATTTAAGTCAGCCGACATACGCTTTATAAATCCTAGAGCCTTATTCGCCTTATTAACTACATAGTCAATGTGAGAACTAAATGAGAGTTTACAATCCAGGAATACGCCAAGGTCTTTAACTATGTTAACTTGTTTAAGGTTAGAGTTGTTTAGAATGTATTGAAACTTTAATGGTTTTTTGCAATGCGAAAATGATATGTAATAGCACTTGTCAATATTTAGCTTCATGTCATTTAAAAGGCACCAGCTATGTACAGATTCAATGTCATCCTGGATTCTAATACAATCACGAATAGTCTCCACTTTACAAAAAAGCTTTAAGTCATCGGCGAAAAGGAGATGAGGGCACTTTAGTATCTGAGACAAATCATTTATAAAAATAATAAATAATAATGGGCCCAGGTTGGACCCTTGTGGAACACCAGACGTTGCGGTGTAAGATTGGGACAGTTGGGATTTAATTTTTACAAATTGCTTTCTCTCAGATAGATATGTTGAAAACCAACTTAATAGTGGATTGCACAGACCATAACACTGCAATTTTTTAACAAGAATAGAGTGATTAACGGAGTCAAATGCTTTGCTGAAGTCCGTGTAAATAGCATGGACTTCAGCATTGTTTTCTAGAGCTACATGTATATAATCTGTGTAAATGAATAAATTAGTTAAAGTGGATCTAGTAGCAAAGAAGCCGTGTTGAGAATCGACAATAACTGTGCGAAATACTTCAAACAACGGCTGGTAGACAACTTTCTCAAATAGTTTCGCCATCGAGCATAAAATTGAGATTGGCCTGTAGTTCTCGACCTTTGACCTTGACTTTGACTTATGGATAGGTATCACATACGATTCTTTCCACAGGTTAGGAAATACGCCCGTATTCAACGACAGCGAAAATATAAAATGTAAAGGATTTGTTAGAGTTTCATGACAATTACGTATAAATATTAGTGGAACATTATCCGGACCAACACTGCTATTAGGATTCATTGAAAACAGTGCACTGGAGATATTATCTAGTGAAATTAGAACATTATTTAAATTAATAAGAGTATGAGGCTCAAATGAAAAATTCAAAATTGTGGAGGGTCTGTAAACTGATGAAAAATAATCAGCGAATAAATTAGCAATGTCTAGGCTAGTTGATACAATTTTGGTGCCATATGCAATCGATACCGGAATACCATGACTTTTATTTTTATTATGTACGTAGGACCAAAAAGATTTCATATTATGTGGAATTGACAATTCCACATTATCAATATATCTCTTATAACATAATACAGTTTCGGTCTTACATCTAGTTCTTAAGTTAGCAAATTCATGATAATCATTTAATTCGAGAGACTGTTTCCATCTTTTATGAGCATCTTTTTTAAGTTTGACTAACTGAATTGCAAGTTTTGAGAACCATAAAGGGAACGAGGTACTTTTGGTCGTTATTTTAGGCACATACATGTCTATCGCAAAATATATGACGTCATAAAAGATAGATACAATAGTATTCACATCCGAAGAAATTCCAAGAAAGGACCAATCTAAATTACTCAGAAAATTATTAATTTTGTTGTAATCCGCACGCTTAAAATCATATTTAAAACTATTACATTCATCAATGACATTGACATGAGCTACAGGTATATTCAAACTAAAGGATGGATGATAAATATCACAATTGATAATTGGCGCGCACTCACTAACTGAAATATTATCAGAGTTCGAAAAACACAAGTCCAGCGTCACATTAAATTGATTGCTAACTGCATTAAATTGATTTAGACCTAGGGTACTCAATCCATCCGAGAGTACCATTTCTGAAGGTAGTGTAAGATTAGTCGGAAGAAGCCCAATACAATCCTCATCGGACACCCACTTTATATGGGGTAAATTAAAGTCTCCAATAATGATCATCTCACTAGATGGGTGGCTTCTCATGATATTCTCGATGGTCTTGACATGCTGGTTATAAATATCAATATTTGAATTAGGAGGAAGGTAGCAACAGCAAATAATAAAAAAATTCTTATTTACAGAAATTTCGACAGCTATAATTTCAATTGAATTATCAGTTTCTAATTGACGCGATGGCAGATCCTTCCTAACACTAATCAGGACACCGCCGCCTATAGTCTTATTGCTGTTAAGCGATGACCTATCCGTACGATAAACAATGTATCGTTTATCAAATAGTTCTGAGTCCATGATGTCCGGATGAAGCCATGTTTCACTGAGTGCAATAAGGTCAAAATCTTCACACAAACAGGAACAGTAAAAATCTCTCAGTTTAGTTCTCAGACCTCTTACGTTCTGGTAATAAAGTGTGAGGTCAGATAACATATCTTTATTTAATTTAGATTTACCAGACGAATATATTAGTTTTTTTCAGACGTAACAATTTGGGGATTACCACGAACATATTTAATTGTTATGTTGTCTTCACCGTTTTTAATTCTCATAGATAATTGTGATTGGAGAAATTTAAGATGTTCTCTTTGGGCAGCTGTTAGGTCACTCTTAAATTTAACGTTGCCAGTATCCATTATATTAGTAACACGAAGCAAATCAGTAGCGGACCTTTTATCTTTAAAAATCAGTTTCATTGGCCTTGGTTTATTACTGGGTTTTCCAATTCTGAAGAATTTTATAGGTTCAAATGGAACTGACGGATCTAAGATATTCCTTAGTAGTTGCTTGTCAGAATTTAAGCGTTCTTCAGCAGTACCACTATTTTCAGGCAGGTTGAACACTATCACATTTGAAGACCGTCGTTGTCGATCCTCAAGCTCGAGAACTGTTTCATTCAAATTAGAGCTGACGCCTCTATTTGTACATGTTTCGGAGACACTAAGAGCATTTTTTGATTCCAAGTTGGTGATCCTAGTTTTTAAATCATGAATATCCGCTCTTATTTCATTTAAAACCACTTTTAGTTCGCTTTTAAACATAACAGACAGTTCTGATTTTAATACTGCTTTGATAATTTCTGAGATGGATCCTTGTTTGGCAGTAATACCACTATCATCATCAGCAGGAGCACATGTCTCACACATGTATTTATCTCCATTTTCCAATTTTGCCTCTCCAAGATAGTAACCAATATCATCATTTGTAAAATGTGATAGACAGTTAGCATGAACCCAATGTTTACAGGGCCCATGACATTTAAGTGCAGTTGTCCTGGGACCTATTTGTTTTTTACATTCAGAGCAGATACGAGCCATTCCAAAAATATTAATAAATTGATTTTATAAATTCACAAGATAACTAATATATTTTTAAAAGACTCATAGAATATTAAAGATTAATAACGTATTAGGAAATCACACGGACACCATGCACCCAGGGGCCGATCAGGGTGACTAACTAAACACGACAGGTAGGCCTCGGAAGGTGCACAGATTGAAACAGAGGGTAATTAGGAAAAATATTTATTTTTATTAATTAAAATAAACGCTAATATATGCAACACAATATACACATCAGAAAATAATCAAAACAAAGGAATAATATATAGGTTAAATTTATAGGTTAAATTTCTAAGTATACTTAAATAACTACCTATAATTAGGGGTGAAACAAATTAACTTACACCGTCTAGGGATTGCGACACTGGCAATCCACTCTTAACACTTTCCAATTAAAATACTTGATGTTACTATTAATTATTCACTCAATACCAACACAGTATACTCGTGCACGACCATAGATATATGATCTTGATGAATTAGATGAGCATTTGTAATTTTAGTCACATTATCATCGCTAAAAGGGTGCTTAAATTTAGTACGGCCTTGGTTTTTATATTTGGGAAATAGATGATCCAGGTGCTGCCATATGACCGACGTCCCTAATGTAAAGTTCGGCTTTTTGCCAGAAAAGTTACTCAGAATGTTTTGATGTCCATGCGCCATTTGCCATAAATATATAGTGATATGAAAAATTTATATCTGCCAAGAAATAGAATTTACTCGTGAACATTTCCGTGTACATAACTTTCGACGTGGATTATCTCTATAACATTGCATCAATAAACTTAATTCGACTTTTGGCTATGAATTACTACCAAAAATCACTATATATTAATTTCAAACACATCTATCATCATGGATATATGCGTAGTAAAGAACAGCAGTCAGTATAGGTCATTCGACCCTTACAAAGGAATGTACCTTGTCGTGTAATGTAAACTGTTTCACAATCGGAAGTAGGTGTTCCCCTCTAATAGAATCACTATTTGTTCCCATTTTAATTTCTGTCATCCTCCCTCAGATAAACTCTTCTGATTTATTCAACCTCGAGTCTATTAGGTTTTGAAGGATAGGGAGCCACAAACGTGTTTCTACCCTATATGCTTGGTTGTAGTACATTGGCTTAAGGTCTGCACTAGAACTAACAATGCCAGGCCTATTTGGGTTCAATAATCATCTGACCTGACTTGTCTCGCGGGTGACAAGTCTAAAGGATCTTGGTTTCACCGCACGGATCATAGAAAGGAAACCACAAAATAACAAACACCCCAATCCAAGGTGGAACTCTATAAGGCCGGTGGATGCATGGCTAAGGAGAAGCTTAGTCTGATCTATGCAAACTTTGGGTACCAGGCGATCTCCAGTTTCAATAACCTTATTATGGCTTGTTAGGTTCTGCTATAATGGACTTGTTTCTTTCCCTAGATACTTATGGGACGTACATGGAATAAAACCTAAACATCCGTTATCAACAACGACAAGGGCTACAAAAGCCCCAACTCGATCGATGGGGACGAATAAAAGAGAAATCCTAAAGGCAAAAATCTCTAAAAACACAAATATTAGGGGCTGATGCCTGTGGGGCATAAATCACACTAATGGCGTGTATTCAATTGAATCTCCATCACTCTAAAGCGGCATCAATTGGAGATTCAAAAAAGCCAGATTTAAAATAGGATTCCTGCAGACGTCTTGGTTCAATAAGAAACAGGTAAGGGGCTTTTAACGGCGGCCAGCTTACCTGAATGTGGTAACAAATGCGCAATTTTTTAATCAACTTGTTTGCATATTTATTTTCATATATTTCTACATTTACAAATTTTTAAATTTACAGTAGTAAATAAATATATTGTATTGTAGTCAGTTCCTTCCTATCTTCGCCTCAAGAAGGGTGGTCCTTGAGTTGGTCCATTTTGGGCTATCGGTATTGAAGGATACCTGTGTTTTATTTGTTTAGTAGTTCTTCTTACGTCAATTCATATTTTGTTGTCAGCGTCTGTATGTGTATATCTATATTGTTATATTGCTGTATCGTCTCCGTAGTTAGTAAGTGTGCAAACGGTTTTGATTTAAAAAGTTCTTTATGTTTAGTTCATTGGTTTTTGTGTAGAGTTCCTTAGTGGTTGTTCTGTGTTTCATTTTGAATAGAGTCTTTAGTATTTTATTTTGTTGAATTTGTAGCTTATTTATATATTTTAGTTGTGTTTCCCCATATACGACATAGGTACTTAGTTTTTGAAGTATTTTTTTTCTGCAATTTCTCAATTAGTTTTGTTTTCGAGATGGTGTCAAAAGCTTTATTCATATCTATGTACGAGGGTAGATTGAAAAGTTTCCGGAATGGGCAAGAAAACGCAGTAATTAAACAGGTTTTTTTTTAAATTTTCAACATAATACCCTTGCAGGGCGATACACTTTTCCCAGCGGTGCTCCAACTTTTTTAAGCCTTCAGAAAAATATGATTTAGGGAACTCTGCAAAATAAGCTTTAGTGGCGTCGATGCCCTCCTCATTTGACGTAAAGCGCTTGCCTACAAGCCAAGTCTTCATGTTTGTGAACAAAAAGAAGTCGCACGGGGCCAGGTCAGAGTACGGGGGATGCGGCACCACCTCGTAGCCCAATTCAACCAATTTAGCATTGGCGATTCGGGATGAATAGACCGGCGCGTTTTCGTGGCGGAAGAGCACTTTTTTCCGCTGCAAATGAGGCCGTTTCTCCTTCAATATGCCGTTGAATTGATTCAATAAATTGCTGTAGTATTGTCCCGTGATAGTTCTTCCCTTCTGCAAAAAGTCGATGTGTATCACACCTTGCGAATTCCAAAAAACGGTAGCTATGACCTTTCCAGCCGATGGGACAGTCTTTGCCTTCTTCGGAGCAGATTCGCCTGGAGAAATCCACTGTTTCGGCTGCTGCTTGGTTTCTGGTGTGTAGTGGTGGATCCATGTTTCGTCCACGGTCACGAATCGGCGAAAAAAAATGGTGATGTGGCCATCATAGTACTTTCCCTATATTTTACTCGAAAACTATCCGGTTTATGCAAAAAAGTTATTCCTAATAATTTATTCAATTTTGAATTCTCTACAATTATTTGTTATATAACTTTCATGTTGCTTCAATAGTTTATTAGCAATTGGCAAAAAAATGTCAAAAATTTCAATTTTTATTTTTTTCAAAAGTTAAGAATTTTATGAAAAATATATTTTAACAAAATTTGTTCAGTTTCTCATTCTCTTCAACTTTTGTTTGAAAAGTTTTGTAATATTTTTCATATTAAAAAAAATATCGGAAAAAAACCAAAAACGCCTCGAGTAAACACCCACTTCCGGTTTATGAATGTTTACCAAAAGCTTTTCAGTTCCAGTTTTTAACGATAAAACCTTACGTTTAAAGTTTCAGCTCAATCGGATCAGTCGTTTTTGAGATACAGCACCCACGGACAGACAGAGAGACAGACACACACACAGTCACAATTTTTACTTTCCCTATATACGAAGTATACAGGGTCCTGCAACAGTGCGTCAAGCTTTCCTAGCGCCTTTCTCGTAAGAGATAGAAAAAAATGTTTGATATAAAAATTTATTGAATTAAAAATCTCTATGCCGTAAAATTATTTTAAAATATACAGGGTGGCCCAATTTTGCGGTATAACAAAAGCAAACATTTTTTTAAATGGAACACCCTGTATATTTTTTTATTTTATAATTTGGATAGTATTTTATAACTTAAACCTTTTTTTGGTTTTTAATTTCGATATGGCATTTCCAAGTTATTGACGTTTTTCTGAAAAAAATGTAGAAAGCGGAGGTTCACAAAAAAAATTATTCTGATGTTCTATTTAAAGTTTAAGATATTATCTTTTTCCAATGGTTGGTTATAAGTACTGCTTATGTACCAGTGTTAAAAATTTTCACTTTTGAGGAACCCCGCCTTTGTATCAGACACTCCATTTTCTAAAATTTCAAATTGTCGTAACTCTTTTTTTTAAATGGAATCATATATTTTTTTAAATTTCATATTATTCTGCATCTAATTTCCTACAAAAAATATTAAGCATACCCTATACCTAAAAGTGATATTTTTCAAGATATAAAAACATTTATATTTCAAACGGTCCTTGAATACGAATTTGTTTTTCAATAGATAGCCATGACTGAAAAAAATGCATCTGTCAATTAAACAATAAGTTTGGTATATATAGTTGCATTGTATGTTACGATTATAACAATGCAATTTTTAAAAATATTTAAAAATATTTAGTTATACATACTTCTATGCACGGAGTTGCTCATTCTGAGGCAAAATAACTAACAAAATGTAATTAAGTGTCAATATGAGATAAATAGAAACAGATAATACGATTCATTATTTTATTCCAAAGCCGTGAACAAAATTATTAATACAAAAGAGAGACGATGCTAAATGTTCAAAATGTCTTTCATGTTCATTTAGGCACAAATTAATTCGCCGCTGCAAAGACCTTTCCACAATTCGTTGGTGCATATTCATTGGTGCTGTTGGTAGTTCCTTATAAAAAATCTCTTTTGAGAATCCCCACAAGAAAACGTGAGGTTTTGTTAGATCCGGAGATCTAGCAGGCCATTTGGTGGGTCCATTCCTACCAAACCACTGGGCAGGTGCTCTGTCTTGTTAAAACCACACCATATTTCTTGTTAGTTAGAGCATATTAGCTAAAGTTCCGGGTAATTCAATTTGCAAGAAGTGCAAATACATAGGCCTATTGAGATGGCCCTCGAAAAAATGTGGACCTACTACATGATTTCCAAAAATTCCGCCCCAGACATTCAAAGACCGTCGATACTGATGATCAACTTGTCTCATAAAATGCGGATTATCAGTTGTATAATAGTGAAAAATGTGCCTATTGACAGATCCGTTGTTATGGGATGTCGCCTCATCCGTGAATAAAATATATTGGAGAAACGCAAGATCCTCCTGTATTTTTTGTCTTCCCCAGATCAGTATTACTCAGTTCTTGATGTAGCTGAATATGGTATGCATGATATCGATTTTTCTTCAAAATGCTTTGTACTAACCTCTCGCTTATGCCAGTTCCTTCACCAATGTCTTTTTGGTTCACGTTGGGATGCTCAGTTGCTGTTAATAGCACTGAAATTTGGTTTTTCTCGTTGATAATAGGCTTTTTTCTTTCTTGTTTTTTTTTGTAATTCACACTTCCCATGTCAATAAATCTATTGAGTAAGTTCCTAAAACATTTCTCCTCCGGATGTCTTCTGCCGGGATAACGTGTGGTGTAATTTCTAGCCACCAATAAACAATTTCCAGCAGCCTCCCTTAATACAAAAATCGTATCGACTAGTTCGTTCTTTTCGAAATCCATGATGATAATTGAAACGGAGAGAATCACTTTGCAGAAAATATCAGAGAGATTTACATGTCAAACTAATTGTTTAATTGACAGATGCATTTTTTCAGTCATGGCTATCTATTCAAAAACAAATTCGTATTCAAGGACCGTTTGAAATATAAATTTTTTTATATCTTGAAAAATATCACTTTTAGGTATAGGGTATGCTTAATATTTTTTGTAGGAAATTAGATGCAGAATAATATGAAATTAAAAAAAATATATGATTCCATCTAAAAAAAGAGTTACGACAATTTGAAAATTTAGAAAATGGCGTGTTTGATACAAAGGCAGGGTTCCTCAAAAGTGAAAATTTTTAACACTGGTACATAAGCAGTACTTATAACCAACCATTGGAAAAAGATAATATCTTAACCTTTAAATAGAACATCAGAATAATTTTTTTTGTGAACCTCCGCTTTTTACATTTTTTTCAGAAAAACGTCAATAACTCGGAAATGCCATATCGAAATTAAAAACCAAAAAAAGGTTCAAGTTATAAAATATTATCCAATTTAGAAAATGAAAAAATATACAGGGTGTTCCATTAAAAAAATGTTTGCTTTTGTTATACCGCAAAATAGGGACACCCTGTATATTTTAAAATAATTTTACGGCATAGAGATTTTTAATTCAATAAATTTTTATACGAAACATTTTTTTCTATCTCTTACGAGAAAGGCGCTAGGAAAGCTTGACGCACTGTTGCAGGACCCTGTATATAGGGGAAGTAGTGATCGTGATTTTTTTTTGAAAAATTTTTTTTGCGGAAATATCCGTTTTGAGGTACCCTGAGTCCATTAAACTAATTTCTGGAAAAAAAAAATTGTGTCTGTGTGTATGTCTGTCTGTCTGTCTGTCCGTGGGTGCTGTATCTCAAAAACGACTGATCCAATTGAGATGAAACTTTAAACGTAAGGTTTTATCGTTAAAAACTGGAACTGAAAAGCTTTTGGTAAACATTCATAAACCGGAAGTGGGTGTTTACTCGAAGCGTTTTTTGTTTTTTTCCGATATTTTTTTTAATATGAAAAATATTACAAAACTTTTCAAACAAAAGTTAAAGAGAATAAGAAACTGAAAAAATTTTGTTAAAATATATTTTTCATAAAATTCTTAACTTTCGAGAAAAAAAAAATAAAAATTGAAATTTTTGACAGTTTTTGCCAATTGCTAATAAACTATTGAAGCAACATGAAAGTTGTATAACAAATAATTGTAGAGAATTAAAAATTGAATAAATTATTAAGAATAACCGTTTTGCATAAACCGCATAGTTTTCGAGTAAAATATAGGGAAAGTACTATGATGGCCACATCACAATTTTTTTTTCCAGAAATTAGTTTAATGGACTCAGGGGACCTCAAAACGGATATTTCCGCAAAAAAAATTTTCAAAAAAAAATCACGATCACAATACTTCCCCTATATATACTTCGTATATAGGGGAAGTAATAAGCATAGACTTATCTATACATCAAATTTTATAAACATAAATTATTATAAGTATCGAATTTTCTAAACAAAGAAGTTTCTATATATCGAATTTTCTATACATCAAATTTTCTAAACAAAGATACTTCTGTACAACGAATTTTGTATACATCGAATTTTCTAAATTAAGAATTTTCTATACATCGAATTTTTTAAAGAGAGAATTTTCTAATCAAGGAATTTTCTGTACATCGAATTTTCTAAATAAAGAATTTTTTTTTATATAGAATTTTCTAAACAAAGACTTTTTCGTACATCGAATTTTCTAAACAAAGAATTTTCTAAACACAAATTATTATAAGTATCGAATTTTCTAAACAAAGAAGTTTCTATACATTGAATTTTCTATACATCAAATTTTCTATACATCGAATTTGCTAAACAAATAATTTTCTGTACAACAAATTTTCTAAAGAGAGAATTTTCTAAACAAATAATTTTTTGTACATCGAACTTTCTAAACAAAGAATTTTCTGTACATCGAATTTTCTAAACGAAGAATGTTCTGTACATCGAATTTTCAAAACAAAGAATTTTCTATTCATCGAATTTTCTAAACAAAGAACTTTCTATACATCGAATTTTCTTAACAAAGAATTTTCTAAACATACATTTTTTGAAAATTGAATTTTCTTAACAAAGAATTTTCTATACATAGAATTTTCTAAACAAATAATTTTCTGTACGTCGAATTTTCTAAGCATGGAATTTTCTGTACATCAAATTTTTCAAACAAAGAATTTTCCAAACTATGAATTTTCTGTACATCGAATTTTCTAAACAGAGAATTTTTTAAACATAGATTTTTCAGTATTAAATTTTCTTAACAAAGTATTTTCTATTAATCGAATTTTCTAATAGAAGCATTTAAACTAAAAAACAATTAAAAATCTACAAAAAATATTAACATATCAGAAAAAAACTTTTGAATATTTTATTAATTGAATTTTCGGCACAATAAATTTTCTAAGCATTGAATTTTCTATACATCATATTTTGTCAACATAAATTATTATAAGTATCGAATTTTCAAAACAAAGAATTTTACGTACATCCAATTTTCTAAACAAGGAAGTTTCTATATATCGAATTTTCTATACACCAAATTTTCTATACATCGAATTATCCCAACAAAGAATTTTCTGTACAACGAATTTTGTATACATCGAATTTTCTAAATAAAGAATTTTCTATACATCGAATTTTCTAAAGAGAGAATTTTCTAAACAAAGAATTTTCTATACATCGAATTTTCTAAACAAAGAATTTTCTATACATCGAATTTTCTAAACAAAGAATTTTCTGTACAACGAATTTTGTATACATCGAATTTTCTAAATAAAGAATATTCTATACATCGAATTTTCTTAACAGAGAAATTTTCTATATATCGAATTTTCTAAACAAAGAATTTTCTGTACAACAAATTTTCTATACATCGAATTTTCTTAAGAGAGAATTTTCTATATATCGAATTTTCTAAACAAAGAATATTCTGTACAACAAATTTTCTATACATCGAATTTTTTTAAATAAAGAATTTTCTAAACATCGAATTTGCTAAACAAAGAATTTTCTGTACATCGAATTTTCCATACATCAAAAATTCTATACATCGAAATTTCTAAACAAAGAATTTTCTGTACAACGAATTTTCTATACATCGAAATTTCTAAATAAAAAATTTTCTAAAGAAAGAATTTTCTATACATCGAATTTTCTAAACAAAGACTTTTCTATACATCGAATTTTCTAAACAAAGAATTTTCTATATATAGAATTTTCTAAACAAAGAAGTTTCTATACATCGAATTTTCTATACATCAAATTTTCTATCCATCGAAATTTCTAAACAAAGAATTTTCTATACATCGAATTTTCTAAACAAAGAATTTTCAATCCATCGAATTTTCTAAACAAAGAATTTTCTATACATCGAATTATCTAAACAAAGAATTTTCTATACATCGAATTTTCTAAACAAAGAATTTTCTATACATAAAATTTTCTAAACAAAGAATTTTCTAAACATCGAATTTTCTTAACAGAGAATTTTCTATATATCGAATTTTCTAAACAAAGAATTTTCTGTACAACAAATTTTCTATACATCGAATTTTCTTAACAGTGAATTTTCTATATATCGAATTTTCTAAACAAAGAATTTTCTATACATCGAATTTTCCAAATAAAGAATTTTCTAAACATCGAATTTGCTAAACAAAATAGTTTCTATACATCGAATTTTCTAAACAAAGAATTTTCTATACATCGAATTTTCTAAATATAATAAGTTTTGAGAAATTTCTAAACAGATAATATTTAAAGTATGAAGAATATTCTAATTTCTAATAAAAGCAATTAAAAATCTACAAAAAATATTAATACATTAGAAAAGGAAACTTTTGAATATTTTAATAATTGAATTTTTCACAATAAAAAATGCAATAAAAAAATATCTATGAAAATTCACTTATAACAATTAAATTTAAAAAATAAAAACAAATGAAATCTGTAATAAAACAGTTGTTAATTTTGTAAACATAAATTGAAAAATCTCTTACCACAATTAAAAATTTACAAAAAGTGTATAAACAATTGAAATCTAATAAAAGAAGGTATAGATTTTCTAAAAAATATGATGAAAATTTACAAAGAAAAATGAATTTAAATTTACTGAAAAACAATTGAAATTGAAAATTTAATGAAAAGAAAACGATAAACATTTTAGAATGAAAATAAAGAACTATTTAAATCTATGTTGTGAGTTTCCAAAACCAAAATATTTAAAAATCAAAAAAAATACGAAAAATCTAACAGGATTATAAAAATGTGTTTAATCCACAATATAGCATTTGTAGATTTTCTAAAAAAATACATAGAATTTTCTAAATATTATTTTTAGTTATAAATTTTTGAAAATTGAATTTTCTATACATCAAATCTTTTGGGTATTGAATTTTCTAAACACAGAATTTTCCTTACATCGAATTTACTGTACATATTTTTTTTTAGCGTCTAGTTTTTGTTATTTTATTGTCTGCACATTGAATATTGTAAATATAATTCTAGCTGAAAATGTTCTATAGTTTGAATTGAGTATTGAATAGAATCGATTTTTTTTGGGTACAAAATTTTCTACAGAGAATTTTCTGTACATCGAATTTTCTAAACATCAACTTTTTTCTTTCCCTATACACGTAGTATATAGGGGGAGTATTGTTTTTGTGATTTTTTTTGAAAAAATTTGTTTGCGGAAATATGCGTTTTGGGGTATCCTGAACCCAAAACACTAATTTCTGGAAAAAAAATGGTGATGTGGCCATCATAATACTTTCCCTATATTTTTCTCGAAAACTATGAGGTTTACGCAAAAAGGCTCTTCTTAATCATTTGTTCACTTTTAAATTTTCTACAACTATTTGTAATACAAGTTTCATGTAACTCTAATAGTTTGTTAGCAATTGGCAAAAAATGTCAAAATTTTCAATTTTTATTTTTTTTTCTCAAAACTTAAGAATTTAATGAAAAATATGTTTTTATAAAACTTGTTAAGTTTTTCATTCTCTTTAGTTTTTGTTTGAACCATTTTTTAATTCTTTTTATATTTAGAAAAATATTACGAAAAACCAAAAAAACGCCTCGAGTAAACATCTACTTCCGGTCTATGAATGTTCACCAAAAGCTTTTCAGTTCCAGTTTTTAACGATAAAACCTTAAGTTTGAAGTTTCATCTCAAACCGATAATTCGTTTTTGAGATACAGCGTCCACCGACAGACAGACAGACAGACAGACAGACACACACACAGACACATTTTTTTTTTTCCAGAAATTAGTGTAATGGACTCAGGGGACCTCAAAACGGATATTTCCGCAAAAAAAAAATTTCAAAAAAAAAATCACGATCACAATACTTCCTCTATATTAAAGTAAAAATCTGTTGGATTACGCTTTAACAAGGCCAAACACTCTTTCGAAGTGGTCACACGATTTCGCTTGTTGTCCATAGTCAGCAAACGCGGCACCCATCGCGCCGACAGCTTCCTCATGCCCAAATGTTCGTGCACGATATTTTGCACACGTTCATATGAGATGCCCGTGGTCTCTACTATTTCGCGCAACTTCACTCGTCGATAGGCTAACACGAGATCATGGACTTTGTCGACCATTTCTTTATTTGTGGCCGTTTTTGGCCGTCCACTGCGTGGTTCATCCTTGGTGCTCGTACGGCCACGTTTGAACTCGCTCACCCAGAAATTAATAGTCGAAAATGAAGGTGTGGATATGCCATGAACTTTCTGCAAAATATCTCGTATCTCCGTTGCCTTTTTCCCATCCATCCAGAAATGTTTAATGACTGCACGAAATTCGTTTTTATCCATTTTTGCAACTTGCTTTACAAGATATCCTAGTAAACAAAAACTGAAAGACGCACGTATCTGAAAGTTTGACAACTTACCTAAAATAGGTTGGCCTTGACAACTATCATAACAATTTCACGATACGCGCGCCATCTCTTGCCCATTCCGGAAACTTTTCAATCTACCCTCGTATATCGCAATAACTTTTTCTTTCGTGTCCAGTTTAGTGTTATGTCGTGTATTATATTCGTTGTTGCTGATGATGTTCCAGAGTGTTCTTGAATGGCGTATTGTTGACTGCTAATGTATTTATGTTTTTTAAGATGTTTACTAATTTGAACTTGAAAGCAATTTTCTAGTATTTTATTAAGCGACGATAGTAGAGCTATGGGTCTGTAATTTTGAGGGCAATTGCGGTTTTCTTTTTTGTGTGTAGGTATTATTATGGTTTGTGTTAGATAATCTCGGTATATTCATTCTTTTATTAATTTGTTTATTACTTTTACAAGTATAGGTGTGAGTACTGTTTTGTTTTCCTTAATTATACCGTTTGTTATATAGTCGAATCCAGGGCTTTTATATTTATAGTCTTTTAGGTTATATATTATATTTATAATTTCCACGTCGTCTATGGTGTGCAATTCAAAGTCTTCTAATTCTGTTATTTCGTCTTGGTCTTGTCCTATTGTATATTAAGTGCTGTTTTGTTGTATTTCTGCCAGGTGTTTCCCTATATTTCCAAAATAAAGGTTGATTTCATTTGCTATTTCTTTAGGGTATTTTGTAATTATTCCGTCGGTAAATTAAATTTTTTCTTATAGCATTTGTTGTTTCTAATTTTCTTTTGACTTGCTTGTTTGTAATTTTCCACAGCGTCCTTGGATTATATTTATGTGTCTCAAATTTGTTTTTGAAGTATTGTAATTTTGTATTTTTTATTAATTTAATAGTAATTTTTTTTATCTCTTTGTAGTATTGTTCTTTTATCATTTCGTTCAGTTTATTTTTATCATACCGTTTTTGTAATATATTTGTTTAATAATCTCTTTGTTTATCCATGGATTTTCTGGTTTTCACTTGATAGGTTTTGTGTGTTTTTGATAATTGTTCTATTTTTTCGGTTGATTCTATTTTCAAGTTATTTATATCCCATGTTATTTGTCTATGGTCTGTTTTTGTAATTTCTGTGGTTTCGTATGTTTTTAGTTTATGTGGAGTGTTGATTTGGATTACTAAAGCTTTATGGTCAGATATATGGGTTTCTTTGGTTTCTATTTGTCTTATAGTTTTTACTTTCCCTATATAGTATATATAGGGGAAGTATTGTTTTCGTGCGAGAAAATGTCTGTGGGCGCTGTATCACAAAAACGAATGATCCGATTGAGATGAAACTTTAAACTTAAGGTTTTATCGTTAAAAACTGGAACTGACTATATCCCGCCAAAGGCACCGTGCCGAAACACGGACGAATTAGAACCAATCAGCTTCTAAAGAACTTTGTTGCCGCGATAATAAATTCATGTAGAGTTCATTTTCGGCACTGTAATTGGTTCTCTACTCGCATTATGTTTCAGCACGTGATTGGTTCCCAATTAATTATTCAATTTTCTGATTGGGCTATACATCAAACAACTGTCAAATAAAATTAACAAACGTCAGTTTTTGTGAACTTTTTAAAAATTATTGCAAACATACGATTGGGAAATACAACACAAGAGGTATTTCAGGAAAAGGTAAAAGACGCCCAGCCAAAAAGTAAGTTACCATCCAAAAATATGATTAATTTTTATACACAATAAATACCTTTGTTATTGTAATATTTTTGTT
Organism: Ontholestes murinus; assembly: GCA_963969525.1. Taxonomy (NCBI): domain Eukaryota; kingdom Metazoa; phylum Arthropoda; class Insecta; order Coleoptera; family Staphylinidae; genus Ontholestes; species Ontholestes murinus. The sequence goes on from OZ018394.1 coordinate 44,808,126, forward strand.
GGGATATAGTCTGATAAATTGCTCTCGTGCATTGTAAATTATCGCAAGTTTGCACTCTTTCGACAAACTCAGTCGTATTGCTTTAGGCAACAGCCCCTCGCCCTTCGGGCTCGGGCCTGTTGCCAAGCAATACGACTTTGTTTGTCGAATTCGTGCAAACTTGTTACCGATAATTTTCAATGCACTTGTGCAATTACTGTTGACTATATCCCGCCAAAGGCACCGTGCCGAAACACAGACGAATTAGAACCAATCAGCTTCTAGAGAACTTTGTTGCCGCGACTATATCCCGCCAAAGGCACCGTGCCGAAACACGGACGAATTAGAACCAATCAGCTTCTAGAGAACTTTGTTGCCGCGATAACAAATTCATGTAGAGTTCATTTTCGGCACTGTAATTGGTTCTCTACTCGCATTATGTTTCGGCACGTGATTGGTTCCCAATTAATTATTCAATTTTCTGATTGGGCTATACATCAAACAACTGTCAAATAAAATTACCAAACGTCAGTTTTTGTGAACATTTTAAAAGTGATTGCAAACATACGATTCGGAAATACAACACAAGAGGTATTTCAGGAAAAGGTAAAGACGCCGAGCCAAAAAGTACGTTACCATTCAAAAATATGATTAATTTTTATACATAATAAATGCCTTTGTTATTGTAATATTTTTGTTGGGATATAGTCTGATAAATTGCTCTCGTGCATTGTAAATTATCGCAAGTTTGCACTCTTTCGACAAACTCAGTCGTATTGCTTTAGGCAACAGCCCCTCGCCCTTCGGGCTCGGGCCTGTTGCCAAGCAATACGACTTTGTTTGTCGAATTCGTGCAAACTTGTTACCGATAATTTTCAATGCACTTGTGCAATTACTATTGATAACAAATTCATGTAGAGTTCATTTTCGGCACTGTAATTGGTTCTCTACTCGCATTGTGTTTCGGCACGTGATTGGTTCCCAATCAATTATTCAATTTTCTGATTGGGCTATACATCAAACAACTGTCAAATAAAATTAACAAACGTCAGTTTTTGTGAACTTTTTAAAAATGATTGCAAACATACGATTCGGAAATACAACACAAGAGGTATTTCAGGAAAAGGTAAAAGACGCCGAGCCAAAAAGTAAGTTACCATCCAAAAATATGATTAATTTTTATACATAATAAATGCCTTTGTTATTGTAATATTTTTGTTGGGATATAGTCTGATAAATTGCTCTCGTGCATTGTAAATTATCGCAAGTTTGCACTCTTTCGACAAACTCAGTCGTATTGCTTTAGGCAACAGCCCCTCGCCCTTCGGGCTCGGGCCTGTTGCCAAGCAATACGACTTTGTTTGTCGAATTCGTGCAAACTTGTTACCGATAATTTTCAATGCACTTGTGCAATTACTGTTAAAAAGTTTTTGGTGAATATTCAAAAACCGGAAGTGGATGTTTACTTCAAGCCGTTTTTTGTTTTCTTAAAATATTTTTTTTTATATGAAAAATATTACAATTTTTTTAAAATAAAAGTTACAGGGAATGAGAAACAGAACAAGTTTTGTTAGAAAATATTATTCATAAATTTTTTAATTTTCAAGAAAAAAAAAATTGAAAATTTTGACACTTTTTGCCAATTGCTAATAAACTATTGGAGTTACCTGAAATTAATATAACAAATAATTGTAGAGAATTAAAAAGTGAATAAATTATTAAGAATAGCCTTTTTGCGTAAACCTCATAGTTTTCGAGAAAAATATAGGGAAAGTATTATGATGGCCACATCAATATTTTATTATCATTTGTTATAACGAGGTCTATTATTGTGTTTCCTCCTATACTATTGTAGTGTCTGTATTCTTTTTCTGATATTTTATTTTTAATTGTATAGTTATTTTATTTTGGTATTTTGTTATAGGCTATAGATTGACTTTTTTTTTCTAGAATATTTATGTTTATGTCCCGTATATGTGCATTTTCTTTTTTTTGAAGATATGCCTTGTTCGTGCATTTTTCAGTTCATTTAGAGTATTAATATTGTGATGAATTGTATTTGGTCTATTGTTTTATTCGCTATTTGGGTGCATGTTTCTGATGTATATAGCTATTTCGCTACCTCTCGTGCTTCTAGACTTAAATTCAGAATTGTAATTCTCCAGGTTATATGGTTGTTTATTTGCAGGAGATAGCCACATTTCAGCTATTGCAATTATATCAGTAGTTGGGATTTAGGAGCTACCCATTGCTCTTATTAATAATTTGCGTTAATTTCGCACTATTAAAACATAATAAGATGATTTTCCAAAATGTGCAGCTGCAGGGCAGAAAAACAGGGGGCGAGCTCCAGTATTTGCAGTAAGGCAAGAGGTATGACCACCAGGTTATACCGATAACACGACATCAAGCCAATAGAAGGCATTTAGAACTTTGCAGACGTCAGGAGGATATCAATCTAACCCGACCACCCGACTTTATGCGAGACCACATGCAAATCACACCGACTTGAACCACCACACTCAGCTTTGATCTAGCCGCCCAGTGCTTTATTACGACAATGCACCGGCAGCTCCAATAGATTCGACTAACGTCATACTAGCTGCAGCCGCCTCCATTGTTCGATGCCGTGGCCGCCCTAATGTATAGGCTGAATCACCAACAAGTTCCAGATTAAGCAGTCTCATCCTCGTCATTCTTCGACGTATAGGTCCCACTTAACTGAAATAACACCACCGTCTTAGTCTTAGCCTAGCCCCGGCCGGGCTAGGCATCGCAGCCCGTGATGATGCCATCAGCCATCCAGGGATGTCAAAATCCGCTGTGCAACTCCCTGCACCTCAACTTCGGAAGGGTCTGCAGCATTATTGCTATCAGCAATTTGAATCAGATGCAGGACATCCAAATCGGAAGGATTCACACGTTTCATGAAACTACATCAACACCCAAGAAATCCACTAGCAGCTATTATTTAAACTTATTTTCGTGTATATGCGTAAATAAATCTATTTTTTGAGCTACCCATTGCTCGTATTAATAATTTGCATAAATTTCACATTATTGAAAAAATCCATACAAGATATTTTCCAGGATGCGCAGCTACTAGTGCAGAACTAAAGAACGGGTCGTTTTTGGAGAATGAATTACCTGTTTCGGGAATTTTGGTACCTACGAGACCAAAGCCAGGCTCAGACCGATGCTCTTCACCAGTCGTCTGCCATCAGCAGCTACGGTCAGCCAGGTCGGTTCTGCCGAGTCAAGCCTTTGCCCTTTAATTAACTTGTACATAACTTGTAACTTGTCTGCTTTTGTATAATATATGTATTCTGCTGGCCCCTAATCTAATTTATAATTTTATTTTGTTTTTTTTATTTTTCATTCCCTCACCTAGACGGTCACCCATCCCTTGACGTGGCGTGGATGCTCAAGAACGGCTGTTAATCGATAGTGCGCCTCGCCAGGATGGCCTTCAGCGCGTGTTGCTTCCAGAAAGTACTGCAGTGCTACTTTCTTGCCAAAGACAATCACGATTATATGACCTCGGCATCACGTAAACAGGGGTATCCCGAAGACAATTGTAGTAAAATTGGTATATAAAACAGAATATATTATTCCAAGGGCGGTTCTAATACCCAGAACGACATTGATTTCAGAAATTTACGACAAGGGATCTAGCAGCAGCTCTAGTAGAAGTTACCACGAAGAAAAGCAAGAGGCAGGTTCTCATGACCTCTGACCACTTTCCAGGAGAGCAAAGCAAACCATCACCAGATGAGGTAAATAAAGTAAGTAATAAGTGAAGAAGAGGCAATAAACACTTCCTGATACCAACGCCCACATGATGTTGGAAGCATGGACGCCAATAATAGAGGTAAGGAACTACTTGAATTCATTATCTCTGACAACTTAGATATTTCTGATAAATGTAAGGAGCCCACCTTTAATAATATAATCAGACAAGAGGTGTTAGCTGATGCCTTCACATCGCAAGTACAATTAAAAATATTGTAGAAGAAACCAAAGAACCCAGAAAGGAAGATGTAACGGATTATAGGTTTTTGAAAAGTGGCGTGTACATTAAATCTGTTTGCTCGTTAAGCAGATTAACGTGAGGATTATTACTTTCTTTGAAAATTTCGGCAGATTCGAGGAGATTAAGCTTTGTACCTTTGGTACAATGTAAAATGTAAAATGTTTAGATTTTGGATTTTGGGAAATTCATGTTTACATTCTAAAGAATGGTTTGAAAAAGTGCTACTGTTTTGATTTAACCTATACGCTCTGAAATGTTCGGAAAATCTAGTTTCGAAGCTGCGACCTGTTTGACCTATATAAGTAGAGTTGCATTCGGGACACGAAATTTTATAAACACCTGATTTTTTTAGGGAACTGATTTTATCTTTTGCGTTAAATAATATATTGGACAATTTACCGCTGGCTCTAAATGCAATTCGATGATTATGTTTTTGAAAGATATGAGCAATTTTCTCGGTAGTTTTACCGTGATAGGTGAGTGTAATGAATGATTGTGTATTGGAGTCTGGGATTTTTGGATAGATATGGGTTCTTGTGTTTTAGTATCGCTTTTTATTGATTAGATTTTGAATTAGGCTAATCGGGTATCCATTGTTTTGTGCAATCTTTAAAATTTTCTTCAGTTCTAGGTCTTGATTTTTTGGGGATAGCGGAATCGAAAATGCTCGATGAATCATTGAGTGGTATGCGGCTAGTTTATGTGACAGAGGGTGGTTAGAATTATACGGGATAGTCGAATTTATATTGGTAGGTTTTCGGTAAATGTTAAATTCAATTTTGTTATCACTGTGGATCAATGTAAGGTCTAAAAAGTTAATCTTGTTGTTCTGTTTGCTTTCAAGTGTGAATTTAATTTTTGGATGTATACTGTTAATTGAATTTAAAAATTGATCTAATTGGCGGGAAGTACCATTGAATCATGCAATTATATCATCCACATATCTATACAATATACCAATGTTTATAAAATTTCGTGTCCCGAATGCAACTCTACTTATATAGGTCAAACAGGTCGCAGCTTCGAAACTAGATTTTCCGAACATTTCAGAGCGTATAGGTTAAATCAAAACAGTAGCACTTTTTAAACCATTCTTTAGAATGTAAACATGAATTTCCCAAAATCCAAAATCTGAAAATTTTACATCACTGTACCAAAGGTACAAAGCTTAATCTCCTCGAATCTGCCGAAATTTTCAAAGAAAGTAATAATCCTCACGTTAATCTGCTTAACGAGCAAACAGATTTAATGTACACGCCACTTTTCAAAAACCTATAATCCGTTAACGATGCGTAATTCCCTTCTTTTACCTACCCGACAATATTTACCCCCAAACTACCACACATTAGTATAAATAGAACTCCTTCATTAATTTGCTTCACTTGATAATGACATTAAACCGTCGAAACTTAAGTCGTGCGTTTTTGTAATATATGTATATATATTACATAATTTTTAGTGGTTAAAACATAGAAAGTGCGTTAGTTAAGTGTTTATCATGAATTACCACGTAGTAACGGTCACCACAATCCTTATGAATATCTAATAATATAGGATGAGGACAAATCCTACTGCAAAATTAGCCTTGTCACATTTCTTTTAAAAGTCATGGAGAAAATTATAGATAACCATAAAAGGAGCAGTGCTCTAAAGGCAAATTCGCTTCATAAGCAGCCGTTTGCATATCAATCTGGCAAATCTACTATGGATGCACATCATAGCCTCACATGCTTCACTACAACACAAAGAGATTGCATTATTTATTTTCGTTAATATTGAAGGTGCGTTTGACAAGACTCCCTTAAAATCCGTGGAAAAAGAGGCAATTAAGAAGGATATCGATATACATAAAATACGACAGAGGGGCGGTACTCGAAAACTATATGAAAAACGGTTACTTCATCAGTAGGTGCCTATAAGGCACTATTACTTCAAATGCACGAACAAATCAAAAAAAAAGTCTAATGAGTGATTTCGTATCGCGCTTGAAGTTATAAGTGACAGTCGAACAGAAGAGCTTGAATCAGATCAAAAAACTAAAACACAGCTCTACTCTATAAACGAATATACAGATGTATTAAAAACGTAAGCAGGATCTGGTCTGGTATAGACATTTACGAGCTTAAATTTAGAGGATATTTTCTTTTAGGACAAAGTCCATCAGTCCTACACGCTGAAACAATCGCCTTAGAAAGATGTGCTTAAGGTTATAAGAAAAAAGGCTACAAAGGGGCACATATATATCTGATCTGAGAAAGTCAGACTGCACTTAAGAACCTCAAAGCGTACAGTTTTAATTCCACAACTACTTGAATTGTAAACAAGTTCTGAATGAACTGTCCAAGGTAGGCAAGCTTACTCTAATATGAATACCAGATCACGCAAGTATAATGGGCACCATGATCGAACTAAAGCCTACCTGTGGGTTATCAAAAGCACATAGAAAGGGCGTACTTCAAGAACTGAAAAATGTACTAAACAAGGTACTGGATAAACACACCTTTATGGTTCTGATATTGAAATATATAGAACATAAAGCAATTGAACAATAATTATTAGGAATATAAGATTCAGAGAATGGTTAATCCTGACGAATACCTTCGGAACATATTGAAGATTTTATTAAATATAATTCTGTACTATAGAAAAAAAGTTCTAATATTAAAATGCAAATTATTTTAAAAAAACTCGAATGTTCAATAGTGTTCATTAAGAATTACCACGTAGTAGCAGTCGCAACAATCATTATGATTGAATGTTCAATACTTAAAAACGTTTAATTGGTTTTAGGTTATAGTAACGTTTATTAAATAAAGACATTGTGATTAAAATTATTTAATAATTCTACTAAATAAATTAAACGCTGGAATTATTCTCTAAATACATACAATTTTATAGTAAATAAAAAATCACATTTTATTGCTCATTAGAAGTCAATATACACAATTAAACATTTAATTTTGTTTATCGCATGAAAACAACGACAACTTAATTATTTTATTTCCTCGAAGCTGGATATTTACTAACAATACATCTAATTGATTGTTAACATTTATTTAATTTTACTTTGATTACCTAATTTGTCGTATCTTTAGTAAAGGTATGTATTATAATTACGGAACGTAACAATTGGAATAATATTAGTTTTACTTAGCGTGATACGCCAATTACTATACAAATACGGTTCATTATGCACAGTTATTACAGAATATTAACATGGTCGCAATTAATTCCAGCATTACACTGTTACATTGTAAAGCCACAATAAGCACTTTATTTATTTAAGTGAATATAAATGAATGTCCGGAGGTAAAGACAGCTAATTGAAATTCCAATCGATCCAACTGCAATCACTGGCGTTGCATTTCAGCAAGCGCATATTAATCAACCTGCATCCGACCATATGCAACAATTTTTCCACAGATTATCTCCGGAGCTGCAAAAACGGATCCAAATCACCGCACGACATATCGTTATTAAATTAAACGAAACTCGATCCGATAATATATGCAATTTGGTAACGGATCAATATGGTTGACTCGTATGTATATAAATATTGCAAATGTGCGTGCAGGACCCGTAAATTAATTAGCGAGTTTTAATTAACAGTAATGCATTCACAGATAATGCAAATGGTGACGTAATTCATTGCCATTGCTGTAAGTGGAGTACAACGGTTGTTAAACGTTTGCTTGGAAACACCCCTGCAGGATGTTGCAGGATTATTCCGTCACCTGCATTCGGTTTGATTTATTGCCATAATGCTCTAAATTATTAATATTTCGTAAGATTGTTGCAGAATTGTATGCAATTCTATTTATGAATGTCGAATTAATGGAATTGCAGTTCATGATAAATTCATAGTAAAATTTGTTTTTATTTGAGCAAATAAAAATAAACGTGGCAATTTAATATTATTTAAAATTATCAAAATAATACATGATTTTACGGACTAATTACATTATTTAGATTCGTTAGATTAGAATTTATGCTTATATTATTAGCAAACAAAATATAAATAAACACTTTGCATATCCATAAAGATAGATAAACCATTGAAGTTAAAAATGGGTATAATGCTTTAGACACTAGGTATTACCTTAATGATGTATCTATATTTGACAATTGCTGATATTTCACAACAAAAATGAGACTCTCACATGCATTGATGTGTGTGTATACTAATACGTTTCAAACGAATGTAAAATATTTGCAATTATTTTATAATGATGTAATATAATTAATTTAAGAGATTTCTAAGGTACTTAATAAAAAATAGCTTCATTGGCATATAATAATACAATAATATTTATATTGAAATTTCCTTTTATTATTTTTTTATTGGAATTCAAATCTTTATTTAAATATTTACAACATTGTAAATAAAAATATCTCTGGCTTCTTCCCTTTTTCTTCACCTCGAGATTGGCGGATGTTTGGTTCCATCTCGGGCTATTGGTATTAAGGAATAGTGTGATTTTTGTTCGTGATGTAGTTAGTACTGTGATGTCTGTTTTATATTTTTTGTTTAAGATTATATTTTTAAGTTTTAGTTTGAATATGGCGTAATTGAGTATTTTTATATGTGCCTCTAAGTTGTACTGTTTTATGGATTCTGTTGTTAAAGTTTGTGAAAATTTAGATGTCTGGAATTTTTCTGTTCGTAGGTCAGATTTTCTTCTTATTTTATATTCACGGACTTAATTTTTAGTGGAATATTTGTTTTTATTAGCCTATTTATCATTTTTTATATCAGTAGTAAGTTACTCAGTGTTATCATGTTCTCAATAATTAGTTCTTGTGTTTGATTGTATAGGTCTGTTGTTCTAGTTATTTTGTCCAATTTATACACTGATTTTAAAACTTTGTTTTGTTGTATTTGGAGTTTATTTATATTTTTATTGTTTGTATCACCCCAGACATTTATTAAATAATTATTTTGTGATGTGTAGAGTGCGTTATATATTTGTTTTCTTGATGTGTTTCGAATGTAGTGTTTTATATTTGTTAGGGTTGCTATTATTTTAGCATTCCTTTTCTTTAGTTGATTTATGTATTCGTCCATTTGAGTTTGTATTGTTAATCCCAAATAGTTGACTTTCTTTATTTGTTTTATAGTTGTTCCTTTGATGTTGCTTGTTAGTTTGGTTGATTGCTTTTTTTCGTTAAAAATTATGAATTCTATTTCCTTTTCATTTATTGTTAGTAGGTTATTATAATATCAGGTTTCCAATTTTTTTATGTCTGTATTAATATTTATCTCTACGTCTTTCTGTATATTTCCTGTGTATACTAAACATGTGTCATCCCCGTATACAAGTGTAAATTGAAAAGTTTCTGGAATGGGCAAGAGATGGCGCGCGTATCGTGAAATTGTTATGATGGTTGTTAAGGCTAACCTATTTTAGATAAGCTGTCAAATTTTCAGACACGTGCGTCGTTCCGTTTTTGTTTACTAGGATATCTTGTGAAGCAAGTCAGGCACTTTTGCAAAAATGGATAAAAACGAATTTCGTGCAGTTGTCAAATATTTCTGGATGGATGGGAAAAAGGCGACGGAGATACGAGATATTTTGAAGAAGTTCATAGCACATCCACACCTTCATTTTCGACTATTAGTTTCTGGGTGAGCGAGTTCAAACGTGGCCGTACGAGCACCAAGGATGAACCACGAAGTGGACGTCCAAAAACGGCCACAAATGAAGAAATGGTCGAATGAAATCCATGATCTCGTGTTAGCCGATCGACGAGTGAAGTTGTGCGAAATAGTAGAGACCACGGGCATCTCATATGAACGTGTGCAATATATCGTGCACGAACCTTTGGGCATGAAGAAGCTGTCGGCGCGATGGGTGCCGCGTTTGCTGACTATGGACAACAAGCAAAATCGTGTGACCACTTCGAAAGAGTGTTTGGTCTTGTTAAAGCGTAATCCAACGGATTTTTTTCGCCGATTCGTGACCGTGGACGAAACATGGATCCACCACTACACACCAGAAACCAAGCAGCAGTCGAAACAGTGGATTTATCCAGGCGAATCTGCTCCGAAGAAGGCAAAGACTGTCCCATCGGCTGGAAAGGTCATGGCCACCGCTTTTTAGGATTCGCAAGGTGTGATACACATCGACTTTTTGCAGAAGGGTAGAACTATCACGGGACAATACTACAGCGATTTATTGGGTCAATTCAACGGCATATTGAAGGAGAAACGGCCTCATTTGCAGCGGAAAAAAGTGCTCTTCCACCACGACAACGCGCCGGTCCATTCATCCCGAATCGCCAATGCTAAATTGGTTGAATTGGGCTACGAGGTGGTGCCGCATCTCCCGTACTCTCTAGACCTGGCCCCGTGCGACTTCTTTTTGTTCACAAACATGAAGACTTGGTTCTGAGGCAAGCGCTTTACGTCAAATGAGGAGGTCATCGACGCCACTAAAGCTTATTTTGCAGAGTTCCCGAAATCATATTTTTCTGAAGGCTTAAAAAAGTTGCAGCACCTTTGGGAAAAGTGTATCGCCCTGCAAGGGTACTATGTTGAAAAATAAAAATAAAACTGTTTAATTACTGCGTTTTCTTGCCCATTCCGGAAAGTTTTCAATCTACCGTCGTATGTAAGTTTTTTCATAACTTTCTCCCATATAGCCTTTTCTTCCTCTCTCTTCTGACTCACATCTAACTCTTAGCAAGGTGACCTTTTCTCTACCTAGGTGTCTGTTATTACAGTATCCACTCTTTTCAGTACTTTCTCGCCTTTCATGGATTTCCACTTCCTTCCCTTTGTCTTTCATTCAAGCCGCTACGTATGCTATGTATTTATTGTCTTCATTTTGCGATAATCCTACTTTTACATATTTCTCTCTATTCTCCACTGAGATTTTTCCGAATACTTGTTTCCTGAAATAATATATATCCTAGGCATATGCTTCAGAAACTATAATTGCTGTCTCTGTGAATGCATATACTCTTATTCCCCATACTTCCACTCCATATATTAAAATCGACTTCGTACACTCATCCCATAATTGACATGCCACTCGACAATTGTTCACTAACCGTTTTTTCCACTTCTCTCTCTAAATACTCGACGCTTTCTTCACCTTTCCTTGCACTTTGCATTTGAAATGTCGCACGTACCCGCCTGTACATTTAACCCCTTCCATTTTAATTATTTTAATATTCCCTCCCTTCCTTTATTCCTAAACCTAATCCACTTCGTCTTTTCTACATTCACACATAGTCCTCTCTTATCCATATATCTTTCTACTACCATCACGTGCTTCTCTGCCTAGCCACTACTTATGCATTCCCTCATTGCTTTTCTCAATTTGTTTTTTTGCAAGTCGACATCCCTCATCGAATCAAGTACACTTTATATCAAGTTTACGCTTCACTTTTCTTACGCATCCCACTATGATATCCTCCAAGTCTTCCATCGATCTAATTTCTAGTTTCAGTGGTAAATCGTCCGATACAATTACTACCTCCATTTTCATTCTTCTCACGTCTTTCCTCGAAAAACCTCTGATGATTATATAATAATTATTATTATTCACTGTCGATCCATGTGGCTTAATGCATGTTTTCTTACCTTCCCAATCTCTTACGTCAAAATTATATATTAATAATTTTTATCTATTTAATTTACAATTTATTGTAAGAGAAATAAAGAGCTAAATACAAATCCATTTCTGTGCATCCATTTATCATTCTCATTCCTCTTCGATCGCCTTTTCTTTCGCTGCAGTTGCCTCTATTATTGGCCACCTTTTATTTTTTAGCCTTTTATTATTCCCACTCTTCATTAATCATATCATATACTTTTCCACTAATCTCCTAAGGTCCTTTCCAGGTACCCAAGCCTTGAAATTCTTTTGCTGCACACCGCTCTTGTATTTGAACTTAATTACAGCTATATAGCCATTACGCTTGTTGTTTCTTTTTATTGTATCTGCAATTTTATAAACCCTTCTCCAAATCATCCCACCCATATCTCTATCCGTTGATTATGATTTGTCTGTATTCCACTCTAATTCTATTTACATTTTCCATTTTCTCTCTAGCTATGGATCTTATTTTTTCTAGCACCGATCTTTCCTTTAATGTTAAGTGTATATACATTGTAGTATTTTCAACATATTTATCATATTTTGTTGCCTTATTTGCCAACTGTAATATTTGTTACTACTGAAAACTGTATCTACTATTACTTCTGATGCCGAATTCTTCTATTTTAGTTCGTGCCCTTTTACTGTGTGTGTACATCTGACTTTGACTTCTAAATTTCTATATTTAGTTCTTATCTATACCACTTTGCAATTAGTTGGTCTTTGGCAAATAGATTTGCATATGTGATTGTTACTACTAAAATCTGTGTCTACTCTCACTTCTGATGCAGAATTCTTCTATTTTAGTTCTTGCCCTTTTACTATGTGTGTACATCTGACTTTGACCTCTAAATTTATGTATGTAGTTCTTGTCTATACCACTTTGCAATTAGTTGGTGTTTGCCAAATAGATTTGCATATTCTTGAAGAAAGATAAAACTAACCCTACACTGCTACTAAAATCCATGTAAATAGCATGCATTTCGGCACTCTCTAGAGCTACATATAAGTAATCAGTATAAATAAATAAATTAGTTAATGTAGATATTTAAAACTAACTATAGCTTTAGGTTTGAATGGGAAGTGTATGTTTAACTAAAGAAAAATAACTTGCTTATAAGTTTGCGATGTTATTCTAGTTGTCGCAATTTTAGTACCATATATCATCAATACAAGAATATCGTAACATTGATTTGTATCATGTAGATAAGAACAGAAAGATTTCATATGGCGAGGAATGGGCATTTCAACATTACCTGTACCTCTTATTTATAACACGATACAATTTATGTTTTACCTTTATTTCTTAAGTAAAGTTTTCTGATTAACTAACTAGATAGCAACTTTTAACAACCACAAAGGATATAAAGAACTATTTTTTATTCATTTTTTCATATTCCGCATGTTTTAAATTTTACATTATATTATATATATAAATCACATTAGCGTTCTTTAGAAGCAGATGATAATGATTATTTTGTTGCTGTCAGTTGTAAGGCATTTTTAAGATGGAGGGAAGAATCGAAAACTTTCGGCCTATTTTTCATTTTTATTTTTCATAAAGACGAACAACGTTCTGGTCGGCCCACCGAATTTGTTGATCAAATCAAAACCATAGTCAAGCATAATCATCATATAACTGATCGTAAGATAGCAAAGAGGTTAAGTGGATCGCATACTGCGATAGAAGACCATTTAAAATAAATTTAGCTTGTTAAAAAGCTCGATATCCATTGGGTATCGCATGAATTGAAACACCACGAATCAACATTTACGATATGTACCATAAATGTAATGAAACCGATCCTTTCTGAAAAAAATCATCACTGGTTACCACACGGTGTATACAGTGAGCAACATTATTTGTAAAGGATCATAGTGGAAGAAAAGCAAACCAGCTCTAAGCACATCGATAGCATCAGAAAAGAATCATGTTGTCAGTCTGGTAGGATTATTACAAAGGTTATATTATTATATTTTACTACTTCCAAAGAACCCAACGATCAAATCAGATGTGTACTGCTAACAACTCTAACAACTCACAAAACTAGATGAAATAAGCAAAGAAAAACGGCAAGAATTTGTTAATCGCAAAGAACTAGTTTTCCAAAATGACAACAGTAGACCTCATACATCTTTGGCAACTTACAATGTATTCCACAGTTTACAGAATATTTTAAATTGTAAAACAAAAGAGGAAGACCTTAAATCTCACTCAGTTTTTTGCTGAAAGGGATCAGGAATTTTACAAGCGCGGAATCATGAAATTGCAAGATAGATGCCGAAGACTAATTGATCAAAATGGAAAATATTTGGTTGATTAAAGATTATTTTTTGTATAAAATGAGTATTATTTCATACGTCAAAACCCAAATTACTTAGTTGCCAAAACAATAGTTTAACGTGCTTTATAAAACTATAAGGAATAGAGAATTTTCAAATAACAACTTTGAAAAAACATGAAATAATAGTTCAGCTTATCAATTACGTATTAAAAGATCATTTGGAAAAATGTATACATTTAAATACTTAAACATACAGAACTAGTAGTATCAACAAAGATTCTGCCTGCAAACTCCATTTAAACGAAACCCTCAGTACTTCGTCGTATTATCCAATGACTGTCCGTTACACTATATCTGCAACAGAAGATTTGCTTAATGATTAAATCCGGTCTAAATCATCAAAGAATAATTCAAAAATGGAAAGAAAATGTAAAAATTGAATAAAACTGTAGAACAAACTTAAAAGAGTTCAAAAATTCAAAGAAAATGCATTTTAAATTAAATGAAAATAATTATAATTGTATGGAAATGTGCCAAAACTGAACGAAATTAAAACAAACACTAAACAAAAGAAATACATTTGCAGAACTATTTAAAATGTATCTGTTAATGTTTCAAACATTCTAAAGAATATTAAATATTTTTCCCCGGCAACAACAGCCACGGACCGGTTTCGATCTTTTTGTCATCAGCGTAGCGCAGTTGGAGACCGGGAATCGAGATTCACTAATCTAAAGAACAAACATTTTCACCGTTTCTTTTAGAGATTAGTAAATTTTAATCTCTAAAAGAAACGGTGAAAATTTTTAACTCGTGCCACAAATCCCCACAACCTCGAAATCCTTAACCAGTTGTGTAATCCTCGTAACCCTTTAGTCAACCCAAAACCAAAACATCCACAAATCACCATTCATCAATTTATCTCATCAGTTCATAATGACATTAGCGATCATAACTTTCGAATGACATAAGACAGTTAACTTCGTAAGACATTAGTAATCATGACGTTTTTGACAGTTAAATCCAGGCTGAAAGACCGCGGGTGGATAGCCGCTGATTAGAAGAAACCTCAAGTCTGTACTCTGTCCACTTTATAAAAACTGTATAAATACTCACTTCTAATAATAAAGATGTTTTCTCTCTTTTTAACTCTAAAGGTTTACCCGGTGAGTGAAATTCTCCAAAGGTAAACTTATTTTCCTGTCACCCTTGCGCTACGCTGATGAGATCCAAAATAGATCGAAACATTAATATTGTTATAATTGTCACTGTTAACAGGTTATATCTTCTCCTCCGTGTGTGCTCACCTTAACGTGATGAGGAGCTTGCCTATTTAGCTGATCCTAAGTAATACAACATCGGGAGCTAAAACTCCCTGTAGGGTAACCCATGCTAAAGAGGACTTAAGTGGTGGATTTGACTAAACAGCATACAATACAGGACAGAAGGGGCTCTCGGCCATAGTAAAGGCCAAGTTTCTAGGAAAAGACACAAATTTCATGATTGACACCACCAGATATGAAAACATTACGGAACAGGAACTCAGAACTCCAGTTTCGGTAGAAGACGTGTGTGCTCCATCAGGCACCAAAACCTACACCGAGACCATCAAACGACATATAGTCAAGGAGGAACAGGAGAAGTTAATATGCGACTCCCTCATAAGAGAGATATGGGAGTGGACCCGACCAACAGGGTCGCTCCAAATTTCTCTAGATGGTATTACTGAGGGAGATTGAGCTTAAAATAGGAAGCTGTCTGGGCATCCAGAACAGAAAGGCTCAAATAGTTAAGTGGTTCACCACGAACTAAAGAAATATGGCATTCTGGTCGGGATGCCTCTAAGGTAAATCGAGCTGTTGAAGGGTTAGCACATCCAAGGTAAATGTCACCTATAGTATGGCCTGGGGAAAGTGACAGTTTGTTTAAAGCAGCCAGGAGAAAAAGAAATAACTCCGAAGGCTGTTGAAGACCACAGCACTCACCCTGGTTAGCTAAAAATAATGAGAACCCCAGCTCCGGTGCAAGACGAAGATGGACTGGGAAATACATTAAGTAAGTCTCATTTTGTTTATTATCAAGTAAATACAACCATGATACATGACACCATCTTCCCAGGCAAGTTCAAT
Source organism: Ontholestes murinus (assembly GCA_963969525.1). NCBI lineage: Eukaryota > Metazoa > Arthropoda > Insecta > Coleoptera > Staphylinidae > Ontholestes > Ontholestes murinus. The sequence continues at coordinate 44,824,156 of OZ018394.1, forward strand.
ATAATACAAATATACAACCTTTATGACAACACAGCCCTCATATACGAACCCTGGTTAACAAGCGAAAGGGTTGCCGGTATTGGCACTCTAAAAGGAAAGGTAAATTACTTCACCTCCACAAAGCCACGAACATGTATCTACACACCTAAGAATATGCACCGCATATTCTTACCATAATTTAGCACACCCGGACATCGGTCAGTGAGGAGGGTGCTGAGGGCAGGACTCTGATCTTGGCATCTGCCTACCTTCCGTATGACAACGAACCCCTTCCTCCCACATAATTTTTATTCCCAAATCGGGAAAAATTAATTATACTCTGTTCGTTGGATCTTTCGTCGTACGTCACAAATTATCGCTTCGAGAAACGACGCAAAAAAATTCAGTCTGATAAAGTAAACCAAATGCGTTAGAAAAAGAACGCACTGTAAAACTTTCGTCGTTTTTTGAAGCGATAGTTTGTGACGTACGACGAAAGATCCAACGAACAGACTATATACCGCAGTCAAATCGTTTCGACCAATCAGTTTTAAGCCTTTTTTTCTAAAGATATTAGAGACGCTGTACGATTTTTACATATGAAACCATTGTTGTTTAAACAGCGAGCTGCACCTGGGTCCGGGAAATCGACTGTGTCGGCCCTTCAACACGTGGTATGTAGGATTGAAGGATCGCTGGCTAATAAACAGAGTCTTATTGCAAATGCCACTCCTATAGCACCAGAGCCGTTTTGCGGACTCCCCATTTCGCACAGAATTTTGTGGTGCAAAACTGGGAAGAGAACAGAAGACGCAAGCAATGGAACAATGCACCAGGCCTACTACAATCAAAAGTCTTATAAAACTTGATCACAGCCATAAGGTGCTTGAACTCACAAGGAATGAGCTAAGAACTTTCACCGGACTCGTCAGGTCATTGTGTCCTCCAATACCATTTTTGAAAAATGCAAAAAGGGGAAAGTGGAAACTGCAGACTATGTTATTTGACAGACGAAACGACCGAGCACATACTATGGAGGACGTGGGACAGCTTGGTTAAGGGTAGAACAATAGATATGTTAGGTCTCCCAACCTCACTAGTACCCTATTTAACCTATAACCTCTAATAGCCTTTATAGACCTCGAAGGAGCTTTTGGTGAAGTTTCTTACAACATGTGTTCCCCACAACCATAACTGGATGAATTGGGGCCATGCTGAGGAATAGAACTGTAACCGCTCTTGATAGGGAAAGAAAGCGAGACAGTAGCTACCACAAAGGATGTCCACAGGAAGGGGTGCTATTTCTGTTTCTTTGTAATGTCGCTGCGGACGGCTTTCTAAGGCAACTAAACAATGGGTTGCGCAGATGACGTGATAATCCTACTTATTGGAAAATACGAGAGTGTTCTGACTAGCCTAATGCAGAGCGTTCTCAAAATCATAGTGAAATGATGCGAAAAAAACGTCATTTTCGGTGAATCCCATGAAGACAGAATTAGTACTGTAACAAGAAAATGGAAGATCAACATAGGTAGATTTCATAATCTTGAACAACCAGTTGTGCTTTGCAAACGAGGTGAAATAATTCCGTATAACACTGTACTTCAAGCTCAACTAGAAGAACCACTTACAAATTAAATTTACAATTTTACTTCTTTCCAGTTGTTTTGTACTGTGTCACTCACCGATCAGATTTTTACTGGACACATTGTTTCTTAATTTTCAACATCGTTGTCACATTTTTGATCTCAGAAACTCAAATGGTTCTGAAACTTAACAAAGTTTTAGATTTTGCCAAGGTAATAGCTACCCACTTGACCGCATTCAAAATTTAATTAATAAGTATGTTATTTCAACACAATAAATAATATTTATCCGCAAATTCCTACTCTAAATAACTAACATTTTTCGAAAACATCATCGAGTCGTGTTTGGAGCTATTATCGTTATAAATAATCAAACATTTTATTTAATTCTAACGATAACATTAACCCCTAAAGATGTTAGGTGTCAAAGAAATTTCATATCCCGAATGCAATTTTGTTTATGTAACACAAACTAGTCACAGCTTCGAAACATGATTTCCACAACTTTTATGGGCATTTAGACTAAATCAAAACACATTTTTAAACGTTGTCTTGCAATGTAAACATCGATTTGATGATGATCTAGTTAATTCTTCAATTTATATATTTTTATTTGAATTTAACTACTTAATATTTCAAATAATATAGTAACTTTTTAGTAGGTAATTATACAGACATTTTTTTTAAATTAACGGTTAATTACTATTGTATATTTAAGTAAACTGAATTAATATGATTAGATGAAATGTATATTATTTTTACGTTTCTCAAAATAATTCTCATGCAATATTAAAATGATTTATAGCGAATTGTTTAAAAGCTAAACATTTCTTACGGATATTGTAGGTCACGTTAAATGCGCTCGGAAAATTGAAAAATCTTTGTGCAAATAAAACGTTCCATCTTGATGCAGCTTGCGGCTATTTTCATTTCATTTTCCCATAAACGAATTTCTTCCACTGATAATAGTCCATCAAGTTTACTTTTGCTCGCGAACTTTAAAACTTTGTGAATTAAAAGCCTTATGTGCATGCTGATTTTACTATTTACTAACTCGGAAAATGTTTGATATAATTTACATATACTTATGTTTCCCCCGCGAACGTTTCACACTGATGATTTCGTAGTTATTTTATTTTTCAACTTGCAGGTAAACTTTAAACGGTTTCTCTCTATGTGATGTAATCAGTTTCAGTTTTACTCGGAATTTTATTTATAAAAAATAAAATAATTTATTATATATTAAATATCTTGTAAAATAATATTATATTCACTATATAAAATAATATTTTAAGAAAAATTTTAAATATGATGCAAGATGTTTAGGAAATTTTTTAAAATCATTAGGTGGAACTATTGAATATAAGTGGGCAGAAAATCAATAAAATCAAGGAAAAGATGTTGGAATTAAATCTAATCAATAAAAGAAGTGATAATGCAACTTCATAATTTAGAATTCCTACCTTCTTAGACCAATATTAGACAATTGGAAGCTTCTACCTCAGCAAACGGATGGAATACAAAAAAATCATTACCAGCTGTTACAGAAAGTATTGTAGAATAAACTAAAATTAATATCTTAATCTGAAATTTAAAAATGAACATTATCTGTAACTGAAAAGCAGGTACGTAACCTACGTCACATTTAAACAATCTGCAGATATAACTGGTTTAACTTAACTTGCATATCGATTGAGTAAACAAGAAACATTATTGTTCAAGTGATTAAAAGAAAAAAAGAGGCACTTACTATATGATGAATTAGTTTCTCACTTAACCCGTGGTGAAACATTTTTGTATTATTTTGATTGAATTAAAACACTTGAGAATGACTTATAGTCGAAACTAGTCGGAGTAAAATAAATAACAAGTGAAATCATACCAAGTGTTTTAATTCAATCAAATTAATGAAAAAAGAGGCTTTAAATTTGAGTTAGAAACTCAAATGAACTATCTAACTGATTAAAATCATTAGCCATCTGTCAAAGTTCTAAACTGATATTATTCAAATATTACAAGTATGTTCTAAAACAGTAATTCTGAGCAAATACAACTGGTTTAACACAACAAGAAATCATGATTGTAGAGATAATTGAAACCAAAAAAAGACACCCATAGACTGATACATTCCATTACAATTTAATTATTTAATTATTGAATGTACTTGTTTGCGTTTGTATGTTTGAGATAAAAGCTATAAACTATAATGAAGGCTATGTTTAGAAAATTGAGAAAAACCGAGAATAGACAGAAAAACCTCCAAAGAAATAATGTTACAAAATTATCTTAGAAAAAAAAGCTCTCGATAGACATTCATGTAAGATACTAAGAATGTACCCAACTAATGGATAATAGAGATACCGAAAGAGTAAACAACGACAAACAAATGAGAGTTGGTTAAAAAACACAGAAGAAGTCAAGGTACACTTTATGGAACATCCAAAAATAGTGCAATCAAAGGTGTTTGTCAAAAAAAAATCTCCATTTCTTTATTTTATGGTATTTTTACTTAGTTTGTGATAATTTCTAGTCTGTGTTATATACTTATACATCGTCTGTCCTTAAGGCTTTTTTAATACTAATACATTTTAAAGCGTTTTTTACTAATAGATTTTAATCTGCAGAATATGTAATTTTGTATTGTTTTGCCAACTATAGTTCTATATATTATTTATTTATTTAGTTGCTTGTTTTTTTGTGTTCCTATGTTTTATATCAAAAGTATTGTCAACATACATATGGTTTATTAGTCTTTAGGATGTCTGTGATGTTTCTGATTAGTTGGGTTCACTTTAAACCTGTTTCTTAGAATTCGCAAGTATGATATTGATCCCTAATAATTTTATTTCCAAAATGGTTCCAGCATTTTCCTGTTTCTATTTGTATTATTTCTTCTAAATTTCTTCTATGTTCCTATACATATTATAACTTTCTTCTGTTCTGATTTGTAAGTTTTCCACGCTTTTTTAAAATGTTTATTCGTTGTTTTACTCTTTCATTCCATCACGCTGGTCGTTTTTTCTCTAGATTAGTCCTAAAATATTTTTGTATATTTTCTATAATTATTCTAAGCTTGTATCTTCTATGTTTATATGTAATTCTTCTATTATTTTTCTTTATATAATTTCTTGTATTTTCACTACAAGCACGTAGTGATCGCTCCCAATTTTTAGTGATTAATTTCGCCTTGTTTATTTCTTTCCACTAAAATATAGTCAATTATCGATATTTCCGTTTTATCTTTTCTCTGTCTTGGGTATATATACAGTGCGCCCCTAAAGTATGACACATACCGTCAATTCGTCTCTTAAAAGGAATTAAAAAATCCATTTGAAAAAGCAATTGATGACGACATTACTCAAACAAATGACATATGAAAATAGATTTTTCCTCAAAACTGTGAGTTTTTATAAAACAAAATCGTACTGTTTGAGGATTTTATCCAAAAAGTTTTTGTTTCGCATTTACTGAATTTGTTCCATACTCTAGGCGTGCACTCTATATGCTTTTATGTTTAAAAAATGTGCTATTATCCTATTATTAATTTTACAAAAATCTATTATTCGATTGACATTATTTGTTATCTTATCTTTGCCATATTTCCTTACGACTTTATAACCATTCAAGTCTCCTGTAATGTATATTGTACCTTTGCTGTTTTCTGTAGCTATGTCTAGGTCTTCCCAAAACTTATCTATTTCTTCGGCATTATCGTTCTCGTTAAGACCTTATACTGCAATAATTGTTATTGTTTTGTTTCTGTTCAGTATCATCTCTAATATTATTTCTGTGTGCCCATTTATTAATAATTCGAGCCATGTTTTTACGAATGATACATACTACAACCGCACATGCTTAGTTTTCTTATTTTATGCCATTGTATATTAATATGTGTCCGTAATTTAGTAATATTTCTTCCTGTTCTTTCTTTTTTGTTTCGATGATTGTTCGAATGTCTATTTTCTGCTTCTCAAATTCATCAGACAGTTCTTATTCTTCTTATCCCTCTTAGGTTCCATGTAGCGAGTTTCCATATTTTCATAGGTTTAACTTTTAGTCCTCTGATATTTTGATGTTGTTTTCGGATAAATTGTTTAAAATTTCTATATTATTATCATTTCTTTTTTGTGTATTGTTAGATATCATTATTGGTTTAGTTTTGTTAGGATTATTTGTTAGTTTAGAGGCTTCTTCATCTCATTTCTGTACTCTATCATTTATAATGATTATTTTGTATCCAACTTTTGCATCATTTCCTTTATCCTTTTTTCTCTTGCAATTTTCCTGATTATTGCTTGCATTTCTTGCTCTTTTTTGTCATATTAGATTCTATATAAACACGTTCATATTTTGTTTTTAAATTTATTTTTGTTTCTTAGTGTATTTATTTTCTGTTTGAATTATACACTTTTGGTTAGCGATTTGTAATACGCTTCTTAATTTAATAGGTAAGAAATTATAGAATTCATCATTATCGTTTATTTCGAGTCCTGTTATTAGTAAGTTTTTTTTCTGCTGTCCCTTTCTAGCTTTTCTACCTTTGCGTGTAGATCTTTAATATCATTCTTCATTATTTTATTTTCTCGTTTTTTATTAATTATTAGTGGTATTGTTTTTGCTCTTCATAAGCGCATTAATTATTATTAATATGGCATAATCATCTCTTTCAGATTATTTTTAGGCGATGTTCATTTAGCGATTTTGCTTTTTCCAAAACATTCTTCAAAAGTTAAAGTTAATTAGTTGTTCGTTCTTCGTTTACACTCTCTATTGTTTCAATTAATTAATGTATTTGGTTTTCTAGGGTGATTTTATTTCATTGTAGTAATTATATATTTATTGTTTTTAATTATATGTGTATGTGTGTTTGCCTATGGTGAATGTTTATATTCTATTAATTGGTTTCTGATCTATGTATTTCATGTGCCGTTAGGTCTGGGTCATCCCGTCGGAGACCGTTACCAACTTATTTTGTGATTGATTTATATCAATGAATTCTAATCTATAAATCACTTTATTTATTCATCTGTTTAAAACAGTTCTTATCTTCCCTTTGTTCAATGAATTTCAGAATCACACTCTTTCTCTTCACTTCCTACTGTTTCATTTATTTTCACTGCAGTTATATTAGTTTCTTGCACACTTTTTGAAGGAAATGATGTGTCGGGTATCGCGTCGTCAAAATGTATATTGTCATCTATAAAAAAATTTCTAAAAAAATCTCATCTCCACTGATGAGACTACACATTATAAAAATAATTGAGATTATCCAGTACATTTTTGGAAAGAAAAGCTACTAGAATTTTGTCCGTCTGACATTTTTTATTCAATTATAGTTTTGAGCCTTGAGGAAATTGTTATTCAAATGATTTTTTCTTTCAATAATATCTAGCGTTCGTTAAAATTAATAATTATTGTAATTTTTTTATATAAATATTTTATAAAACGGGTTTTTATTAATTTTACAAATATTAAAAAAGTGTAAATTGCCACTTAAAAAAATAATTATTAGTTAAATAGTTTTCTCCAAATTTACAAAGAATTAAGATAAAACCCATTAAGAATAATAGAGTGATTTGTCAATTTATATTAGAACTTTTAAATATTTTTCATTCTGATCTACATTTGTTTTTCACCAATGTATGTTTTTTGGGCTAGGATAATGACTAAAGTATTAGTACCAAAAGGCAGTGATCAATTTACTAGGAAAGGTCAAGAGAACGCCAGGATAATAAATAATTTATTATCATAGGTTAGGATTACGTTAGAATAGTGAATAATATATTGGGCTAGGCCAACAATACGCCATAGCAATGAGTAAATTATTAGTCTAGATCAAGGGTACGTTAGAGTAAGAATATTTATTGGGACATGTTAAAAATAAATAATGATTAAAATGTATTAAAGTCCTTTAAGTTGTAGAAAATTAACTAATAATTATAACAAATCTTATTGAAACTACAAAAGACATCACTTATTGAAACAACTACTTCTCCGGCTAATACCTCGACAGACATTGAATGATACAAAGGTAATTTGGGTGTTACAAATAGCAAGGCTATCAAAGCAACACTAGTTTAAACGTATTTATTTCTCTAAATTAAACAAAAAATGGATGAATATACGTTAAATTGTTTTTGAGTACCATATTTACTAGAAATTAAGAAGATATATTGCCAAGACTACTCTTGACTGATCCCGTTAACATGGAAAACATCTCATTATTGGCTGCGACGCACCACGCAGTACGGGGCAGCTCAGATATTAATAATAGGGGTAAGTACCTTCTTGATTATGTATGCGCTACTGGTCTAGACATCTAAAACATGGGGAAAACCCACGTTTATAAACGCAATAAGGTAAGAGATATTTGATTTGACCTTAACCACAGCGTACGGCGCGGCGCGGAATTAATAAAAAATGGTCGTGTATGCCCAAAGCCCTCTATGTTGGACCACAAAAGACAAACTTGGCATTCTATAACTAGTGCTTACTGCCCGAACTTCTGTGCCCCAAATTGTAACATTACGACCATAAAGGAATTAGAACAGACCTCACTACACCTCAGTGATATTATCGTAGGAGCCTATGGGAAATCATTCAACAGAGTTAAGAAAACAGGCAACTGGTCGGCCTAAATGAATGGCTTGGGAGGCCTACTGCGAGAAGATCGACAATCTGATCCCAGCAAATAGACTCAGGAAGATCCTACCAAAGGATCATATCAATGCGGTCGGCATCTAAAAAGAACTGATGGCAGTGACACTAAGGATCAACAGGAAAATTTAGAGCTTCTTCTAGGTACTCACTTTCCAGGATTAAAAATAGTGGCTAAAAATACAGTTGCGGCTCTTAACGACTCAGTGGCTCACTGCTCGAATCGAGACAGCCTCTGTTTAGCAAGAAAAATATTCACGCTCAGCAAAATTATTTGGGCCATAAACTGCTTTAATCCATGTAAATCCCCAGGTACAAAGCAAGTTATGCACTAAGGTACATACCGGGGTTGTGGAGGGAAGCAATAATGGTATTTATACCTAATATGGGCAATATGCCTCTAGATGAATTTTAATCATATCGACCCATTAGACTAACCTCATTTCTCCTAAAGACTATGAAGAAAATAATCGAGAAGCACAAATAGATTGACGCACCTATAGGAGCACCTTAAAATGTCAAGCAGTTCGCATTTCAAGCTTGCAAATCCACCGCTGATGCTCTACGCTATCTCGTCAGAAAGACAGAATGAGCCATCCTGTACAAGGAAATAGAACTCGGAATATTTGTAGATATAGAGGGGGTCTTTAATAACACCTCATTCTCTGCAATAAATATCCTTCCACGATAAGATGCCTGGATGCAATGCCTCAAAGCCGACTAGCAACAACTTCTCTAGCAGGATCCATGACTGAACAAAGGATTGTCCTCAGGGGAGAGTTTTGTCCACCATAATATGGTCAAAAGTGGGGACGGACCGACTCTTAGATGAACTGCATGAAAAGGGCTTCATATCCCAAGGCTATGTAAATGATATCGCCTTAATAATCAGGGGCAAGCATGAAGGCAGTCTTACGATCCTAATGCAAAAAGCACTGAATGGCATCAATAACTGGTGTGTTTGGGAAGGAAGTGTTAACCCGAATAAAACCCGAATAAAACGATCATATTTCCATTCACGCTCCATATAAGGGCTCCCTCGCTGAAGGGAATGGGAATAAACCTCTCCAACGAAGTAAGGTATCTGGGTATAATTTTGGATGCAAAACTGACGTGGAATCAACATATCGATAAAATCATGGCTAAGGCAACGACGTCGCTCTGGGCGGGCCTGTTGGAGGCTAATGGCAAAACCTTTGTCGCAGAGGCCACGCAATCGATCCCAACCGCAGGATTGCAGACAATAATTGGCCTCGCTCAATCTAGTAGTACAAAAGGAGGGACTTGTGGTGGCCCTCTGACTACACCCGAGGAAGAAAACAGTGCTTGGCAAGACACTTAGAAATACTTCTGCAAATCGACCTGGTCCTGTCCAAACCGACTGACATTAGGTCTAGGTGGCTACTAATTTGAAATACCGTTTAAGGTGTCGATTGAGGACTCCAAAACGACTTTGATGAGAGTCAATGAGTTTGGCCGAGGAATATTAGCCATATACCCGGATCGTACCAAGAAAACAGAGAATAGGCATTTATGGTGGAAGTAATTGCAATTGATATGTGCGCCAGAGGTTGTCTCGATTTATACAGACAGCCAAGCCGCATTAAAAGTCGTTAGAACATATAGTCTGTCTGGGAATCTCGACGATCCCTCTCGCAATGAGCGAAGAATAACTTGTTGACCCTCATGTGGGTTCCAGGGCACGGGATTTTCGAAGGCAACGAAGAGGCAGATGATCTTGCAAAAACAGGTGAAAATGCCACTACTAATGGATCAGAGCCCTTTTGCTGACTCCACTTGGCGCACAGAAGAGAGGTGATGCAAAAATAGGAAGAGGGCATAAGATGCAAGTACTGGAACAATGTAGCAGGCCTACATCAATCAAACTCGATCACAACCATAAGGTGCTTGTACTTTCGAGGAACGAGCTAAGGACTTTCATCGGACTCATGACAGGATATTGTGCATTCCGGTACCATTTGTGGGAAATGGGAAAAGAGGAAACTGGAAACTGCAGACAATACGACCGAATACTTGTAACAAAGTTGATCAATCTGTGAAGCTGATGGTAATTGATAATGAAACACACGAGACCAACAGCCAAAACAATTATTGGCTCAATCCCGGCGAGTTGACTCAAATGAACGCTAATAAAGAATTAATCATACGAGAACAACAGCTAAAAATGATATTAATTCAATCTCTTTGTGTTGGCCTAAATATATACTAATTGTCGATTAATAGGAAAGAAAATTTTATTGTGTGCTTGGTGGTACTTAATTCGAAACTATACCATCCAAAACTGATCAGACTAAAGCAGGAAATCGACCTAGGTTGCATATAGCATTAACGACATGCCATTCCTGACATGGCACTAATCAATTATCACATTTTTAAAATTTGTAAAACTTCCTAATGGTATAAAACTGGCATGCAGAGAGGAGAAATGATGTGATAAATTTTATTACCAATTGAGATGAGGATTTCAAACACAAAATTATAAAATCTCCTTTAAAATGAAAAAAGTAACTATGTTAACTTCATTGTAGAAATATAGTAAAGCTTTCCACATTACTTCTTCTTCTAGTCTTCTTTTAACTCTTAATTGGGTTATTGAGTACGTGAAACTGTTGATTTGAGTAAACGAGTCAAAAAAGTTGGGCGACTTAATTATTATGTTTAATTAAATAAAAATAATTGAAAAATCCAAGGTGGGTTTAAAAGTTATGGTTTGGAAAAATGTATGCTAGGAATAATTTCAAGTAATAGGTTTTCTAACGGACTATCAAAATTCAATAAACAATTTTCATGTTTTTTCACCTCAATTGCTTCCAACATATTTAATCTATTATCCGTTTTAATAATTCAGTGTTTTCTATTGAAAATTTGTGGCCCGTGGAGATTGTGTGATGTGCGACTGCTGTTTTTTCAATATTCTAATTTTTAGTGTGATATGTGTGTTTTTTACGTTAATACATTTTGTTGGGTTTGTCCAATGTAAATTTTATCGCAATGGGAACATTTTATTGAATAAATTCTAGATTTTTCTAAGTAGCTTATTTTATTAAAAGAATTGCCTAAAATAAATTTTAACCGAGTGGTTATGTAATATGCGGGGGTGAGGTTAAATTTTTTAAACAATTTGTTCAATTTTTGATTTAATTGTTGTTTTTATTTTATCCTAAAATATTTATTTTCACAAATTTCTTTGATGGGTTATAACTTTATTAAACAAACGAATATAATAATATTTTTGTAAATAAAATAATAATTACAGATTTTCCAGTTATTAGTTAAATTATTTAAAATAATATATGTTTAACCTGTGATGAATGATAATTTATAGTAATATATTATAATTATAATAATAGCCATTAAGAATAGAAATATTGTGGATCCTCCGCCATGTTATTTGTGTATGTGTGAATGAGCTTATTACTTAAGAAAATATTAAGGAGTATTATTATTTATATATTACATTATTAAAACGAGATAAAAGTTTGATATTATTTTATATCAAACAAAAGTAATTAAGATAATGAGTCATATTTACAATAGGCTTAGATTTTAGCTTAGACAGCTTGAGTATAATTTTCAGATATAGTTTCGTTGCCTAATTAATAAATACATTCCGATAAACTAATTTCTAAGAAAGGTTCTAAGGGTACGATTTTTTTAAATTGGACTCTAGGCAGACCATGATGCATTTAAGTTAATATTGATAATTAAAAATAAATAAAATAATTCACTTCTTTCATTACAATAAATTAAAGAAGTGATTCCAACAAAACTAATTGACTTATTTATTTTGAATTATATTTTTAACTACAAGTTGATAGATTTGATATTAATAATTGAAATAGGTTATATAAAAATCATTTTATTTTATTGGAAGAATTAACTGACTCATATCAACAATATATTGATATAAATATATACAAGAAACGTAATATTTCGCAATATTGTCAAGTTTCGTTATATAAAATCAATTTTACGTTTCGAGTTCCGCTGTTAAGTGAAAATCTTGTAAAAGTCTCCGTTTTCAGGGTGAGGGCGACGGAGAAGAGAGGTCTTCGGTTCTCTGCCGGCTGTGTGCATGTTTGACAGCTGCTCTATCAGAAAGTACGTCCTCCTGGGGAATTAAACACGGCCCCGTTTTCCATTTAGGCCGCCGTCGACCCCGCGCCACCGCCCCCCTTCCCACAATGCAAACTTTAATGTTGCCCACCAACCAAAAACTCTAAAATATCGAACCCTAACTTTTCTCCTCCTCGGGAAAAAGCAACTGTGAAACTTCGTAATCTTTATGTAGTAATGTGAAAATATTGTGGGAATTTATGTATGGAAATACGACTGTTTTTTTTTCTCAGTGGTCTGAGCTAAGACTTGGGCAAATTAATTTATTGCGTAGAGATTTCATGGGGGAGATTAAGTTAAATATTTGAAAAAGTATTTATGTTGTTGCAGGTTTTAATTATTTTTATCTCTTTTGCAAAAATTAAGATTAAATGTGATAACAAATATGTATTTATAATTTTATGATATATATTAAATTTAAATTGAAAATTCTCTTAATGTTCTACGAAATGTACAATTTATTATAATTTCTATACTTATAGATTTGGATTTTAGATTGACATTTTGGTTTAAGGAAGTTTTCTAATAAAATGTCTATATTAAAATAAATACATACAATCATTAAAAAAAATATTACATATGATTATCTACATTTATAAAGAGTATGTTCAATTTTTTTGCAAGGGACTCATTTTAAATATTTTATAAATAAAAAACATATTATCTGCAATAATGTTCTATATTCAATTAGCGTGGTTATGGACTTTAGACTAAATTAATACATACTAAAATAGATAGTTCTAGTTTTATATTAAAGGTAAATGCAAATATTAAAACGTATTTAATTAAACTATTTACTTAGCTACGGTATAAACTTGTATTTTTACGAATAAATTGTTTATGAATACATGCATGTTTCCATAATATTGTTGCTTATGCAGCAAAATATATTTATGTAATCAAAAAACATCAAGCAATCATGGCCCATACATTATATTTTTATTAAGTTCGCAGTTGGTAATATTCTTTAATATATTTCCACCCGTCGGTAGGGACGGAGAAAAGTCCTCATTACACTAATGACTTGTGTCCTCTCTCCTCTTTGATACTTTGATATCATGAATGCAACTTAAGTTGATGACCGTGCAGAGTGAATTATAAGATTGTGGCGAGATACCTGCTTTATCGACTCGAGCCATCTATTTTCCCCTAGGGGCCAACGAGAAGGGCTCGTCTTCAATATTATCAGATCGCCTTTCAGACACCATTGACCCTACGGACACGCTACATTTGTGTTTTATCTAATTTTAAGGTGTTTCTGCATTTCTGAACCACTCACTCAAAGATTACAGATTCCCACTCGAGCTCGATGGCGGACTAGATCTAATCTTATGTCTCAATAAAGAAATTTAATTAAGAAACCTAACTAATCATTTATTTTGTTATATAAAGAAATCCCTTCATGTCCCTTCGATTCCTATAATTTTAATATAATATTTCTTGCATAATTTTCTTACTTATGTATTGGTGAAATATTATGTAAAAATAGGAAAAAATAACAAATAACAAGACGTATATCTTGAATTTTGGAGGCGTTCACTTCGTAGTAGATTTTCAATGAATAACAAAAAAACGTTTAACTTTTTTATACTACTTTTTATTTTTACACAATACTTCACATAGTAATCATTATCAAACTATGTACTTAAAATGTAAATAACAAGTGTATATACAGGGTCCTGCAACAGTGTGTCAGGCTTTCCTAGCGCCTTTCTCGTAAGAGATAGAAAAAATGTTTCGTATAAAAATTTATTGATTTAAAAATCTCTATGCCGTAAAATTATTTTCAAATATACAGGGTGTCCCAATTTTTCGGCATAACAAAAGCAAACATTTTTTTTTAAATGGAACACCCTGTACATTTTTTCATTTTCTAATTTGGATAATATTTTATAACTTGAACCTTTTTCTGGTTTTTAATTTCGATATGGCATTTCCGAGTTATTGACGTTTTTCTGAAAAAAATGTAAAAAGCGGAGGTTCACAAAAAAATTATTCTGATGTTCTATTTAAAATTTAAGAAATTTTTTTTTCCTATGGTTGGTCATAAGTACTGTTTATGTACCAGTGTTAAAAATTTTCACTTTGGAGGAACCCTGCCTTTGAATCAGACACGCCATTTTCTAAAATTTCAAAATATCGTAACTCTTTTTTTTTTAATGGAATCATATATTATTTTAAATTTTATATTATTCTGCATTTAATTTCTTACAAAAAATATTAAGCATACCCTACACCTAAAAGTGATATTTTTCAAGATATAAAAGAATGTATATTTCAAACGGTCCTTGAATACGAATTTGTTTTTGAATAGATAGCCATGACTGAAAATATGCATCTGTCAATTAAACAATTAGTTTGACATGTAAATCTCTCTGATATTTGCTGCAAAGTGATTCTCTCCGTTTCGCGGTATAAGTAGACAGCAAATTATCATTATGGATTTCGAAAAGGGCGAACGGAGGAGAAATGTTTTAGGAACTTACTCAATAGATTTATTGAAATGGGAAGTGTGAATTACAAAAAACCAAAAAGAAGAAAGCCTATTATCAACGAGGAAAACCAACTTTCAGTGCTATTAGCAGCAACTGAGCATCCCAACGTAAACCAAAAAGACATTGGTGAAGGAACTGGCATAAATCGATATCATGCATACCATATTCAGCTACATCAAGAATTGAGTAATACTGATTTTCAATTTCGTTCCGAATTTTGTATCTGGGGAAGACAGGAAATTCAGGACATCCCATAATAACGCATCTGTCAACAGGCAATTTTCACTATTATTCAACTGATAATCCGCATGTTATGAGACAAGTTGATCATCAGCATCGACGGTCTTTGAATGTCTGGGGCGGAATTTTTGGAAACCATGTAGTAGGTCCACATTTCTTCGAGGGCCATCTCAATAGGCCTATGTATTTGCACTTCCTGAATTGAATTACCCGGAACGTTAGCTAATATACCCTATCTAACAAGAAACAGGATATGGTTTTAACAAGACCTGTCCAATTTTCGCAAGACGTGAGGGCATTTGATTTTTCCCAAACAGTGGATTGGTAGGAATGGACCCACCAAATGGCCTGCTAGATCTCCGGATCTAACAAAATCTGACGTTTTCTTGTGGGGATACTTAAAAGAGATTGTTTTTTAAGGAACCACCAACAGCACCAAAGAATATACATCAACGAATTGTGGAAAGGTCTTTTCAGCGGCGAATTAATTTGTGCCTAAATGAAAATTGAAGACATTTTGAACATTTACTGTAGTAAATAATTTTGTTATCTTTCGCGGCTTTGGAATAAAATAATGAATCGTATTATCTGTTTCTGTTTATCTCACATTGACACTTACTTGCATTTTGTTAGTTATTTTGCCTCAGCATGATCAACTCTGTACATAGAAGTATGTATAATTAAATGGTTATTTTTATGAAACCTATTAAATATCTCAATAACTATGGGGTTTAGACATGTTATTATTTGCAAAGTTTGGCATTTCTTTCTAATCTAATCGAATAATAAGAAAAATAATTGTTTTCGCCTATCTGGATAGCGCTGAGCATAAATTCTTTAGGCTAGCAAACAATTAATTCCACCTTCTCCAGTAGCATATATCACATCAATTAAGTCTTCTCAAAAATTGCATTGTTATAATCGTAACATACAATGCAACCATACATACCAAACTTATTGTTTAATTGACAGATGCATTTTTTTCAGTCATAGCTATTTATTCAAAAACAAATTCGTATTCAAGAACCGTTTATATCTTGAAAAATATCAATTTTAGGTATAGGGTATGCTTAATATTTTGTGCAGGAAATTAGATGCAGAATAATATAAAAATTAAAAAAATATATGATTCCATTTAAAAAACAAGAGTTACGACAATTTGAAATTTTAGAAAATGGCGTGTCTGATACAAAGGCAGGGTTCCTCAAAAGTGAAAATTTTTAACACTGGTACCTAAACAGTACTTATGACCAACCATAGGAAAAAGAAAATTTCTTTCTTTAGAATATTTTTTTTGTGAACCTTCGCTTTTTACATTTTTTTCAGAAAAACGTCAATAACTCGGAAATGCCATATCGAAATCAAAAACAGGGTGTTCCATTTAAAAAAATGTTTGCTTTTGTTATACCTCAAAATTGGGACACCCTGTATATTTGAAAATAATTTTACGAGAAGAGATTTTTAAATCAATAAATTTTTATACGAAACATTTTTTTCTATCTCTTACGAGAAAGGCGCTAGGAAAGCCTGACGCACTGTTGCAGGACCCTGTATAGTAAATCTAAAATGCTTTGAAGCTTTGAGCACCCCTCTCATCAGATCCAGCTGGTCGTTAAGGCAGGAAATTCCCGGATTAATTTTTGCTTTGTGTATTTCGATGGCCTATAGTAAATTATTATTATTATTATTATTATCTGCTAAAGGCAATAAATTAAAGGAATTCATCATAAGATACGAGTATGTATTTCACAAAAAGGATCAACTAATATTATTCAAAATAATAATACCGTGCATACTGAACCAATTAGAAAGACAGCACGAAGACTGGCACTGGCAAAGAGAAAACACTAATAGGATCATCAAGGAAATATAATTCGATAACATAACTCTAAAGTCAATTGTGTATAGATGAACAGATTCGATGTAATATTGTTTCCCGTCAATTTAATAATGTGGCTATAAATAATAAAACACCACTCAATAAGTCTCCAGTCTAACGAAGAAAAACATATTTTGTTTTAGAAGTTCCACTTTATTCATCAACATACTTTTCTTCAAGAGCGATAAATTCATTGCAACACTCCTCTAACTTTGCGATGTCCTTTATGTTAATCGATTTGTCTTTGTTCTCAAAATAAGCCGCAGCTTCGACAGTCACTTCTTCATTTGAGGCAAATTTCTTTCCCTGGAGCCTTTTTCATATTTAAAAAAAGCTAGTAGTCCAAATCTAAAGAGTACAGTGGGTGATAAGGCAAATCAAAGCAAAAATCATCCAATTTAACCATTGGCTCCATCGACTTGTGACATGGAGATTGGTCCTGGTGAAACACCAATTTTTTCTATTGCATGTGGGGCCGCTTTTTTGATTTCTGCACTCAATTAATCCAATAATGTTATTTAATATTCAGGCCTCTGAATCGTCGACGCCTTATTGGTTCTGATCAGATGTGAGCAAATGCGGCACTCACTTGTGAAGAAACTTGCGCATGCTCAAATTTTCATGTAAAATTGTAAAAACACTACCTTTTAATATACTTGTGAATATTTTTTATGTCTTTTGGAACAACTACCGATTTTGGGCGACCATAGCGTTCATCATCATCGATGCTTGTACGACCTCGTTAAAATTCAGCATACCAGTCAATATTGATTTCCCTGGTGCAGAGTCCCCATAATGTTTATCAAGACACTATCGTATTTGGCTCCAACAGTATTTTTTCTCATCAAAAAACAACGTCTAATCAACATACGCAATTCATTTCTATCCATTGTCTTGAAAATTTCAAAACAATGACTGTAACTTCTAAACTAATGAACAGAATTCCATGAGCGTGCTGTTTGAAGGTTAGTACTACCCGAAAATCACATTGGTCTGTCAATAATATTTCTATATATGTGTTATTTGCAGTCATAATTACTTTAAATACACTTGCTATATCTACTATTATCTCGATGCTTATCTTTAAAAGAGGATATTGGCATGCAGAAATAGCTATCAAAAGACCCTTAACAGATGATATTAGCCATAATAATATATTTCAATTTAATGCTATTTAGTTTAATGCTTTCAAGCAGCGCAAAAAAACAATATTCAAATGGCTCTCTTGGAAAACCTATCTGATATGTACAAGGTGCAAAAGAAGAAGAGGACATTCTGGGAAGCGTTGTGATAACCATCAGCAGGTTGCGGCACTATATGGCAGTGATGTTAAGGAAATAAACAGTCTACAATTTTTGTAACCATGTATCATCGGACCTTATTCTTTTGTAAATGAACAATAACTGTCAATACGGATCGATACGTGGAGGTGTTACATTTTTTCAGTACTCGAGAATAACAATTTTCAAGAAACCTGGCTCCAACAAGATAAAGCGATGCCATATCTTACAAGACGATCAAAGGATGCGGTAGACCACCAGATTTGCCCGTTTGTTATGTTCACTTCTGGGGCTGCCTTAAATGTAAAGTATTAACAACTCGACTTAGAACTGCGTTAAAACAGAGAAATTATGATAGGTTATAGCTTAGGTTATATGTTAAATATAGTCCTATTGAGGTGTGTTAGCCTCTCGTGAACTGCGACCTAACAGATCTATTGTTCTACCGTTAACCAATCTCTTCCCAAGCAAGCAGCCACACGTCTTCCTTTAACCTGTTAAGTCCAATGAAAGTTCTTAGCTTGTTCCTTGTGAGTTCAAGCACCTTTTGATTGATGTAGGCCTGGTACATTGTTCCAGTATTTGCGTCTTCTGTCCTCATCCCATTTTGCACCACCTTTCTTCTGTACGCCATGGGGAGTCCGCAAAACGGCTCTGGTCCTATAGGAGTGGCATTTGCACCTCATTTAAAAACACTTGTTATTTTCCATATTAATATATATTTAATTTCCTGACACGTGGTTTGGTTAATTACAACCATTATCAAAGGATGAAATTCACTGTATCATCCTTTGATAATAGTTGTAATTAACCGAAACACGTGTCAGGAAACTGAATATATATATATATATATATATATATATATATATATATATATATATATATACAACATCTTTATTAACAGACAAACGTACAACAAAAATATATATAATACATGTATGGTAGATGATGTTAGTGGATTAGTCCGTTAAATGGCTATCGACCAGCGGTCTTCCAGCCCGGATTTGTCAGTCTTTATATGTCTCGTCAGTCTGTCTCTAATGGTGGTGATAATGATGGATGATGTGATTCGATGAATTCGAATGTTGTGAATGAAGGGGTTTTATATTTAGGGATTCGGTCAGGATTTCTGCGCAGGCAATAAAGGGAAAGGATGTGTTGGTTGAAGGAGTTTTTAGAAAATTTTTCGCTAAGGTATAGAAGGCGTTCATTGATAGGAATAACAGAGGTAGTGTCATATAGGAGTTGGTTAGAAGGATTATGTAAAGGATTGCTAGGATGGCGGATTTTAGTTATAGCTCTTAGGGATGATCGCTCGCTAACTTGTATATTATGGATAGTGGGATTGCAGGAGTTTTCATTTTTTTCATCATTTTGTAAATTTTAACGGCTGTTTTTATGGATATTCCTTTGTTTTTATAGGTTAGATTCCTAAATAATTTGGCCCTTGTAATGATTTTAGCCTTAATTGAAGCTGTGTGACTTTTAAAGTTTACTTTTTGATCTATGGTAATGCCTAGGTATTTTATGGACGTAGAAGGGGAAACAATTGTGTGGGAGATATGGATATTATGTGTAGGATTGTTGTTGCGGTGATAGGGAATTAGAAGCTGGGATTTGTGGGGATTGATTTTAATTCGCCATTTTGCAAACCAGTGCTCCAGGGTGTCAATAAGCTGCTGAAGGGATTGCAGAGCTTTAGGAACGGAGGGTGCATGGGAAATGAGGGCTGTGTCATCTGCAATTTGAAGGAGATATTTTGAGAAATTAAAGTGAAGGGTGTCAGGGTTGTAGATGTCGAAGCAGAAGATGTTGTAAAGTAGTGAAGATAGAGGGGATCTTTGAGGTAGACCTTGAACAGGTGTACAAGGAGGGGAGTAGGAGTTGTTGATTTTGACTTTGAGGGATCTGTTTGAAAGGAATTGCTTAATGACAAAAATAATGTGGAAAAGAATTTTGAGGAGGTAACATTTATACAACAGACCTTGATGTCAGACAGAATCGAAGGCTTTTTGCACATCCAGTAGTAGGATGGCTGATGATTTTCCTTCAAGGTGTGTTGATTGGAGGTAAGGATGGTAAGATGGAGGGTAGTGGAACGTTTTGGTAGGAAGCCAAATTGGTAATTCGGGATGCGGTCTTGGACGTGGGATAGTATTTTGTTTTTAAGGAGTGATTCATAGAGTTTTCCTAGGACGGGAAGTAACGTAATGGGACGGTAGCTGGATATTAGGGATGGAGGATGGTCACGTTTTGGGATACAGATGATAATACCAAGTTTCCATTCGGAAGGAACATATTGGTGTTGGTAGATGAAATTAAGGATATTAAGGATATGAACGTGTATATGGTGTGGTAAGGATTTTGCTATATGTCTATGTACTGGGTCGTGTCCAGTCGCTGTATTTTTGCCCTTCTTTAATATGTTAAAATAGTCCTCTTCTGTGAAAATCTAGGTCCGTCGGTTTTGAACTGTCATTAAATCTAAAGAAATCGTTGTACCAGTCGTTTACGAGCTGAAACGTTGCTTGGTCAAAATGAGGGTCTTGTGTCTTTGAATAAATAAAATTGAAATGGTCTGCAAATTTACGTATGATAATGTCTAGGTCTGTTATAGTCTCGTCAGTAATAGGGTCGTACAGTTCTTGTAATTTGTCTGTCTTTTTGTATCTGCTAAGTTTCCTAATTTCTGTCCAAAACTTTTTACCTCTTGAGTCATTGATTTTTCTACAGCTATTAATCCAAGTGTCCGTCTTATAAAACTGAGTATATTAATATTGAAAATAACAATAGTTTTAATTCAAATGATTCAAAAAATATTGAAATACAAAATTTTTCGGTTTTTTTTTAAACTATCACAATAAAGACAAATTAGACTACCGTCAAAAAGTCAAGACGAAATTAAGTTGCATTTAGTTTAAGAGAAGCAGAGCGAATTGATTTAACGTTGTTATGGAGATGGAAACATTGAAAGGTAACTTGATAAGTAACTCATTTTGTATAATTTATAAGAAAAACATTTTCGATATCTCTAAAACAGTCAAGTTTAACTCTATGATGTACTATACGAATTTTGTTAAAATTTTGAGATGAATTGAAATTTGGAATAATATACAGGGAAAAAGCTAGTTTGTTTTGGGCTGACTTTTTGACTGATCCTGTATAATTAATTTGTATTTATTGTAATAGTTTTTAAAAAAAACCTAAAACTTTTTTATCTTAACATTTTTTGCTAGCTATCTTCCTTTAGGAGATATTCAACCATTTCCATACATATCAGCGACCCTGTATAACGTATTAAAAACAACACCATGAAGTAAATCACGAGGTATTCAGATCAATTGTCTTGCCTAGTATACTGGAAAAGATGACGTTTGCACTTCTCAGAAGCAGAATAGTAAAGAATTCAAATTCACCAGAGAAAAACAAGTTTTAGATTTGAGCATTTCAAGAGAAAGCAATAAACTATAATATTTCATATATAGAAAACCCACTGCTACAGACACAATCATCCCATCAACATCACTACAATCAGCGAAGAAGATTTTAACCGAGAACTGCATTCAATTTACCAAATTGCCAAAGAAAAACAAGGTAAACAGGATCCTGAAACGGAAAGAAAGAAGAAAAGCAGTTCAAAAACTCATGTTCAATGGAGAGGGAACCAAAGAAGATAGCATGTTCGCAGCCATTCCATACATGAGCTAGAAGATTGCAAAAGAACTTACCAAACACAACGTCGAAGTAATAGAAGTCAACAGAGAAAATAAAATAAAAAACACTTAGTTAACAAGCAAATAGGGACAATAGATCCACGAGAAAAATCCGGCAGTACAATCCAGTACAATTTGAGAACTACGATAGAAAATATATAGGACAGACAGTAAGAAATTTCAAGATCAAGTACAACGAACACAAAGAGGCAATAGAAAAACAAACGACGGGAACAGGATTATCCGAGTATTCAAGACATCAATTAGCCGATATCAAACCAATCTGCTTTGCAGAAAAAGGCCGAAAATTAAATCTCCTTGAAGGTCTGGAGATTAAAAGAGCCATTAGGAATGGTAATAATCTCCTAAACAACCAAAAAGAACTATTAACAATTACGGATATCTTAATATCTGGACATTCCCACAATTAACCCCATAATATATATATATATATATATATATATATATATATATATATATATATATATAAGAATTGTGATTTAGTGACCGGAGTAAATATATAAAATCAGTTTATTGGGTAATCGGTCAATAAGTGAGGTTATTTACTAAATGCTCTTTATTCTTTGCCGATATTTCGGGAAACTATGTTCCCTTCTTCAGGGCGCTACAAGGTATACCATAAACATTATAATTATAATAACAATAACTTAAACTTACAGAAACGAGGCTAGTAAAGTCCCATCTTAAAAGCTGGACATTTAGACGTCACGGAGATCATTTAATGTTATAGCCAACTGATAATTTTTAAGTTATTAAAGGTAAGAAGCAAACAGAAAAACTGTGTTATTTATGAACAACTAGGTGGTAATTTAAGAAGATACGTATAAATGGCACTTAGTCCTTTTATATCTGTTTTCGCATTCATGGCATCAGATTCTTGGTTAATGTAGCACATTTCTAAGAACAGTCTATTTTTTTGGTGACTTTCAGTATCAAGAACCTCAACTGCACTATGATTGATCACATGCATTGTGGTTTGTGCATGAGTGGCTAGTGCACAAGCTCCCTTTTTTATGTTAGCATCACTTTTATGTTGCGTTATTCTGGAGCGCAGTGTTTGTGATGTTTGACCAATATATATTTTAGGGCATTCAGAGCAAGGAATTTTGTAAATAACATCCGACAAACTTAGTAACGGGGTCCTATCCTTTAACTTTGTAAATAATCTATTTACTGTTAGGATAGGACCCCGTTACTAAGAATTTAATAAAATTCAAACTAAAATATATTTGTTTTAAAAAGATCAAAATTATGATGAGACAAAGAAAGTATTTCATACTTTAGTAACAGCAATGGAATAAAAAGTAAATTCAAAAAAATGTATCAACCGTAAGTATTAGCAATAATACTGGGCACGTAGAAAATAATTGTTGCCTAAAATCTTTCTGTCGTTGTTCTTTGAGCATTTTTATTATTGAACCTAATTTTTCTCCTTTTCTATTTGAGGTAATTTTTTGTTTATGAGATATTACCAACACTACCTTGCGTATTTTTATAAATATTCTAAATTGAAAAGTAAACATTATATTAAGATAATTTTTTACAATTTATCATATTCAGTAGTGATGATAAGAAATTCATAAATTTTGAAATTTTTACTCTTTCCCAAGTAAAATATTAATTATTATGATAATTTATTTGTTAGCGATTTAAAAATTATTTTTGTATTGTATGAGTAGAAATTTTAAGTTTGTAAGAAATAAGAAACAAAAACCTCAACTGTGATAGCCCAATGAATTATTCTTTAATATGAAAGAAAAGTAATTTTATAACATCTACAAAAAGATAAAAATTGTTATGACTGTGATTATTATTATTGTGCTCACTAGAAATATTAATAGTCAAGGTTTAAGTAGAAAGATCTAATGTATATTTAAAATAATTTCACGAAACTTTATCTTCTTGGATTGCAGAGCACCGCATGCATCTGCAATTATTTAACGATTGTAAAGATGGTAAAGTTGATTTGAAATAGTGGCGTTATAAAGCTGTCCAGTTGTGTAACATGACATGTCACAGGATGGTTTATGATTGAACCCCGGGCGACTTACCATACTGCGTGTAATACATTATATCAAATGTACATACATATCTAACCCCCGCTATCGCAAGACCTTTTATACCAAAAAATTTTGCACACATGAGTATCTCATAAAAAAAGGATAACTTAATCCCCATAACAATATTCAATTTTAAAAAATGATTAAAAATAAAACCATAATGAATAAAAGTTATAATAATAAAAATTATTAATAAAACATAAATACTATTATAATATTAACCATTAAAAGGTAGAATATAATAATGTAAAGTTATGCTATATTTGATCGTTGCGTTAAATTTACTTTAAGTCAGGGAAAGTTTAGTGTCACAAGTTGACAATAATGAAGTTTAGGATTTTAACTAACGGCCATATATTAATTATTAATTTAACGTCAATAGTAAATGTTGTTTGTCCATCAAAATATATTATAAATGAATATGAATGTTATAAGACAATATGAAGATTTTATTTAAATGTAATATAATAAAAACTTTAGTACAGAAGAATATGTTTTCATTTGATGTATATTTACACAAACAATTAACATTAATCGTTGACAAATTTGAATAATTAATTAATTGATTAATAATTAAGATTTAAAAAAAAATACCTTAAATTGATAATTTTTGCTCAGACAAGATTGTAAAATTAGTAATTTAAAGCTTATCATTTTCTAAATAAGCTAAATATGAATTATTAAGAATAACAAAAAACATATAATTTTTGTATACACGATAACAACAGATAAGGATTTGTAGAGTTTTATTTTTTATAGTTTATGGCAGGGAAGGGAAGATTTTCCGTATCTACAACTGTTCTACGGTGTTTAAATATAAAATAAATTAACTAGTGCAACACTGTTGTTAAATTTGAGCAATAATAATGTTTTCACATTATTATTGCTGTAAATGCCCCAGTTAACAGTTTCCTATAATTATCATTAGTATATCTACTTAATTAGGGACATTTATGTAACATTCAGACAAAAGGTGAATCGTGTGCCTATATTTCACGTTGAAATATTTTATATCATTAATTTAAATTACCAATTCAATTACCTAATATTATATTTACCGTAACAGGAAATTTACACTCTACGTAAACTTCATCATTTGTGTTGGGAGATAAATGGGGATTTATTTACGAACGTAAGGACGGAGAGTGGCCGGATTGATTTTATGCGATTTGGAGTAATTTAAACTTTGGGAAGTGAAATATTAATTCGAGTGAGCTCGGCTTTTCCGTCCTATTGAGAAAACTTGACCACTGCATACTGTGGATCAACTCGAAATGTCTGCATAATGCATTAAACTTTTCAGCGCCGATAAAATGCAAAAAAATACAAAGAACGGAGAAACTCTTTTAATCTATTGTTTCCTTTAAAACAGCTGGTGGAACAAAACTAGAAAATAAAACCGCCAAACATATTTATTTTCTCAATATACGATTAGAGCATTATTTATTTTTTTTATTATTTACTACTGCATACATCTTTGTAAATTTGAAATTTTATTTGTTCGGTTAAAATTTCAATGTTAAGATATTGATCATAATTATTATGTAGAATTTAGTTAAAAATTCATAGATTTTTTTATTAAATTGTGAAAAAATTATCAAAAGATTATTTCATATCATATATTGGTATGCGATTGTTCATCAATTATAAAGTACAAATTTAATATAAAGGAAGTTAGGTGAATTTAACACGTTAGAAGTTCTTTCATCACAATTGTTAAGAAAGGGAAAATCTGACATCTATAATATTTATTTTAGGCAGTGCGTTATTGTAGAGTAAGGAAAAGTATGATAAATAATCTTAAACATGTACATATTTTGCAATGGCGCTTTCTACATGTTTGATATTAAGTGTACAAATTAACAATTCAAATTAAAGCAGTCACGAAATTAATCAAAAATCAATTGATTTTTTAAGGTGTTATATCGCACAATGTGTACATATATTGGTTTAAGCGGTTTAAAAGAGGCGATTTCTATCTTAACTACAAACAACGTCCTGAGGGCCCTAGAAATTGTTACAACAATGAGTTGGAGAAGATGCTCGCTGAAAATTCAGCACAAACGCAGAAAAAGGTTGCAGAGCAAAGGTAGAAAGGATTCAAAAGAAGCAAAATTGGTTTGGCGTCTTACTTAAAAAAATTATCACCGGCGGTGAGAAATCGATGCTATGACAATACGAAGCTTAAAAAGTCATGACCCAAAACCCAATCGCTTCGGAAAGAAGTTTCTTCTCTGCATTTGGTGGGATATATATGAAGTGCTTTTATGAGTAGTTACAAACGCACAAAACAATTATTACGGACTTCTGCCAACGTCAATTATTTCATTTGAGTCAAGAATTAAAAAGAAAACGGTTGTTAGTATTAACCCTTGGATACGCGCGGTATCAAATTTATACAGAACGCCTTTCTAAACAGACTTCTGGCCCATTCGCGTGAAGTGGGGATGGCCCCCCTTCTGCTACCTTTCTCATATCAAAGCCTCTTCATGTTCAGTTGGCTGGTGCGTGCCGAAGAAGACGTTAGACGTGTTAATTGTGGATTTGTATCATCCTGATACACCGTAGGTAGGTAGGTAATTAACGTTTCTTTACATATTTTTTTTACTATATGGTTTTTATGTTGAAATATGTGTAACGCAGAATACTATTTCAGTAACATGGAACGAATCGTGAGGCTGTCCATAGATTTATTGAGGCATGTATCAGTATGAAACCGCGCGTATCTAGGTTTTACATTTTTTGTTGGTTCTTATGATTTTAGATACAATGGCCTTCAGCCGCCGAGTGTACGATGTGTTTGATGAAGACGACAAAGCTGCGATTGAATCAGCTCTTTTGGATGGAGACGACGGACCAGTACAAGATTTTGATGATGACGGAGGAGGAGACGAATCTGAAGATGATTCAATGGTTGATATAATTGAAATACACCAATCAGTTCATGAAACTAGAAGAGAGGAGTAAATACATAAGGAACAGAGACTGTCAAGTAATAGACGCAATCGAAAAAAAAATCATTGATAGGTATTCTTTATCTGACTGGAGTCTTACGAATGAACAACCTGAATGTTCGAGATATTTTCGATACAGGAGGATTCGAGGTAGATTTTTCTTTTATTATGAGTCAGAAACGGTTTTTGTTGTTACTAAAATGCTTGAGATTTGATGACCGGACAATGAGAGCTGAGAATTTGAAAATTGATCGTCTTGCCCCAATTAGAGAGCTGTTCGAATCATTTGTGACCTATTGTAAGAAAAATTACTCGCCTGGTGAATCAGTTGCAATTGACGAAAAGTTATAAGGATTTAGAAGAAGATGTTTATTTACACAGTACATTCCTTCTAAGCCACGCAAATATGGCCTAAAATGTATGCGATGGTTGATGCCGAGGTGTTTTACGCTTATAACCTCGAAATCTATGCAGTTAATGTTAAAAGGTTGGCTGCACCTATATTGAAGACTGGGCGCAATATAACCATGGACAACTGGTTTTCAGTCATAGGCTTAGTAGAAGAGTTAGCTGAAAATGGATTGAGTGTAGTAGGAACCCCAAAAAAGAACAAAATTCAAGTACCTGCTGCATTCAAGGAAGTCCGTGATCGTGAAGTCAAATCAAGCTTGTTTGGTTTCCGACTAAAATCAACTCTTGCACCATACGTACTGAAACCAAAGAAGAACGTGATCGCTATATCACCTATGCATTTTGATGCTGCCATTGATGAAGGAACAGGTAAAAAGAAAAAAACATATATTATTACATATTAATAATTAAAAATAAAGGTGGCGTTGATTGTAATGACCAAATGTGTGAGTCGTACACTGTAAAACGTAGGATTAAACGATGGCCAATGACAGTATTTTATTTTGTACTGAACATGGCTGCAATAAATGCTAATGTCATATATATGAAAAACATGAAACGAAAAATAAGGTGTATAGTTTTTTTGAAAAAGTTGGGCCAAGAGTTGGTAAAGCCGCATGTAGAAAGACGAATCAATAACACATCTGGAATTCACACTCATTTGCAAACAAAATGGAAGGAGTCTTTAGATAAGTTGAACTCACGACTTGCGATGGAGAATGGATCAACTAATGAACTGCATATTTCAAACGCACCAAACAACGATTATCCAAAAGAGCACAGCACTTCAGGAAATAGCTGTAAGATTGATATCGTGCAAGAAAGCATCCGCGGTGAGAGTAGCCAGATCGCCCGACTACAGTTCTGAATTTGGATGAAGATGTTACTGGCAACGATGAACAACGGCTGCGGAAACCCACAGAAAAAAAAACGAAAGAGATGCGAGCCTTGTAAAGCTTAAAAAAAATGAAAAATGCAGACTTACATGTCACAATTGCATCCTATGTAAAAAATATCTGTGTACAGAACAACTGTAGCCAAAATATTATTTAGTGTAGTTACTAATGATGTTATTGTGATTTGAAACTATCGTTCCTTTTGTTTGCCAAAAGAGTCATTGCTCTTGTTTTTGTGACGTATTGTTTGATTAGTACGCATTTTATGTTCATTTTTTATGAAAGCAAAGAACTTTGAATTTAACTGCAAAAGACTAAATAAGGTTAGTCTAAAAAAATTGTAATATTTCGAAGACTGAGGAAACTAATGTGCCATGTTAACTCATTCCATTTTGCTGTGTCGTTGGAGATAATGTACAATTATATTTTTAATTTTTCCCCTTTGGATTGAGTAGACAAATTTTAGTTCTTTACCCTATTCATTAATACAGACCATGTTCATAACCATAAATTCACTCTTATTCCAAAGTACAAGCCTATAATCGGACTTAAAGTTGAACTTGTATGCGATTATAAGTTCTTCAGTTTGATTTTAAGAATTTATTTTTAAATTATTTTTAGAAATATTTAATTCTTTAATATTGGATCTTTTAATATATGTTAGATATGTTACTATACTTTTCTCGTACTTGAAATTTTTACCAAAAGGCAACATGTCTTGAAACAAACTTAATTTAATTTACATGTACGCCAACTTAAAACAGCACTTACATGTTAATACTGATTTTCTAAATATCAGGTTCATTTTATATCGTCTTTAAATGTAATCAAATAGTTGGGCCAATAAATAAGATAACGACCGTTCACGCTGCTCGCTCTCTTTCCGAAAGTGATATATTGAATACAATAATAATCAATACAAGTGTAGAATACAAGTGCATCAGGTGCAAAAAGCATATTTTGGTATGAGATGAAGAAATTAAGTGCTGCATTTGCCTAGGAAAATTCCATTTTGGTTGTAAAAAATCCGAGGATAAATTTTCTTTGTGCTGCGTGTTTCCGTTGCGAGAAACTAGGAGTTCAGCGTGTTACTCTGCAAATTCTACTTATTCTGCAGCTAGAACTCTCGGATTTTAAAAGTAAGGTACTTATACAAGCGGAAAAATTACGTGCAAAGGACTTAATCATAGATGAATTAACCTGCAAATTAAATGAACAAAAAACAATGTAAACAAACCCGCGATTCAACCTCCCAAAATACGCCGGAATCAATTAAGTCAAGTAAAAGAGAGGTGAAAAATCTACACAAGAATTAGTTTAAGACTATGCTACGGTCGCGAATAAACGTTCAGCAAATCACCAACAGATGGCAGAGTTCAATTCCGCTAAGGCATCTCAAGCGAAAACCTCTATAGAAAATAAAAACGCAGACGAAGATAATTGGACTGAAATCAAACCGCGCAAAAATACTAGGCCTAGAAGAAGCTCCGCATTTAATGGGAATTCTGCTGATAACACTCTAGAATTATGTCCGTACACAAGACGCATTTGGATCTTTGTCTCCAGATTGAAGAAAGTTGTAACAACTGAAATCTTACCTAGAAGATAAAAATAAATATCCAGCCAACACCAAAATTGGTAAATTTATCATTCAGGAACTGGAACCTAAATATAAAAACGGAGACTATTCGTCATTTAAAATCGGCATTCCAAATGATGTTTCTGATGTAGTTATTAATCCAAATTTCTGGCCCACTAATACATTAGTGAATAGGTTTTACATGAAAAAAGATAATACTCATCTCAATTTTCAAGTACCTCCCAGCCAAATAATACCGAAATAAATAAACAAGGCAAGTATGAGCAATTATTATTAAATATACGTTCCTTTAATTCAGATAAATTAAATCAACAACAACTTGATTATGATAAATTCGCCATTAATTTTATTTGTTTGACTATAACATGGACAAACAATGCAACTATATCTTTGTTAAATCTTAACTCTTATGTTTTAGGACCTTATTCTTGCAGGCATGGCAGAGGTGTTGGTGTTGCAATATACTGCAAAACTTACCTACAAGTAGAAGTAATTGATTTAAACAAATATTGTGTCGATAATGTGTTTGAGGTATGCGGAATAATCTGGAAATCTAGTACGTATTCACCAGTTTATCTGAACACTTGCTACAGACCCCCCGGAGGAGATATGTCATTATTTTTAATTTAAATAATTTATTGTATGATCTATATAATGTTCAAATACATATCATTCTTAACGGGGATTTTAATATTAATTCTAATCAAATAACTACTGACAACATAAATCTAAAAAGCACACTGCCGACGTTTAATTTATATCAAGTAAATATGGATGATACTAGAATAACGAATCAGACTTCAACGTGTCTATATATCACATATATACCAACTTAGATTCAATGCAAACTCTAACTGTAGATAATATAATATCGGATCATCAATCAATATTATGCAATTTCAACTTGAGTTCAAATAAATGTCAGCACTTCACATCAAAAGTTAGAATATTTAGTAAGTATAATATTCAAAATTACATAAATACAAAATAAAATATAATACAAAATACATTTGTCAAATGAATCTTGGCAAGACGTTTTCTCTGAATAGGATTTAAACACTAAATTTGATTGTTTTCACAATATTTTTATATACCATTTCAATAATAATTTTCCTATGTGTAACAACAAAACTAAAACTAAAACAAACTCCTGGATAAATTCTAAAGTTAAAATTTCAAGTAATCAACTTCATGACTTTTTCTATCTTCAAAAACAATATCCTATACTTAGAGATGCATATATTCAATGAAAGAAGAATCATAATAGATTAGTCAGTGATATAAAGAAATCGTACTACCAAGAAAAAATCATGAACTCTGAAAATAAAATGAAGTCGACTTGGAAAAGTATAACTGAATTGTCAGATAATACTAGTCAACATACTAATATTACCTTAAATTGTAAATATTCTACAGATAATCCAGTAAATATATCTAACGCATTCAATTTACATTTCAAAAACGAACCAATAAAACTACGTAACTCGTTAAATTCCTGTGATGCTAATTATATCTTTTACGGTGACACTGCAAGTCAATCGCTCTTCCTACAACCTTATTCCAAATATGAGTTACTAGATGTTATTAAACAATTTAAAAAAATAAGCGTTCATGTGGATTTGATGAAGTGCCTGACTTTATCATAAAACAGATAGCTCAAGAAATTGCAAAACCTATGGTACATCTTGTAAATAAATAATTCGAAACCGGGATATTTCCAAATAAATTAAAACTGTCAAC
Source organism: Ontholestes murinus (assembly GCA_963969525.1). NCBI lineage: Eukaryota > Metazoa > Arthropoda > Insecta > Coleoptera > Staphylinidae > Ontholestes > Ontholestes murinus. The sequence continues at coordinate 44,855,804 of OZ018394.1, forward strand.
AATAATTCCAATTTTTAAGAAAAATTATCACAAATGTATTAATAACTACCGACCAGTTTCCCTAATATCACAATTTTTTTAAATATCTGAAGCCTGTATGTCAAAGAGACTTCAAAATTATATAAACCGCTTTAATATTTTACATCCTGCACAACATGTCTTTCGACAAAACAGGTCTACTATTACAGCATGTCATTCTTTCTATGCAGACATCATTAACAAGCTGGACTCCGGTGAATATCCAGTGGGATTATTTTTAGATCTGAGCCGAGCTTTTGACTGCATCGATAGAACTGTTCTTTCGGATAAATTAAACAACTATGGCATAAGGGGAGTTGCAAATGCTTGGTTTTGTTCATACTTGCAAAATAGGTATCAACAGGTAAGAATTAAATATAAAGTTGGAAAAATTATTAGAGAGTACATATCACAAACAGAAAGTATAAACCTGGGTGTTCCACAAGGTTCGATTTTAGGTCCACTGTTATTTATAATTTATGTAAATTTCATAAAAAAACAACATATTTATGTATGCGGATGATACGTCTGCTGTTATAAGCGACATATCAAACGAACACTTAGAATAAAATTGTAATCTAACTATCGATGCATTTTTAAGCTGGTTCAAAAACAACAAATTAATAGTAAATTCTTCTAAAAGCACATATATACGTTTTCGAAATAAACATAGCACACAAAATATGGATTTAAATCTATTTATGAATCGCCATTCAATATCACCCACCGAGAGTACTAGTTTTCTAGGTCTAAGAATCGACAACAATTTAGATTGGGGCTTACATTGCAACAATCTAATCAGTCAGCTAAATAAACAACGCTACCAAATAAGAATCCTTAGATCAGATTTAACAAAGCCACAATTAATAACATATTACTATGCAGTTGTACAATCGCGTTTATTATATTGCGTATGCTTCTGGGGCCCGTCTAAGCACTGGTGATCTGTATTTATAGCGCAGAAACGTATTGTAAGGTGCATCTTGGGTGCTCGTCCTCAAACATCATGTAAACCGCTATTTAGAGACCTAAAAATTCTGCCTCTACCTTGCCTGATTATTCTTGAGCTTTGTTTGTACACCTATAAGAATCTAGATAATTTCACAACTACAAGTAATGTGCCTCACCACCTAATAATAATAATATATACATGAGATGTTATTGTCTTAAACTAAGTAAAAACTCGCCCCTTGGTTACAACATTCACACTATTCAATAAAATACAAAATAACAAACATAACAGAAAATGCCTAATACAATCAACAACTATATTATACCAGATCACGGCACAAAGAAATAAATCATTCATTAAAATAATCCACGTCACACAAGTTAACCAGAAATTCAGCAAAATTTGTTTGTGTTGTGTTGTTGTTTGTTAGGCGAAACTTAGAGTCCCCCATTTATTTCGAATATTACGCTTACACCGAAGCGAACTTCCTTCATTATGATTGTACTGAAAAATCCTATAATTTTAAATTTAACAATCTTACTAAGTTATATGTTGATAAGGCGAGAACCGATTGCTCATTGATTGAAAATGTCACAAACAAAAATGAAGCATGTGATACTTTGTATAACGTATGTATGAACGGTTCGATAAACAAATCCGTAAAATTAACTTTAAAAAACAGAAAAGGAAATGTCCAGTCTGGTCTAATAAAGAGATAATTCATTTATGAAAGCGAAAAGAAAGTCTGTAATGAGAATACACAAAAACCAAAAAATGATCAAATCCGATTACATTATGAAAAAATCCGCAAAAAATCAAAGCATTAAACAAACTAGCTTATGAAAATATTAATACTGCGGAAAATAACATACATACCAAACCTTGAGAATTTTGGTCTTTTATTAAACAGAAAATGAGTGAGTCTAGAATTCCAGGCTATATGAAACATTACAATGCTATTTGCAATTCTCCACAAAATATTGTAGACGGGTTTACAAAACATTTTCAGAATTCATATTGTAATGAATTTGAAAATCTTGCAACCGAAATGGAGCCAGGTGTAATAGGAAACTTTTATATATCTGAAAACCTCGCTTAACAACATTAGACTACTTATATTCACTTATTTTAAAATCTGGAATATTTCCTGCAGCTTGGAAAATGGCCCAAGTTTGTCCAGTATTTAAGCATGGTGATCGAAGTGACATCAAGAACAATCGTCATAAAGCAATTGTATTATAAATTTCTCTGTAATTAGACTTATATCTGTTGAGGAATAAATATATTATTATTATTATTATTATTATTTATTGAAATTTGGTAGATAATATTAATTTCCTTTTTTAATTCGTAGCTGCCAGTATTATATAATACTATATTTAGTTTTTGTTTTTCCATGATCTTCTTTCTCCATTGTAAATTGTATATTGAGATTTATTGCGTTGAGAAATTAAGAAAATGTTTCCATAAACAAAATCCATCGCCAACTATCTACAGCAAAATAAAATCTTTTTGATTAGTAGATGTTCTCTATTGAATAGGGTGTCTTCTGGTTATTTCATATATAGCTCTGTAAGTTGTGATAACGGCAAGCCAATGACTAGGCTAAAAAGGCAAACTTTAAATAAATAAAATATGTATAACAAAGTGAAAGCCCTTATATTCAAGTATTTAGAAAGGCTAAAAATGATTATTTAATCAAAGGTTATTTTGGTATAAGCAAGTATTAATGATCTTAATTGATTCTACTAATTTATTTGGAGAAGTCTGCCTTTGGAGGTAAACCTTGATTATTGATTATAATTAAGTAATGGGTATGGGTGAGAACAGGCTTTTGCGTCAAATAAAAATTAAAAGAATATAATAATAATATTACATTTATTTGCCCAACAGATAAACCAATTATAGGATAACATTAAGTAGAAAAGTGAAAAAGTAAACAATTAATTCGTTAAGATAAAAATAAATAATAACTAATCATACATATATAAAAATGGGAAGAAGAAGGAGGAAGAAATAAAGGCAATGAAATGTCTATAAATTAGATATATATATATATATATATATATATATATATATATATATATATATATATATATATAATATATCAGACAAAGATATCGTGAAACTCGGTATTAGCATTTCTACTCATATGATGGATCGGCGACTTAGACAAAGTAACGGACCTCGATGTGGGGATGAAAAAAGTAGGGTTTGTGTGCCGCGAGGTAAACCTAGGAACGGAAAACTTCACCATTGATAAAAGATCTGGGCACTCAATGTCATTGTGAATTAATTTGTACATCAGAGAAGCACTGTTTACATCTCTGCGACTAGAAAGAGGATTCAGAAGATGGAGTAGCTGCTCATATTCTATACCTCTTTCAGGGAAAGTTTTGTTCTCCTTGAAACTCAGATATTTTAGGAAGCGACGTTGTATCTTTTTAATTAGTGTAGTGGTAAATAAACAAAGTGGGGGTACCAAATTGTCGAAGCATATTCTAAACGATTTCGTACAAAAGCCGAATAAAGGCATTTAATTACATCACTATCATTGAAATATTTACAAGTACGCATAATGAAACCCAACATTTTGGAAGCAGATGAATATAAAACATTTATGTGTTTAACAAAAGTTATCTGAGAGTCAAATAGTACGCTCAAATCTCTGATCTCTGTTAGCCATTGTAGAGGATAGCCATTGTAATTATAGCTGAAGTTTACGCGCGAAACACCTGAGAATATGACAGTAGCACATTTATTGATATTCAAGTTCAATTTATTATTAGTACACCACCTAAAAATGAGATCAAGATTATCTTGCAGCTTCAGTGAGTCTTGCAAATTACAAACATTTGAGAAAATTTGCAAGTCATCCGCATATGCTAAAACGTGGCAAGACAAAGAGGAAATTAGATCGTTAGTAAACATGTTAAATAAAAGCGGACCAAGGTTAGAGCCCTGAGGTACCCCAGACAATTAAGTAAATGTATAAGACATATCCATTATAGTGTACATAGTTAGTTCGACCATATAAATATGAACGAAAAAAATTAATAGCATCAGTGCTGGGACCAAATTTCGCAAGTTTATTCAGCAAGATAGTGTGGTCAATACAATCAAATGCACTAGAAAATTAGGTATAGATTACGTCGATTTAAGTTCGATTTTCAATGGAATCACTTATATGTTGAGTGATGATTACAAGGTTAGTAGCTGTAGACCTACCCATCATAAAATCATGTTGGCATGGCGAAATTAAAGTTCTTATATAACCATATAAGGAAGTGTAGAACATTTGTTCGAAAACTTTAGAAAAGTTTGAGAGAATAGCAATTGGTCGGTAATTGCTGATATTGGTTTTGTCACCCTTTTTGTGTACAGGGCTCAGACGCGCACATTTCCACATTTGCGGAAATGTCTGAGTAAGAACTGCCAAATTGATAATAATAGAGGTTTACCAAATACGTATTTACAATCTTTAATGGAAAAACTGGGTAATTGATCATCACCAGCAGTGTTGTTATTTTTGAGCTTATTAATACTATTAATAATGTCAGTCTCGTTTAAAGGAGTAAAATTAAAGGGAATAGTATATGCAGATGGTTCAGTGAAGGTTGCATTTGATGAAGGGGAATAAACATTGCGGAAGGCATCAGCAAATGAATTTAAAATTTCTCCAGGTTTATTGAGTGTTGTATTACCATTTCACAATTAAGAGGGAATTTTTGTAGTACCATTTTTAGCATGTATAAAATTTCAAAGTGACTTGAGATTATTTTTCATTTATTTCTCAAATTTCGCTAAAAAAGTCGTGTAGCCTGATTGTATTCTTAATTTTGTGCGTAGAACACAGCGGAAACGAGGATTTGCGTCGAACGTGTGAAGGAACCGTTTCATCGAGCAAATCATAAATCAATGAGTAGAATGCATTAAGCGCAACATTTACATCGGTATAAGTTTCAAGAAAAGACCAGTCAACTGACTGTAGTAATTATTCTCATTTATTGTAATATTTTCCGTTGTCTTCACAAATTCCAGAGATTTTTTAAGATATTCAGCACATATGAGTTATTTATGTCTAGTTGATCATTTAACAACATACCCCATTTGTTAAATTTGTTGATTTCCATTGACTCTAGTTGATTAAATGTAAAGCCTTTATTATGTTTGTGTAGTATTTTGAAAGTTTCATTAAATGAACGACCGTCGTCTTCTCACAGTTTTCCCGACGTAAACTTTGGGACAATTCCTAGAAGTAACCCCAAAACCCAATGGTTTGTTTGTTTGTTTGTTTTGTCTTCTGTGTTTTTTATATATTTTGATTTCGAAGTATGTAGTGATATTCAAGTTTCTTAAGATTTTCCCACATATACTACGGATGCATGTGGATTCTCAGGTTTGTTATAAGAGTGAGGAAAGAAAACTGAGATGATTTGTTGTTATTGTTGCTTTTATGTAAGAGGTTCTTAATGGAGGAGATTGGGAATCTCTTATTTTCAGCGATTGTACAGATGCGTTCGAGTTCAATTTTAGAATAATTTTCTGAGATGGTAGTGTTAATTAGACGGTGTAACGTAAATTGAAAAAAAAAACGAATTTGTGAGACTAAGAATGAAAAGAAAACATTGAAAATCGTTGTAACAGTATGTGTTGGTTTATGGAAAATATTAAATTCATGCTTGTTGCTCGTTCGGGGAATTGTTAGCTCCAAGAAATTAATTGTCTCTAATTTGAAGGTGAATTTGATTTTACTGTATATGCTATTCATGAAATTTAAGAGTGATTTCAATTATCTATCATCTACATATCTGTGCAAGTATGAAGAATTTTTAAATAAACTATGATTTTCTTTAATAGATTCTAATTCTAACTTGAATATTTCGGCCGGGAGTGGACTTAGAGGATTATCTATTGCCAATTCTTCTGTTTGTTAGTAAAACAGATTGTGTCAATCATACTTCCAAAAATAAAAGGATTTCAGATATAATAACCGGATTAGAACCATTAGTGGTAAGCCAGTGAACTAAATCATGAAATCCAAGATCCACCAGAAATCAATTGTAATTTGTTTTCCCTCTTACACCTTTCCCTTCCAAAAACACACTTTATTTTCATCACACATCTCCTTGCTTTATATTCCATTATTATATACGCATTTATTGTACTAATTCTTAAAGTTTTGTTGAGAAGCTTAATTCTTATAGCTAAATTTTTCATACTGAAACTTCATTTCCGTTGTCATTTTCTTTCGAAATTTTCTCTTAATTTTAATAATCTTTACGTAACCATAAATAAATGGGTTGATTATCTGGGTAAAAAAATCTGATCAAAATATTTGTCTGCAATATATGTTAGTAATAGTTTCTGTATTTATTTTCTGACTCTAGTATGTTATTTACTAATAGATGTTTTAAATTGTAAATATATTTTAATAATTACTTTCATTAAAATACTTAATTTTTGATATATAGTTTTAAAACTATAATTTAAAAATAACAGTTTAGAATAAATAGTTTAGAAAATAAATAGGAGAAATGAAAAACTTTATAACAGGCAAGAATTATTAAATAAACAATCTGAGATATTAATATATTTCGAAGATATATAAAACTCCAATTCGAAATGTCATATTTTAAGACTATTGAAAGAAACCACAATTCAAACTATTTTCTACAAGAAAATGTATAACTACAATTATATTCCTTCATTTCACAAGTATTACGCCTTTATGCATTGATGTCAGCTGAAAAGCTATATATCACTCTCGTGTATTATTAAAAAACATACACCAATTACATAATAATACTATTTATTATTATTTTATGGTAATAGGGCCGCATTTAAAAAAAGTGTGTGAATAAATTTTCAAGTTTTTGCGAAAGATACGGTTTATTCATGCACGCTTCCGACGGGAAAAAAAGACTGTGGCGTGCTAAATGTACAAGTTGCAGCACGTGTGTAGAACAACATCCGTAATTTCACGAGAGGGTGGATGAAATGTGCGTAACCCCACTTTATTATTCATCACTTAAAGTATGCTAAATTATTGAATTATTCATACTAAAACCTCGAAATGACATTCAAACTCAAACTATAATTCACTACATTTACATTATGCCATAATTACACGTACAACACGAATAAATTAGATAATTTTATTAGACATAATTTTAACACTGTATAAATGCTTATTTCTTATAGCAAACCTAAAAGTCAAAATTTTATGTACTAATTTTAGTTACATCATCCTCTTTGAATTATTGAAAATCAAATTCATAACATGTGTTATATTTGTTTAATAAATAATTATAATAAAAAACGTATCATATATACTATAACAGATTTTATCTTCCACAACAACTATACAAATTATTCTGTGAATGTAAATTAACACTTTTTCAGTAAATTTTTATATTATTAATATGGGTCAGCCAGAAAGTAGTACTCGTTTTGGAAATATAAAAAGAATAGTATAGATTAACAAATATTGACGCTTGATTTGTAAAAAATATACCTTAAACTACTTCTCTATAAATAGACACCTCTCAAATATAAGCATTTGACGGATTTTTGTATCCGAGCTTCTTTTTTACAAAGTGTATTGAGATACGTAATCTTTCTGGGTACGAATCCCAGTCGAGTGGTGGAATTTTCTAAGGAAGAATTCACCGTACAGATATATCGATTTTCGTGTGCGTCTCTCATAATCATATATATTAACACATGGCCTAAATCTATTAAAAAAACGTAATATTTCTTTCCTGGCAAAAAGTTTATGAGTTTTGTACACAAATGGTTCTCTAAGCTAAGTCTAGACTATAGGTTAGATGATTCAATGTTCAATCGTAATGACTGAAGGTCCTCCCGAAGGCTCATCATGGGTATTCTGTCTTCTTAAGTTGAAATTATGACACCAGCGGCAACAGATGACTTAACAAATCCTTCCATTAATGATATATATCCCACGGTTGCACATTTTTTGCGTTAAAAGAAGATTATTAATCACAGTATTGACTTAGAAATAACTATGCAAATAACTTGTATTTATATTGGGTGGCTTTTCAAAAATTTAAACAAATTTAGGCACTCGAAATAATGTTTAGCTTCTTGGTTCAATTCTTAACAATTGATACAAATTTTCTCTTCTGCTATGGTTAAACTTAAGCCATGTGAAAACCGTACAAGATATCAAATATTATTACAAAAGAGCTCTAAATTAAACAAGTTTTTTAAGTGTGTGATATTACTACGGTATATACTTCTTGTTAATGAATTATGACTGATATGATGTTTTATATTATGGTAACCAAAAAACATTAGCCATCGTCCCATCATACCTGTTGTTAACTTTCTTCCACGTCGATCAACTTTTCTTCCTCTAACCACCGCACAGTGTGGGATTTTACAAATCTAGCTGGAAAAAATTATAAATTATAATAAAACATCTTTTTGAATTGTATTAGTTCATTTAGGACGTAAAATAAGTTTGTAAAATATAATCCACGCATATTTCTACAGAAATATATATACATTTATACATAGCTTTTTTTTTATTTTGTCGTAGGATGGATATATTTTTAGCTGCTTAATGCCGATTTTCTAATAATTTCATATTTTCTGTACATTAATTTTGTTGTAATTATCAATACCAATGCTTCTTTTGCAGAATACTGAGGTGTTTGTTGGCCTGTGGTATGAAACGCTTTCTTCCCTTTAGTTCGTCTTTTTGGACTTGAAAGCAATTGCTGCAACATAGAAGCAGCATGCCAGATTGCTTCAACTTAACATTGAACTAAAGTCTTTTTTCGGCAGCCCACTTTTTTTTGCACTCCGGATTCCTCTTGTACCGAGTGCATCCAAATTAATTATTGTAACGGTAGTATGTAATCAATTATTGAACTTGTTTAAAAACATATTTTTATTGCGATGATACGCTTTGCATCTTTGATTGAATCTGATCGTGAACGAATGAACAAGCCGGTTTAATTCATCTTACGTTATTTAAGAACAATGATGTATGTTAAATTTGCTTTTAAGGTAATCCACAAGTCATTTTATGTCGCAGAAGAAGTTGATCGTGGGTTATTATCGTTTCTTTTTAACACTTGGATATCTTTGAAATACGCAATTTATCGCACTCAAAATTTTATTATATATATTCTAGATGGATACAAGATTATAAAAAATATAAAATCATGGCGTACAAAGGTGTACAAAAATTTTGGCAGTCTAATTAAATCACCACTTCTAAGTAATTTCTGATTTTTTGTCGTATATTCTTTGCTAAAATTTTATTAAAAATACATAATTAAGAAATCTTTCTTAGGCTACAATATAAACTACATACCTTGATGTAAATTATCCAGGGCAAAAATGTTGTCACAAATAAATACTTTATATAATACGACCTTCACAATTTACGCGTAAGGAATGACTGCGAAGCGGTTTTTAAGTGACAAATATTTAACCTCGAACGATTGACAATAATGCCGGGCATCTACAGATTTTATATTTTGCTAATGGCATATTTAGTACCTCAGCTAAGCATTTAGTGGGTTATAAGTAAATATTATGTATGTTGTTTTTAGCACTTTTTTCCTCCTGGATTCGCAAAATCCCACACTGTGCACCGTAGCCTTTAATATTCAGAGTAACCACCGTAAAAGTAGAACTTCTGCAGCTCTATTTTTGGACGTTAAGAAAACTTTTGACTCTTTCCGGTATCAAGTCTTATTATACAATTGCCACCTCCTAATTATCCATCCATATATCTGTTAATTACGCGGGTTCGCGATTTGGTTTTATAATTACAAATACCAGTATATTGAATAAATGTATTTATTTCAACTACTGACTAAGAAATAATAACAAGTAACAAATAAAGGATAAAGACAAGACTTAGAAAAATAATAATAAAGAATTGAAATGATATAGCGCGGACACGACCGAATGGTAATATGATTCTTTCACGATGGTTCAGACAACACTCACACTAGAAAAATGGTTAAAGATCGAGGTTTGAGAAAGAAGTGCAGGGATTGGTCAGATTAGAAGAAAGAGGGAGTTTGCGGAAGGAAATAGATATAGTATTTTATTCAAAAAAGACAAGGATCACAGATTGCGGGGTGGAAATTACCAAGGGTTTTCAGGTCTGGCGTTTGGGCGAAGAAAGGTCGTTTACAACTTAAGCCGTCGCGCGCGGATTAGCCCTTATACCCCCCAATTCAGCACGAATTTAAAACGATGAATAGAAATACAGAAAATTGTACACAATGGTTTATTACCCTTCGGTCATGTCGTAATGCGCAAGAAAACACTAAAATCACGTTTTGAAATAATGCAAATTGTTCGAAATATAAATGTATGATTTCGCGTTAACAATATCATTAAACAATTCTTCTCTAATAGATTCTTAAAAGTAAAAGTCCGCAACTCTTTCTCTTCTTCTTTCACCTCCCAACAAGGACGCACCAAGGCTCTCATCTTTCACCTGTATTATACAACATTTTTAGCGTCGACATCTATAAACCTGATCTTCTCTTCTTTAATTATTCCAAATATCTCCTGCAATTTGCAGATGGTACTGCTCTAAATACCCATGCTCCCATGTTAGGAAAAGCTCTTCAATTCATCCAAGAGTTTATTGACTCTCTTACACATTGGTTTACTAAATGACGCATTAAAATTAATAAATGGTATTATTTTCTGTTGTTTTGTGTTTGTTTAATTCACAGTCCGAAGCATAATTAAGAGCTAACTCTGATTTTACAATTAGTATTTCTTTGAATTTCTTATCAATTATATGCGGTGTAGAATGTATAACAAAATAGAGGCTTCAAATATCAACAATATTATCTAATTTTGATCCCAGAAATCTATTTTTAAGCGTTTTCTCTATGCTTAAAAACATGTTTTATCTCAAGAGACTTATTAAAGAGCTGAAGGAAAAAAACAGGATCCTTCTCCGAGGTAATGAAGGTTTGTTGAGAACAAATTCTTATTTACTAATGAGGTTAAAATCATAAGAATTAACTTTAAACAATAAATAAATACAACAGCTAGAGAAGGCCAATCCGATTAAACATGGAACTTTAAATAATGTAAGTTTGCAGAAACCTATAGAAGGTGAATCAATCGAAAACGAACCTATAAACCAAAAGATGGCGTTTATCACCAAGCACGGGATTTGATCGAAAGGACAATTAACACAATCAAAGAAAAAAGATACATTAAAGTATCAAACGAAAACGTCTACAATCGGAACGAACATAGCAACAGTGAAGGAGTAGGAAATAAAGTCAAATCGCAAAGACACCGAAGTTTTCATGTAATTCTTGAACGTACAGAAACAAATAATATAATTAGAGGTGTAAAACGAAGAGCGTCTACAGGCTAAATCCAAGCACCACGGTAAAATCGTACACATAATTTTTAAATAACAACGATATCACTGATTTTACCTGCGAACAATTAAATTCAAGGCATCCCGAGGAATACAGTTCTTTTAAGATCTCAATTCCATTAAGCAAATTAAAATAATAAAATGTATTGAAATCCTCTAGCTCGTTGGAGAAAACTAAACAACTTTTTATGTTATATTCACTTTTAAACAGTCTAAAGTATCTATTATAATTTATTAGTTTATTAAACAGAAATAATTTAATTCAAATTAGTGTTGCTTTGATAGTTGTACCTGCAAATTATGTGATCAATAAACACAGCAATTGGTCTTTTAAATAAAATAATGGCAGACACAAATGATTGATAAATATTACCAATAACGGAACATTGGAAAACAAGCGAAGAATTGAAATATTTCAACTTTTACGGGTACTATATAGCAACAATATTCTACAGAAGTAAACATTAGCAAGGCCGGAAGGCAATATACAATAAGAATGATATTCGCACATGTTTGCGTGAAGATTTAAATTCTCTGGTGGAAGAATACATGTTCAAATATACAGCGGGGAATTTTACATTCAAAGGAAAAAAATGGTAGCAATCGCAATTTACAGGCCTCCAACTGGAGATGTAAAAACTAATTAAAGAGGGATATAATTGCTCGTGATTTTAATATAAACTTTCTAAATAATAGTGTGGCTAAGATTAAAAATTATCAATTTGTTGGCTAGCTATGGATCCAAATTATTTATCGAGGATTACACAACACTAACTAATAATACAAATACATGTATAGACAATATTATTATCAATATACCAAACATCTATAAATACAATATTCTAAATTATTATATAACTGACCACTTGAGACCGTAAAATATACTAAGTGACATAGAAATCCGAACACCCACTATAAATCATTTTATTTTGATAAATATTTATATTTAGACTTATCTTGGTGAAAAGGAAAAACGATTAAAAATTCAGCTGTATCAGATACATTTTTCGTTTTTCATTTGTTTTTTTATTGGTGCACAAGGTGAAATTTAACATTCGTAACGATTTTAATTTTACTGAGTGCGGTTCTAAGGTTTTGTTGTTATCTTTTACAATGCCTGGGGTGCAAAGATGCACAAATTTTCATCAACTTTCTGAGTTCGATAGAGGGCAGATAGTTGGACTTAGAAAGGCGAAACTTTCTTTTCTAGAAATTAGGGACTGAATAAACAGAAGTTTGGATACTATACTAAGATGTTGTCGTGTATGGGATCAAGAGGTTCGAACACTGTAGCTAGAGGTACAGTACCACGTAAAAGAACCGCAGAGCGTGCTTTAAGAAAGCATTTCTCCGCCAACAGGTCCATTGCAAACAAGTGGTATGAAGAGTATGGAAGACCGATTGGAATGCGAACAGTTTACCGCCGAATTTGAACTTTTGGCCTTTTTTCTTTCCGGTCGCACTGTTTGATTCCGTTAACCGCTAAACATCGACGAAATCGTTTCGAGTGGTGTAGAGAATGATTGATGTGGTACCAGGAATGGAATGATATATTGTTTAGTGACGAATCTACATACATGATCGCCGAGCCAGAATCTGAAGACGACGTGATGTAAGAAGAAATCGACAATCTTTGTCGAAAAGCACGTTAATCACACTATTGGGGTTATGATATGGGGTGCCATTGCTTATGGCTCTAAGTCACCTCTAATGTTCGTTAGAGGCAATATGACCGCACAAATTTCCTACTCCATCTTCAGACATTGCCAAATAATACTCGGCCACAAATTGCAAGAGCCACAATGAACTTCTTTGAGCAAGCTGAAATAAATTTGTTACCCTGGCCACTGAGGTCACCGGATTTAACTACCAATTAAGCATGTGTTGGATATCATTTGCCGAAGACACCTTAATTTGCAGCATTCCGCTCAAACTCTAGATGCACTTCGAAATGCGTTTGTAATTGCTTGGAATGGGATAATACAGGAGGGCATCAATAACCTAACTAGAAGCGAACTTAAGCGCCTTAGAGAATGTATAGCACACCGTGGTCCTTCGACACAGTATTAATGTTTTTTTGTTACATAAAGTTCATTGAATAGAAAGGTCATTTTGTTCATTTATTTAGCATATTTTCCCTTACAATTGTAGAAAAAATTATGAAAATAAAATTATTAATAGATTACAGATGGAAATTTGGCAAAATCTGTACAGTAAAAAAACATGGAATGTCATCAAAGAATTGAAAGGGTAGAAAGAAAATGATATCAAAGATTGTTCTGGTGATGTTATGATTTAAATAGATAGATAGATAACACAACAATGAATTGTTGTAATCTAAAGCTTTTATAACTTACTCCATAATCTCAAGTTAGATATGTAGTGACTAAATGAAAATCACTTCCTTATTTTCTAAAACTTATTTATTTAAAGAAGGCACAAATAATTGGTTCAGCACGCTATAAATAATATAAATATAAGAGCTATAACTTTAAAGTTTTTTTTTTAAATCATATCTTAAAGATATAGAAGAATGTGTTTATATTGGTAGTATTTCATCTAGCTACAAAGCTATACATTATAGGATGCTACAAGGTTCTGTTCTAAGACCAATACTATTTATAATTTATAATTAACATACAGGTTTCTGGAACAAGAGTCATAAGAACAGACAGCAATGTGCTTTTGTGTGACTGGTACCAAATACTTGTATGTTTGGTACGGTATATTAATTATAATTCATGTCCCTTCAGGTCGATTTTAAACCGGCCAAAGTGTTGCGCATTGGAAAGAAATCAGCTTCTAATTCGTACAGACCAGTTAAAATAATCTTCAATGACGAGCATTCTGCAAAATTGGTCCTGAAGTCCAACAGTAGAAATAGGAATAATCATTTGCACTTTAAAAGTGATCGCACCATCCAACAGAGATAATACTTTAAGTAAATTAATTCTCAACTTACATCTAGAATAGAGAATGGAGAAAAAGACCTAAAGATAAAATATCGCAATGATGTCCCCTACATTTCGAAAATTTATCACACTGGTAGATCCGATGCTCCAAAAAACTATTAGTCTACTATCACAATATGGGAGGTATGCGGACGAAATTAAAGGAATTTATGCTTAACGTTAATAGTTGTGTTTATGATATTATTATTATTACTAAAACATGGTTGAATTGAGAATTCCTTAATAGTCAACTGCAGATAACTAATTATGATATTTTAGGGTCTATAGAGCCATTCGCAGTAGTGTCAGAGGTGGGGGTATTTTAATTGCTTTGAAACATTGTTTTAAATCTTTCTTGGTGTCTAGCAACGTCGATATTGAACAAATATTTTTTCTGCCATTATTAATGGGACTAAGTACATTATTGGAGAAAGTTTTATTACTCCTGGCTCATCTGAAGCTACATATACAGATCACTGCAATGTATTGGAATAGTTAAAAGTGAAGCATAGTAATCATAGATTTTTATTTGTGGAGATTATTATTTGAACTCTGTCTCGTGTCAATGGCTATACATTTGTCTCTCTCAGTCAGAAAGCTGAAACAATAATTAACGCGCATAACTTTCTAAATTTGAATCAAGTTAATTTTAACGCTAGAGGTATCTTTCTAGGCTTGTTTTTTCACAGATTGTGTCGATTTATCTATATTCAGAAGACCCTATTTTTAACACTTGCCAACATCACTCTGCTTATCCCTTCCTTTTATTGCCAGAACCGAAACTATCGATACATATGAGAAACTTTTTCTATTCAAACATGCCAGCTACTCGGGTCTTAATGATTATTTACTTAAGGAAAATTGGGAGGATATTTTATGTGAGTCGGATATAAGTATTGCTGTTAGTAAATTCAACAATGTATTGTATAATGGTATGAATGCTTTTATTCCGTCTAAAGTGGTAAGGAAAAAACATTCGAATTTTCCCGCGTGGTTTAATAGTGAGCTAATCTATTTACTTAAAAGAAAGACATTGGCTCATATTAGGTTAAAAAACACAAATAGTCAAAACGATTATTTAATTTTTAGTAATTTGAGGCAGGAATGTAAAAATATGTCGATTAAGCTTTTTGGTGACTATTTAAGAAGAGCTAAATCAAATGTTCTTTCGAATCCACGCTCTTTCTGGAATTTCGCTAATGTTTGGGCTCATTCCTATCTAATCGATCACAACAAATAAAAATTCATTACTTCTTATCTCATCCTATAATGGCCACTTCCGGTGTACCTCAAGGAACTCATATTTGTCCGGTGCTCTTTATCTTGTTTATAAATGATCTGGTAGATGTTGTTGAGTTTGGGAATTGCCTACTGTACGCAGATGATCTAAAATTATTTCAAATGATCTATAGTTTGGAAGATTGTGAGAAGTTACAGGTTGATTGTGACAATGTGAATGATTGGTGTAGTGCAAACCATCTAAACTTAAATATCTCTAAATTTAAAATTATGATATTTTCAAGATCAACTAGCCACATTCAATTTGAATATTTGTTAAACTCAATGCCCTTGTCTAGACTGATTCCTTTAAGGATTTGGGCATTGTTTTCGATAGTTCTCTTTGATTCAAGAACCATATAGCTGCAATTTATGACAAAGCAAGGATAATGTAGGGATTCGTTTGGCATCTTGCAAGGGAGCTTAGTCCTGAATGCCTTAAGGTCTTATTCTATTCTCTTGTAAGATTCCATCTTGAGTACGCTTCTCTGGTCTGGTCGCCTTATCTTCAGGTTGATATTGTTAGAACTGAGAGGGTTCAAAACAAATTCTTAAGATTCATTGAATACAAATATGATTTAGAGCATGTACAAGGCTCGAATTCAAATATTTTTTCCATTTTGAAAATGCTTAGATCTATTGCAGACATATGTGTACTTCATGGTATATCGTATTAAATGCATCTATTAATTCCTCTGTATTGTTGTCTGAATTTAATATTATGGCTTTTAGTTATGCTAATAGTTTGAGAAACAGCAACATATTTCTCGTGAAAACCTTTCATTCTAACTGGGCCTACAATAATTCGGTAAACCGTATGATGAGACTGGCAAATGAATTGAGCTCCAAATGATGGTTCAACATCGGAAAGTTTAAACGCAAACTTAAGAATATGTCTTAGTATGCTCTTTTAAGTCTGTAATGCAATTCTGTGTGTTATCATTCTTTGACCACTTCCCCTAATATTGTAATTTTTATAAATTAATTTATTTTTGTTTTGTTCTTATGTTAAATATAATTTTTAGCTGGATTTTTAATATGTCTAGTTTAGTAATGCTAATTTGTACGTAGTTAAGTTCTAGTTTTAGTTTTAATTTAAGTCTTTATTATTATATTATTAATATTTTATGGCTGAAATTGTAAATTGGGGTTTCCCGTTAATTACCAATAAATAAATAAAAATAAATGTCATCCATTTAACAGAATAGCTTAAAAAACTAGAGAAAATTCTGCCAGAGAACTTCAACTCAATTAATTAATTAGTTAGTCGTTTGATTTACAACATATTTGAGTGTCATAACCCCCAACCGAGCAATATTATATCTGATAACTTACCCATAGCTGCACCATCATATATATCCGATCCTTATATTGAAGGTATTACCGAATTACTGACAAAGGTCCGAAAAAACGGATAAAACAAAATTTGCACACAGGACAGTACTAACATTAAATAGATTATTTACCAAGCTGCAGGATAAAACACCCTTACTAAGTTTATCGCATGTTATTTACAACTATTTCTTACTCTCAATGCCCTAAAATATACATTGGTCAAACATCACACACACTAAGCTCCAGAATAACGCATCACTTTTATGATGGTAACATATAAACAAACCTCAAAACATGTGATCAATCTAGTGCAGTTGAGGTTCTGGACACAAAAACACACTAAAAAAAGGCTTTTCTCAGAAATGTGATATTAACCAGGAATCTGATCCCATGAATTCGAAAACAGATATAAAAGGCTTGAGTGCCATCTACACATATCATCTCCAATTACCATTCCTAGTTTCAAATCAACACATACCCCAGTAGCCACGGTAATCAACTACTTGGTTATAGAACAAATCAAGCTCTAGTTTCGTGGTCTGTAATACCTCTATACTGCATTACCAATCATCATTAAAACCTATAGCAAAAGAAAGTTTAAAGCTGAACTGAGAAATTTACTTATAAATACTGGTAAATACTTAAACAAATTATTAGCTATGCAACTGTCTCAACAAAGATTATTCGTTTATATTGTCTCGCATACATTTTAATCTGTAATGTATTTTAAATTGTGATTTGTCTAGTTATTTTATTGTTTATCGCACGATTGTAATTGAATACATTATATAGTTATTTAAGGTACAAGTGTAAAAAGTGATGCTTTATTGCACGAACTGGCGTTTAAAAACACGAGCGAGGAACGAGCGAGTTTTTTTAAAGCCTGGAGTGCAATAAAGGAACTTTTTACACGTGTGCCTTACAAAATTTTATCTTCGATCGTAAAGGATTTCAAAGAATATATTCTTAAGAGTAATATTTTAATAAATAACAATAATTCAATGAATGAAAACATATTTTACCCGCAGTGCACTAAGTAACGCTTTCAACTTAGCAACCAGTAAACAAGTTGCACAAATGTGCTTCGACTTGCATTAAATGAAATCTTCGGAGTTCCTAAATCTGCCATTTCGTTTGTATTATATATTTTATTAGTTATTTGTATCAATTAATAAAAAATTAAGTTTTTCGTCGAAAATTTGTGCTATTCATTAATTTGTCAAATTTGACATTTCTGTGCAATAAAAGCAGTTTGACATTACCGTGCAATAAAAACGTAAAAAAGCACTAGTGCTTTAATAGTTATTTAAGGTACAAGTGTAAAAAGTGATACTTTATTGCACGAACTGGCGTTTAAAAACACGAGCGAGGAACGAGCGAGTTTTTTTAAAGCCAGGAGTGCAATAAAGAAACTTTTTACAAGTGTGCCTTACAAAATTTTATCTTCGATCGTAAAGGATTTCAAAGAATATATTCTTATGAGTAATATTTTAATGTCATTTCAATAATTCAATTAATGAAAACATATTTTACCCGCAGTGCACTAATGAAAGCGTTACTTAGCAATCAGTAAACATGTTGCACAAATGTCGGCCGCCATTATTATTTATGGAAAAAATGTTCGCTTTATTGTAATCGCTTCGACTTGCATTAAATGAAATCTTCAGAGTTCTTAAATCTGCCATTTCGTATGTATTATATATTTTATTTATAGTTTATTAGTTATTTGTATCAATTAATAAAAAATTAAGTTTTTCGTCGAAAATTTGTGCTATAATATATTCATCTGTCAAATTTGATATTTCTGTGCAATAAAAACAATTTGACATTACCGTGCAATAAAAACGCAAAAAAGCACTAGTGCTTTAAAAAGCCACTTTTACAATGAAAAATGATGCAAAAAGCGTCTACTTTCTGTACGATCGTAGATATAAGTATATAATTGTAAAATCCCTATTGACCTTAAATTGGAACGAAATTGTTTAAAAGCAAGTTTATTATTTTCATATTCTCTCAGTGAAATGTCAAAAATGTTAGATAAAATGTTACTTATGTTGTATATTTCAATGGTTGAGAATTATCACAGTTTTTAATGTCAGAACACTTAGACCATTATTTCTCGACACAGTTGCTTATATAAAAATAGTTATAAAGAAGATTTACATTTAAAAGGAGGGTTTACAAGTTCAAGAAAATGAGTTGTTAATAATAGTTTACAAACAGAACAAGGGTGAGTTTATCTATTTTTGCTCGTTCAATAATATACCAATTATATATTCTTAAATATCAGAGTCACAAAAAAGCAGTAGATGGCACGAAGAAAATTTTAAGAAACTCCCGGCCAAAATAACCTTCACCTTTGCATATTTAAAGGTGACCCACTACGCACTAACAAGTAAACTCCACAATTTAGAATTCGATCAACTTTATAAACAAGCCAAGAGAGTTCACAAAAAATACGTAACACAAAATTCAAAATAAAAAGCTCAACTTCATTCAGTAATGCAGATGTATCGTTTCGTTAACCAATCCACTGTATAAATTACATCTCAATAAGGGTTTTAAGTATAACTTCGAAATTAAATCATCAGACCTCGAAATATTATATAATCTATTATATTAATAATACCTAATACAAATGTGAATGTATTATTTAGCATTAACGTCTTTGATTGCAATAGTCTCAGCATTAACCATAAAATGTGTTTTATTAATATTTTCTTTAATATTTATTAGAGGATAATCCTTTTTCAAAATTATTCTACCGTAAATAGTTACTTTTTGTGTGTATATTTTTGTCATCTAGAAGTTATCTCTCAATGCTAATATATTTCTTTCTTTACCTATGATTTTTCTGGTCTCAATTTTGATGCTATATTTTGCTTTTGCATTGTTCTGTTTATGTTTGCTAATTAAACAATTACAATTCCGTATTATGAATTTATTTTTATTTATAGCCCTTGGAGCAAGTTACAATCAACTAAAAAGTTTATAATACTGGATACGCAATTATAACAACAATATTCTAAGAAAATTACGTTCTATAAATGACATTTATTAATTGTCCTTCTAACGTTGTAGTAAAAATTATTGTTAATTATAAAAAAATATATTTTTTTTAATAATTCAAAAATAAATATTCGGATTCTCTTAAAATTCAATAAATTGGACGATAATAATATCTAAAATACTAAAACATTAATTTTTAATTTATATAATATTAAATAGGATTTCGATGCTGTATACAGTCAGATTTAAATTATATCGGGCGATAGTAACAAAACAGTAGGCGCGACTTAAGGCCGCATAATGGAAATGTTTAAACGTTAGTGTGTGGAAAGGCGATGTAAAAATAAAAGTGAAGATTAATTATTTTCCGGGCCGAGAAGTGAGGAGGAGGATCCTTTAAAACAGGAATCCGCACTTATTTTTATTTGCCATTAAGGTTTCCCTATAAATCAGTGTCCATTAACTTTTTTCTACTTCCTTCCAACACCAAAGCGGCACAAGAGACGACGTTCATTTATTGTTTTTCGAGGGGCCACCGAAATGTCATCCATTCCCAGTGGGTATTAGATTTTAGATAATTAATGCTCTAGGGCAATAATTGGAAATTCGATGTAATATATAAACCAAATAAAATAAATAATCGAGTTAAAATATTACTTAATTAAATAATACGTTTTACTGCATATATTAAATAAAATTCCTTGGATCTAAGAAAATTATAAAAGTAAATATATTATTTCAATTTCATTTTCAAAAGTATTTAGTAAGTGTGCATATGTCGGGATTTATATCACATAATAATCTACAATTTTTTCCAATTATTAAAGCAAAATTAAAATATTTGATTGAATGTATAATTTAGCAGCAAGTGATTTTTTTCTTGTAGGCTACTAAAATTGAACTAAATTTTTGCAAAAGTATTAATTATATAAACATTTAACATCACAGATTGTACCGTTCTTGACAATATTAGTATTTGTAAATATAATAAAAATAATAATAATATATAATTGAGACATGGATTAAACATCATAACGTTGCGCGATATTCATCATACGCAGTCCGCGCTTTGGGCGATAGATAGATGGTACATGCAGATATTACAATTTCTTTGAGCAGAATGAAATTTCGCATTTGGAGAGGAACATTCGTTATCTGAAAATACAATTTCGATTTATTCGATTTATGCCCGAAGATAAAACATGCGGCCCGTGCGATGTATTGTTATTTCAAATGGGCCGCGGAAATATTACCCACCGATGTCTTTTATGTGCATAAACTATGGCTGTTCAAGGACCCAACACAAACTAAATTAGAGTACATTATTTATTGATACTATTTCCCTCGCTTAAGCCCACCTACACGTAAATCTAACAGTTCATACCTTTATGTGTTCATATTTCGCAACAGATAAATGCAATATTTAAAATGGTCTATATATTTTCTTTTTTGTTTCGATTCAGGAATAAATTTTTTTCTTAAATTTTCATACTAAATTGTTACTAGTTTATTACGAATGATTTTTTGCGTAAATTCAAAAATATTAACATTGATACACCCTAAACTAAACTAACATCTATTTATTTTCATAAATAAAAATAGATATAATCTATACGCAGTATACATGGTTCACTTTATTTTATAAAAGAATAATTAATAAGATAATTATTCCTTTGTCCAGGTATTATTTATTTTTTAATTATTATTATTATAAAATAAATAAATGTATGCGTTGCATAATATTATTTAAACTTTATTGTAATTAAAACTATTTTAATTATATCAACAATACAGTAAAATAACAAATGCTAAAATTATACATGTAACAAATCCTTACGGAAGCATTTAAATACGGTTTAGAATAATTTTGAATAACTGGTTCTTTCACTATTAAGCCACGATTATCAGTAAACTAGAGAATTTAAACAATAACGTTTATCATTTGTATTAGAAATAGAGTAACAAAGTTCCGCTACTACATATTTTCTACGTGCGAGAGTTTAAGTCAAAATATCTAAAAATCATAATATTAAAACTTCTAGAGATAAAAAGTAGAATCAATAAAAGAAAATTTAATTTGCAATTGACTGTAAGATATATTGAAAGTTAACCATGTATTTTATAGCAAATATAGAAAAAAACAGTTTTATATCTTTTCATGCGATTGATGTAATTGATTCACATGAAAATCCATCAATTTCTATATTAATACAAATCCACACAAAATATAATCTTGTCTGTAAGTATAGAATTTAAAATAGCGTAGTTGAAATATAATTAAGATAATCAAAGAAAACTATATATATGTACATACCATATTAATTTTAATATACGAAACTTATGAACAAGATACAACATCATGAGAAAAGATAAATTAATAATAATCGATCGATAAATTAAGTATCGGTATAAGTATTTATAATAGTTTCTCAAAGGTAACATAGTTTGCGTCGTTTTGTATATATATTTCTAGTTTACTTCTAAGTTTTTGTTTCTTTTACACGCTTTTAATAAAGTCAGGTATTGCATTAACCCTTAGCTGCATCTGGGGGTCCTGACGGACCCCATCCTTCCTTAAAAGTACTTTTTAATTATTTATGCCTATTTATGTCTTCATTGCTGTGGCATTTAATTTTTTTATTAAAAAATATGCATTTTTTACATGGAATAATCTTTTTATATATTTGACTCTAGTTTTTTGCAAGAATATTTTTTGAAAGAAGCCCTTCTACAGTATTTATTTTATTTGAAATCTAGTATAAAATGCACCATTGCCTACAATTTCAAGTCTTCATATAACTAAATAAGAGTTTTACGAGTTTTAAAGGAAAAATGCATTTAAAGAATTTTTCTAACTTATTTTCTCAATCCTCGAGGGAAAAGAGTTAACTCTCTAGTATGGATGATTTTTCTAGTCCATAATGTACCAATTAAAACTTTTGTACAGTTTTGTAGTCCTGTATAGAGGATAGAAAATTGTTTTAAGCAATTTTACAACTTGGGGTCCTGGAAGACCCAATGTGCAGGTATGTTACAAAATTGAAGTGGTGCAGCTAGGGGTTGAAAACCTTTATTAAGATATAAATGAGTGACTTTGGGTAACAACCAATTTCATTTTAGGAACTACCCACTTATCTTTCATTCTCGTATTATATTGATGGCTTAGCTTAGTTACATTTTTGAGATGTTCAAATAAGTTTCGCCCTACCTTATATACAACAAGTACAATTCTTTATTCAATAGTTTCTGTATTTATATATATTTACTTATATTTAATGACCCATATTTTAAGACTACTATTTAATACATAAGTTTACTTATACAGGGTTATTCACGCTATACGGCACGGAATATTGTGGCCAAAATACGTGACTTTCAAAAAGTTTTACTTTGGGGATATATGGGGGTCTATTAGGGCTACTTTTTAAAATTACTTTCATAATATACAGGGTGTCCCAACAACCCTAAAAGTATCAAAGTTGTGTTTTTTTAATGAAACACCCTGTATTTTATTGCATTTTTGGATCTTTCGATCAAAATAAGTGTGTGTTTTAATAAAGTTTTTATTACTTAAACCTTAAGGTTTTTGAAATAATTTGAATTTTGTAAAAATTTAACCTAATTTTCATGTTTCAAATACTTAAAAAGTAATTAAGTTATGCATACCAAATTTACACTGAAATGTAACAATAGATCATATTTTATTTTCCAAGTATAATAAATTTGACGTCTTATACAGGGTGTAAAAAAATTGGAATTAAACAAATGAGAACTTTAAATGGCTATAACTTCATTTATTTAAATGGAACGCTATATTTATTAATTTATCAGCAAATGCACGTTTTAATTACCTACCGAATGGTATTTATATCTTAAATGTTAAGTCTTCTCGTTTTTACAGAAAACTCCAAAATATTGTTTATTGCACCGTTTTAGTACTTTTTAAGTAAACATTTTAATGTATCTAGTTTTCCATCGTATTTAAAAATGTAAGATAATTAATTTAGTCTGTTACTTTAGTTTAAAAAGCCTGTCTTTTGTTATAGTTGTGTTATTTTACGTTTTTGTGTTAGATAGTTAGTAATCGTTATTGTTTGAACATCGTTGTTGTATTTAATAGTAAAAAATGAAAATTTACACAGATTTTCTTATACTGGGGTTTTTATAACTGACACTTCCAATTTCTTTAAATTGGTTTAATAGTCTCTCAAAAATGTCTGGCTTAGGGTGATTTCTTTCGGGAAACCTTTAAGTATAAACTCGATAAGCCAATAAACAATTTTGATTACATTCTCCAAGCATAAAGATAATGCCAATACCCCCTTCTTTTGAGTAAATCTTCATTTTTTACCAAAAAATACCACAGCGATGTTCAAACAATAACGATTACTAACGATCTAACACAAAAATGCAAAATAAGACAACTATAACAAAAGACAGGCTTTTTAAACTAAAGTGGCATACTAAATTAATTATCTGACATTTTTAAATACCATAGAAAACTAGATACATTAAAATTTTTTCTTAAAAAGTACTAAAACGGTGCAATAAACAATATTTTGGCGTTTTATGTAAAAACGAGAAGACTTAACATTTAAAATATAGATACCATTCGATAGGTAATTAAAACGTGCATTTGCTGATAAATTAATAAATATAGCGTTCTATTTAAATAAATGAAGTTATAGCCATTTAAAGTTCTCATTTGTTTAATTCCAATTTTTTTACACCCGGTATAAGATATCAAATTTATTATACTTGGAAAATAAAATATGATCTATTGTTACATTTTAGTGTAAATTTGGTATGCATAACTTAATTACTTTTTAAGTATTTGAAACATGAAAATTAGGTTAAATTTTTACAAACTTCAAATTATTTCAAAAACCTTAAGATTTAAGTAATAAAAACCTTATTAAAACACACACTTATTTTGATCAAAGGATCCAAAAATGCAATAAAATACAGGGTGTTTCGTTAAAAAAACACAACTTTGATACTTTTAGGGTTTTTGGGACACCCTGTATATTATGAAAGTAATTTTAAAAAGTAGCCCTAATAGACCCCCATATATCCCCAAAGTGAAACTTTTTGAAAGTCACGTATTTTGGCCACAATATTCCGTGCCGTATAGCGTGAATAACCCTGTATAATACCTGCATACAATTTAAACTGTAAAAACTGTTTTAAAATAAAGTTGACGGACAGTCATAACTCTACTTGAAAATTCATTTCAAAATTTTCTTTTGAATAAGCTCTAACGGTTACAGGTGAACATCTCTTGCTAAACTTCCGCAAGTTAGACCATAATTTATGTAATTATCTACATTGTAGTGGTATATTATTTTTAGGAGGTCACGATTTGCATTGATTAGTAACCAAATATATAATATTATTTTAGTAAATATGTTCTAATGAAACTCTTCTTCATTACTGGAAAATTCTGACAAAGTAAAATAAATTTAGTGGAAAATATTCTGGAAAACTCTTAAAATCTTGATTTTTTTAAAGAATTGTGAAATAATCTTGTACAAAATCCATCTATATGTTTCCGTTAAGTAAGTGGGCATAACCATAGATCAAAAAATCAACTTTAAAAAAAGGACAGCCATAAAAAACTCAAATATCTTCCTGGGCAAAGTCCTTTAGAAGTTTAACTTACAAGAGTAATGGTATTAATACAAGATCAGCTGTAAACTTTATTTGACTATGGCTGCGCCCTCTATCCGAATCGTAGCAATATAGAAGATAGCGAAAGAGCATCCCTTCATACCCTAACAAAACTACGACATCCTGTAAAACTCTTACATAATCCTTCCAACCAACTCTTCTTGATCCAACATTAATCATACCCATTTATGAATGCCTTCGATTCCTATCTGATGTAACAGTCAAATGTATCACGGACTATTACTCCATATCATTATTATATTTTGAGTATTTATTTCAACTTTCCAAATATTAGTATCTGACTGATAATCCCTTTTGTATTGTATGTTAAATTTGTTCCTTTTCTCACGTATATGCCGAGAAGATTACATCGTGGTTGAGATTAGTAATGCTGATTTTGATAACTCAAAAATATTTAAAAAGGTAAATGAACTACCACATAGTAACGGTCGCTACCATCATTTTCATGCAAACATATTTATTAAAATAGGAAAATTGTCTTTATTTTTCCCGTAATTCATTATCGGCACTAAATATGCGTATGTTAGGTGGACTAAGTTAAAAGTCCATCCTGAGACAGTCTTGATTAATCGAGCTCATGCGCAAAACAATTGGACTAACAATCTGTTAGTGCTGAAACGATTTGCATCATCGTAAGATAAAAGTAATTAATTCTCTACGGATAGATTTAAACCCATTGATCTAGTTTTGGATTTTCGAGAAGAATTACACCTGTGGATTCGACTAGTTTTGTTGTTTGAATTTTGGTTGGTGAATTCCGTTTCGGCGTTGCCGGATTAAATTATCTCATGGCGAAAACGTACTGCCGCAAAATCACGTTCAGTTTGCTGTATTACTAAAACCTCCAGTATTTCTCAACAGGGCTTTTAGAGCTTGGTTTGAGTTCAAGGTACCGTTTGTTGCGTTTTGGATGGTCGTTTTCCCGGCCAGAAAGTGGTTGACCGAGTAACTCCAGATTGTGGATGAACGTTTTGGTTAATAAGTTTGAGCAATGTTACAGTTATATTTTTAAATAATTATTTATTGCTAATTAAAAAAATTAAATTATCATTTAACGCAGTGTTTCCCAATATTTTTTGTGCCATGCGCCACCTAAGCCTTTCTAAAATTCTTATGCCTCCCTATGTAACATATACATAATTTCTATTATTAAATAATTGAATTGTTTACTTAAGAAACTTAAATGAAGGAAGAAATCACTAGGAAATTGTTAACGAAAATTTTAAGTAAATTTTCAAAACATATAATGAAAAAATTCAAATTCAAATTTGAAATAATTTTAAGTTTCCTATATCAATTTATTATTTTAATTTAGTGAAATCCTTGCGTTTGGTGCTTGCTGCAGAGACATTTTATGTTAGGTAATTTGGTTAGCTTCAGTCGCAATTCTTCCCGTTGTGTAATATCCAGACGATTTCTGTTTTTACCAGTAAATCATTTACAGCACTAAATCCACATTCAGCTTAATATGCAGATGGAAAGGGTAACAATAGTTTTCTTGCACATCTGGTTCAATTTGGGTATTTGATTTCTGTTTCCTCACAAAGCCCCAAATAATTTCTGAACTGACTCCTTATCTTGCATTTCTGCGAGTTCTTCTTGTTACTGCATGTTTGATATATCCGACAAATCCACTAACATTGGCTGAATCATCCATGTTGAAAAATCAATTGGTTTTAAATCAGAAAATCTTTAAATAGAATTTTCAGATGATCGACAATAACGAGTATAGCGGTGTCATTTACTTTACATTTTTTGAGCCAATAACTGTTCAAACTGTTCAAAGTTTTTGTTAATATATTTGTGACATAACTCAATAAGGGCAAAGAAACTAAATATCTTCGGTTATGCATCGACAAGAGGTTTATTTGTTCCTTGAAGTTGCTTTGCACTGATACACTAAAATTACTGAATGAAGTATTAGACTTAGAACAGGCGAGATGTTTTTAGCGACCAAGTTTTCCCTTTGAATAACAAAATGCACAAGAATCATTTTTGGATTCTCATCTTTCATCAATTTTAACCAGCTATTTCTCTTGACCATCAAAGTAGTTTTTAGCTTACTATATATATATATATATATATATATATATAAATCTTTGGAGGAAGTTATGCTTCCTAATCCTTTACAGAATAACATTTCTTTAGTAAAATGCTCTTTATCAATATATCTTACATACGTTATCAATATTGTCGCTCAAAGTTGATTCATTCATTTGCACTGAGAATTTTTCTTTTTTAAGCTTTTCACAATTTGTTTTTTAATATCTCCACTCATTTCGCCTATTCTTCTGCTAAAATAACTTCTGCATAGCTTTTATATCTTTGTTACCTTTTTCAAGAACCGTTTTAAAAATGCTGATAAAGAATGAAGAATACGATTATAAGTTGAAGTATGAGCAGTAAATAGAGAAATCTAGCATTGCATTTAAATGGCCGGAGCAAAAGGGTTAAACTTGTGTTGAGAACATTTTTGAATTGCCTCCCTTAACAATCAAATTGCCCCCCTGTGCTGTTATTTTTTCTCGCACCCAGTTTTTGACAAAATACGATCAACATTTTTTTTTTTAATTGCACTGTATATATTTTTTTATTGATTCGCAAGGAGATTTTTTTCTGAATATAAAATTGTAGACAAATTTATCCATACATCAAACTTAAGTCGAGAAATTGAGGATTAAAAAAATAAATAAAAAGTCAAGTATCCATTGTAAACAATATACAGACCCTATTTTAAATGTCAAACGTGACAGTGACAGCCATTGATACAACACTGCAACGATTTTTAATTATTTCATAATTAAAATGTTGCAATATTTCAAACACTGTACTAGAATTTTGTGCTTCTACAGAAATCGTTTTTCAGTTTTTGAAATCTTGCAACATTTTTATTATGAAATTATTAAAAATCATTGCAGTATTGTACCAATAACTGACACTGTCACTTTTGACATTTGGAATAAGCTCTGTATATTGTTTACTATGGGTATTTGATTTTTAATTTTTTTTAATCTAATTTCTGGAAAACAAAATTGTGTCTGTATTGTGATCCTATTGAGATAAAATTTTGATGTTTTATTGTTAAAAACTGGAACTGAAAAGCTTTTGGTGAACATTCATAAACCGGAAGTTGAGGTCTACTAAGGGCGGTTTCTGTTTTATCTTTCTAAATTGGAAATATATTACAAAACTTTTCAAACAAAAGTTAAAGAGCATGAAAAACTGAACAAGTTTTAGTAAAACATATTTTTCGTTCTTGCGTTGCGAGAAAAAGAAAATAAAAATTTGACGTTATTTGCCCATTTTTTGTAATTAATGATTGTAATTACATGAAACTTATATAACCAATAGTTATAAACGATTCAACTGTGGGAAAATTATTAAAAATTGCATTTTTGCATAAACCTAATAGTTTTCGAGAAAAATATAGGGAAAGTATTATGGTGGTCTCATCACCATTTTATTTATAACATCATCTCTATGAAAAACACTAGTGATAATTGGTTTTCAATTTTAGTCAAATATTTTGTAACCGAATATTTGGGCTCATATATTAGGGAACTAAGGGTAATTAATTGTTGCTAACGCCCTTAATAATAATATATCCAAACTCTCTGAGAGAAGGTTAGCCTAGTTCCTTTTATTGTCATCTTACAATGGGCCATTTTTGGTAGGGACTTTGTGTAAATAACCCAAGTCTGCTTTGTAAAGTCGGGGTAGGTGGCACTGAAAAATTCTCCAATTCTTCCACATATTATCCTTATATTATCTTTCTAGAAACCCTAGTATAACCCCTAAATTTAAAAAAGCCTAATTCATTTTACTTAATAGTTGTAAAAATCTAGGAAACGATAAATTAAATAAACTTTAGAACAATATAATAGATTATACAAAACCATTGAATAAAGAATAACTAAAAATTTCTAGAAATCTTTAAATAATATACGAAAGTAAACGTATTGGACATAATGAAAAATTAAAGAAATATTGGAAAAAAATTGCTGGAAGATTATGCAAATTGTTTGATTTCTTTCTGAACTCGAGAACAATGCCAAGAACATCAACCTGTTTTCCAATTAATTTTTAAGTCATATTATTGGCATGGGAGAAGCCGGGCTTTCACTAATAGAAACTGCTCTCATGTAAACCGAAATTTTACAGCATCATTGAGATATTGGTCCGAATGATCTGTGCATCATCGAATCAGGTCTTATTAGGGTTCAAGAATGACATCAATTTATATTTAGTGACGAGTCCCGAATTTGCCTGTGGTCATAGGAGGGTAAGACTTATCCGTAAGAAAAAGAACGAAAAATTCCAACATTTGCAGTGGAACGCAATACAACCCTGACACAAAAAGTGATGATATGGGGTGCAGTGAGTTATGGTAGCAGATTACGCTTGGTCTTCATTTACGGCAAGCTATACGAATAGCTGGTTACATTTCAAATGTCCTAGAACCCGTTGGGCGTCCATATTTTCAGAGGCTGGATATTCTCATTTTCCAACCGAGTAATGTGGCCTTGGTCAATCCTGTCGGAGAAACTAATTATTGAAAAAACTTTAAACTTTTCGGTTAAATGGGGAAAGAAGTTTTCAAAAAAGTCAAGGGTAGATAGATATGTGCCGTTCCGGCTAACGTAGTAAATAACACATTAGACATTTTTAACTCTTACCATCCCAAATTACAATTTATGGTAGAGACTGAAAAAGAGGGAGCAGTACCCTTCCTGGATACTTTAGTATGTAGATTACCTAATAATTCAATCATTTTAGATTGGTACATTAAACCGACGAGTTCAGGAAGGTACATCCCCTTTGACTCTTACCACTCGAAAAAGTACAATGTGAACTTGGCACAACTGTTCCGCATATTACGGAATAACTCGTATCCCCCTGTGTTGCTGAAGAGACTTTTGTACCGCTCCCATGATCGGACCCAGTTTTACTACATGAAGTGGCTTTGCCGGAAACACGTACATACCAGACTCTTTCGTATATTGATTGTCTTTCTAACAAACATAGTAATATTTTCCGCTCTGTTCCTTCTAATGTGGTGGTAGCTTATAAGAACTGTAATACTCTTTCTTCACTTGGTTTTTCCTGTTTAAAAGACCCTATTCCCCCTTTACAAAGACATAATATAGTATATTTTATTAAATGTAAACAATGTGACCTCGTATATGTTGGTCAAACATCACAAAAACTTAGCAAACGTCTAACACAGCACAAAAGTGACGTCAAGCACAAACCACGATCTACAGGTCTCAGTATACATTGCAACGACTGTGTGCCATATACATTCCCAAAAAAAAACGTATGAATTTCAAAAAAGACATCGACGAACTAAGTGACATATACAGCAATCTATTATCATTACATAACTCCTAATCCCCTTTTCTCAAAATTGCCACTTTCCACTGTAGTTAGTTCTTATAAACTTTTCTTCCCCCTGTCTTACTATGTATTAGTCTCGGTCTATATTTTTCTTATTATCTGGTAATTATTGTTTATATATATATGAATTACACCTACTGTTGATCTACCAGGAGCAAAACCACATTGGAAATCCCCAACGATATTTTTTGAATATTTGTTAAGTTTTTTTTTGAATTGTTGTTGTTAATATTTTGTAAGCGCTATTCAATAGTGTAATTGCTCTGTAATTTTTGCATTGCACCTTATCACCTTTTTTATGTAGGGGGATTATCGTCCCTTTGCTCCATTCTTTTGGCATTGTTTCTGTTCTCCATATTTCATGAATTAACTTTCCAATTTCCTCGTGTACTTTTTCTCCGCCATATTTAATCATTTCTGTGTTGATGTTGTCTTCTCCTGGTGACTTTCCATTTTTATATTTCTTAATTATTTCGTTTATTTCCTCTATTGTCGGTTCGTCTACACTGTTGTCGATTGCATCTGTTTCTTCGATTTCTGCCAACTGTTTTGTGCTGTTTGTGGTTGTCAATAATATTCTAAAGTGTTCTTCCCATAATTTAAAATGATAATAAGGGTTTAATGAAAATTTCAAAAAAAACAAGCTAACAAATTCTACGTGTTGCAATTTTTATAGAAGCCAGTATTTGTAGGTATATTGATAAACAAGAATCACCTATAGAAGGCCAGCAAGACGATAAATATTGATGACTTTGTCGGAAAATATATAATGTTGACAATTTTTAACAATGTCAGCATTGTTAATTATCCCGAATGTCTTCTATCATCATTATCATTTTACAAAAATTAAAGACGATTTTCTTATAGTAAATAAATATATCATTCAATTATTTACTGTCCATTCTAGTTCATACCTTTTTGACATCATTCGGGCATCAAATTTCAGCTTTTGCTGGCAACAAAAACTGATCCAGGTGAAAGGTTTGATTTTTTAAAAAAATATGTAAATACCAGAGTAAATAATACTCATCTGCAGAATAAGGTGGATGTGGAAGTATATTTCATCCAAGCTTTTGTCTAGTTACTAAAAACTAACGATTGTTTTGAAACTTGGAAACACCAAATTCATAGCATCGGCCAGTTTTTTGCCTAAAATATTGCCAATAATTGGAAATGTCATTTTTGGATAGCAATTTAAGAGGATCCATACAGGATTTTCTATGGGTTGAACCGAAGAAAAACTTATCAATCATTTATTAGATCGCAATGCTATTATTTGCGAAAAATAATAGTAGTCAAAATGTTATATATTGAAATATATAAGTCTTTTACGTTGTAGACAATTCACTAATAATTAGAAAAATCACGAAAATATTTTCGTATATAACAAATGAATCTTATTAAGACTAGAAGAACAAATCACTTTTGAAACAACTACTTCTCTAGCTAATACTTCGACAGACATTGAATAATACAAAAGTAAGTAAGTAAAAAGATGAACCACAAAACATACATATAACAGCGCAATATTTTAAATTTTTTAATTGATCAACTCATTCATAATAATAATTATTAGTTAAAATCAGAAAAGCCAATTAGTTATTTTGTCGCTTCAAGTCCGTTTCTAGTGATCGCGAGAAACATTTTGAATAAGAAGCATTTTGAAATTAAAAAAAAAAAACTAAGACTATCATTTTGAGAAAACTATGTTACAACAACTAATAGGAGTTAAAAACTGATAATTGAAGATATAGACAGAGATCAATGATCTTGCAATACAACTGGAAAAGAAGATTATCTTCTCATATGAGAAGCCATATCTGGAATAGTAATAGGACGAGTTTATTATTTTATGATGGAGTTAAGAACTCAATTAGTTGAGGAAAGAGACATGAAGATCTTATGATAAAGCTGGAAACTAACTAATTCACTAGTTACATAAAAGATCGGTCACTACAGGAAATATCCTAAAAAATACACGCAACACTAAAAAGATATTTTTCAATAGACCCAAAAATATTGTAAGCTAATAAAATCATGTATATTTCCAAAGTCCAATGTGATGGAAGTAAATTTTTATAGAATGAAAAAAACTCTTGTCTTTTAATGGATAACCGCGGGGCTATCAATTATTTAACAGATAATTGCCAATATATGCTTAAAATTATGTATTTCAAGGCATAAAAAATATTTTCTTATAAAAATTATCAAAAAATCGCCTTTTTCAATATTTAAAATGCATGAATTGGTTTTCTAATAAAAATAAATCATAAGAGAAGTAATTACATTTTTTTTAAATAATATAATTACAAAATATATTTGGTTAAATCTGGCGTTTATATTATAAGTTCTTATTATAAAACTTAAACGATAAAATTTTGTGGTGAATTACGAATTAAAAAATACCGAACAGATTCTTAAAAAAAAAACGCTAAATTGATTGGAACTGAATAAAATTGAAAACTGTGGATTAAAAGTTGTTTGGCGATAACGAGAGCAGGAATCCCAATGAAAACCTCACGCATTATCGGAGATTGAAGAGGCGCCGGAGGGCTTTCAAAAAATGGCTACCCTATTAATTAAATACATAAAACACATTAATCGTGTCCCGTCGTTTCCGAGGGCGATGAGAGAGAGACGAGTTTGCCATCATTTACATTCGCCTTAGAGCTGATTTACAACCCTTATATTGACACAGATAGCTTAAGCCAGATTAGGGACCATCATTTACTTTCAACGGTGGTTAAGAGGTGACACCCGAAAAGTAATTTATATTAATTTCTTCTTTCGGTACAACAAAGATGTAATTAATAAAATAACGTTTAATTGATTGATGTAATAATCAATTATGTTTCAAATTAATTTAGTTATTTATTTAGGATGTAAGAGTGTACGAATGATTCATTATGTTAAGTCGCTTGAGAAATCAATTTATATATAACGGCATAATGTGTGTACAAATATAATACCTAATGGGGTAAAATAATCATATTATTACAATTCGATAAAAATTTGTATTATTAACACTTGCAAAGTTTTACACACACACTTTATATAAATCTAGTTTTCGCAATACTTAAGACAATTTTTCTTACTAAAATGCTCATCGAAAATATATCTATAAGATAATTAAGAATAAAACTAAGTTTCTATAAAAATGTATTAAAGTCCTTGAGGTTTTGGAAAATTAATTAATAGAAAAACTTTAAAACATTTCGTAAATCTATAAAATTGAGTCTACTACTACAAAACAAATCACTTATTGAAACAACTACTTCTCTGGCTAATACCTCGACAGATATTGAATTATACAAAAGTAATTTGCGTGATACTAATAGCAAGGATGCCAAAGCAATACGAATTTTACTTAATACAGGTATAACTTTACATAACTAGTAGTAGTATTAGTAAAGCACCCTGCAGTTATTGGATTATAATTTAGTTACCTATCTAAGGAAACTGCATTCAATGATAGATTATTATATTTAAGAAATACATATAGTATAACTGATACATATTTCTTGATCAAATAGTTCATTTAATTCTATCATTATCAAACAATGTGATGATTAATTTATCAAAGAATAAATGTACCTGAATGAATAATGTAACAGCCAGTATGCATAATTGATGCTGAACTCAATTAGTAAAAAGAGTGTACCAATATATGGGTGGCGAATGAAGCGATAAAAGGGCGTTAGAATGTTATCTCTGTGAATGATCGGGAGCCCTTAACGTGTATGAGATATTCATGTAGGCGCATTGAATTGTAAAAGATTGGGCCGATTCCTCTGCCCTATTACATATGTATGACCCTTGGATAGTGTGTTTACACGAACGCATTTATCTTCTCTGGATTCTACTTAAAAAAGAGACGTCAGCATATACACCTTCATTCGCTCATTCATTTCCTCCACCATTTTCTAGCGCGGGCCCGGGAAATATGCAAAAACAGTAACTTGAAATGTTCCTTTACAAAAAGGATATATACGTTTCTCAACGAAACAAAACGTTTACTTTTTGGGTTTGAAAGTATTGAATCTAAGATGCGTATAAAAACTAGGATTATATTTTAAATGTTAGATTTATTCTTTATTCCATTAATTATTATTTGATATATAAGAGTGGAAATTGTCGGAGTAAATTCTGTGGGTGTAGTACTTTTGTTTGCACGGTAAAAGGGACGTTGAAACTTTTTCGTAATGGTCCAAGTTACAGAGACACCTTAGTCATTTCCTGAGAAATCCAAACGAGCTTCTCGCATGCTCTAGCACTGCGAAAGCGGCTAATTTTATGCTCCGCTGTCTACAAGAAAGAATAGAAGAATGGATACATTAGGTTAAGTCAGTCGCGAAAGGAACATGCATTCACCTCTTACATTGACACCAACGTGGGGTATAATATTGAGCGTGTCTTGCTACAGACACGTAGGTCTGCAATTAACGATTATTAAATTATATTTAACATTAAATAACACAACTGTTTAAAAATATTAATAATATTTACTAACGTAAATAATGATATAAAATATTTATCATAATTATTTCGATTGTAATCCATCGAATATATTAATAAAATATTGCGTTTTTGTTTATAATGAATTTAGAGCGAGCATTATGGTGGATGCGCCAGGTACACATTTGATTATTGTAAAATTGATTCAAATCAATAATATATAATAAAATATTTTAACATATATCAATTTTATTTCATGAAAATTGCCTTTAAAATATTTATAATTATGTAAACTGTCTTCTAGATTAACATTATAGGTCTCAGAACAAAGTGAGGAATAGGGTCCGACTGTATATTATTATAGTGTGCCTTTATAATCCTGCAAGCTTGTATTTTTTTACAATATGGATTTTTTATTTTGGGATCATTACTCTTCTACTATCCGCCTAACTTACAGGAAATAGCAAATAAGGCTAACAATATTACCTAGAAGCGAAATTAAGTAATACAAAAGTGCAAATAATAATGCCTCAGAATATTTTATTGCATATAGACTTATAATAAATTTCAAAAGTAGTTTAATAGAATAACATATTATTGACAACGCATTTGGTCCAATTCATGTTGGAGGATAAACAAAATTGAGAAACAATTATGCAAATTGCAAAAAATGTATGCAGTGTGATTTATTAATTGGCCGAGAGAGGGCTTTATGAAAATGAGAAAACATTTAACCAATAAAGACCTACTGTTTAGTGTGGCATACCGAATAGCGAAATGCTACATATGACCTTTTCCGCTATATGGCATATAAGTCTGGACGCTGAAAATATCCACTATGAACAAGATAGAGGCCTTCAAAATGTAGAAAAAGTCTATCGGAGGCACAAATGCTACGAATTTCTAGGTCTGATTATCTAGGGGAATATAGAAGAAGAAGACATTGGAAGAAAAATAATGTCGTGGCTCCGGAACATTAGGAAGCCGACAGGAATTAGGTTTGAATATCTGATGAGAGTAACAACAGATGCTAAAACAGTCGCCAACCTATGCTAGAAGAGGCACCTTCAGAAAAAAAAAACGATTTATTTATTGCTCTATTAAAATACGTATTTAGCTATATCTCATAGCCATTAAACATATTGGGTATTAGCCCAGACCTACACTATAATTTTCAATGAGCCCTTTGAGTTTTTACAAACTAGCCGTTCTATTCTAGGTCTTATTTAATTATGACTACAAAGTATTTAAAATACTTATTTTTCTAAGTAATCTTAGTACCAAACAAACAACAAAATATATTATCTATGTATAACCACAATATAAAATATAAATTTATATATATCTTGGTTTATTCTAACTAATATCTAAATGGAGTAAAACTAAAAAAACTTCACGTGATAGTATCATTATTAACACCTTAAGTACACTCAGTTTCATAGAAATCGCAATACTAAGAAGGGGTAGGATTTTTTTGCCAAACTTTGCACAAACGTTTAACTATTAAAAAAAAAGATCGATTGAAAATTGAAAGAAAGAAAAAACAAAAATTAAGCACATTTAATATTAACAATGGGTTGGACCGACCCCATTGGTTACATACTTCCATATTCTTCGTAGTATCCATTATAACAGGTGGTCGATAATATCTTGTATGTATTGTATCTCATTGATTTTGTAGAGGATGCTGTAAGTTCTTTAGTCTTCTCCTCATAATGTCTTATACCTGCTCAATAAATAAACGATAAGGATATTGGAGTGGGCATGGCAAAATATTGACACTATCCTACGCAAATCAGTCCATCGAATCGAAATCTATTCTTCCAACTGCTGAAGAAACGGAAGAATATTGGGTTATATTACCTCGTATACATTTTCAGCGATTCATATATATATAGATGAATACCAAATTTAAACTTTTAGCACAACATACAATAATCCCAAGAGTTTGATGCACAGACCTCTAAACAGAAAATTACCCGAAACAGAACTGAAATTCATGAATAAATATTATCGCATGCCGCTCTGGGTTCCGGTTTCACTTGAGCCGTTAGTGGTAACACAAGGTGTGGTAAATAAGAGTGTATGCCAAAAGGTCTGATTCTGCGATAAACTATTTGAAAGATTAGAACTCCGCCTTCAAGGTCTATGCTCAAAATTTTCAAGTGATTTATTGTATTTGTGTATGTATTTTATGTATTACTTTTTTAAATTGATCTTGTAAAGAAAATAAACTAAACTATAGATAAGCAATTGATGTGATATTGAAAAATCAGCCCCTTCTTGCCAAAAGTTAAAGATGGTCATCTGAATCTCATTCGTTCGTTGGTTGGTTGCAGTTTAGATAATTAGGAATTGCCCTGAACTGCAAACCAATGATACGGCATTAGTCTAGAGCATTAGACATAATAACAATTTCAAAACAAACAATAAAATCAGGAAAGAACCGAATACCGTTTCTCAAAATATACATCAGATAAAATTGTTACAAATAACTGAAATTACCGCTTGATCCGTAAGTATGAAATTTTAATAAATTATATATCTTTATTTCAAAACGTATGAATTACAACATGAAATTGGTGTTAGTGGTCTTTTTTTCAGCTGCTTGGGATGTATGAAAGGGCAAGGCTTGCTCTGGGGATATTACATAGTGGTCTCCTCAGCGTTACTATTCCTTTTGTAGCATGACAACATATATCCTGTCAGGACCTGGTGATTTGAAGGATTTGAACGTGTTAATTCCTCACTCAACCTCACCTGGTTTGATTATCGGTATCGCAGTTTCCCAGTTCCGTTTTGGAGCCCCTGTATTGAGCTCGTCTAGGTCCTTAGACACAGGATTGTCAAGTATTGCAGAATCCGGGAAGTGCGTCTGCAGTAGTACAGAGTCTCTTCTACCGAGTCTGTGTATTTTCTTTTTGATGGCATTGTTATATGCCGTGAGGGCCGTTTTGTACTGTGCTTAATCACCGTTTCTCTTGGCTATGTTAATTAATCTCTTGGTGCGTGCCTTTGCCCTATCAACCCTGGTTGAGATAGGTTTGGTAGTTCTAGGGCAGCTTGTTTCAAACGCAGTACTGATGGAGTCCGAGACGCTTTGTTCTAACTGAAAAATTCTTTAAAAATCCCTTTCTTACATTTATCCTGTACTTTAACATGAGAAATCCCAAATTAAAAAATCTCTATAATTCCCATTCTCATTGTTTCAACTATCTACATCTTAAAAACTGACTAACGATGCAAGCTGGCAATTTGGCAAAAAGTACACATTAAAATTGAGTTAATATATGCTTACTTACATTAAAAGAACAATATTAATTTATTAAAAAAGTGTATCTTTCTCGAATTAGACAAATGACCTAGAAAATGTAAGTCTATTAGTCATTGATATAAAGATAAAAAAGAAGGAATTCACAGGTAGGTGCATTAAAACGAATTGAGAATAGGCACATGGAACGTAAGAAGCCTTAATAGAAAAGAAATGGAACTAAAAGAGGAACTGATAGAACACACAGTCGAAATAATGGGAATAACAGAAACTAAAAAGAAAAGAAAAGTTATACAAAGAATTCATAAAGGATACTAGATAATTTGGTCAGGAGTGGAGGAAAATGAGAGATCTAAAGAAGGGGTAGGATTAATAGTAGCACCAGATAGGTTGAAAGACATTATAAAGGAATGACAGGTGAATGAAAGAATAATGTCAGTAGACATAATGCTAATAAAGAAGAAAAGTGGACTATAATGACAGCATGTGGAGAAAATGAATATGCAAGAAAAGAAGACAAAGCGGATCTACAAAAAAAAATAGACAATAGAACGGAGAACACTATAATAATAGAAGATCTAAACGGAAGAATAGGTAAACTAAGAAATAGAAGAATATATGGGGAAAAAAGGAGAAGCAAAAAGGAACAATAATGAAGACAGAATAATACAACTTTGTATAGAAAATAACTTAATAATCACGAACACAAAATTTAAACACAAAGATATAGACAAATATACGAGAACATAAGCAGCGAGGAACAAAAAATCCCTAATCGTTTCTGCCTATTAAGTAAAAATAAATGGAAAATGGTGAAAAACGTAAAAGTCACCAGAAATGCTGAAATAGACATAGCAAGAAGACAAGAACAAACCGACAAGAGAAGAGAAATAATCAAGGAGAAAATAAAGACTCACAAACTTAAAGAAGAACAATACCTAAAGACATATCAGGAGATAATGAACAGAAAATTTGCTAAAGAAAAGGATAATAAGGACATTGAAAAAAGTTGACAATATTCAAAAAAATGTTTGACAGAATCAGCAAATAAAAGGTGTGGAACAACAAAGATAGGCAATACTTTACTGCAAGAGACCTTGTCAATTAGTAAGACGCACTGAGTTTCCTTGGGGCCCGGTTTTTCATTTACTACTCTCTAGGTATCGGTGCTGACGTTGTTCTGCACCGTAATTCTTTTGAGGAAGGTGGTACTCTCCTGGGTTCCGGTAGGTCCTTCAGATCAATGATCTGAAGTTCCCTTTCGTTATGTATTTTTGATTAATTTAAGAAGAGAAACAAAGAAAACAATAAATAAATAAATAAATAAACAAATTTACTAAAAATCTGCGTAGAGAATAAAGTCTTTAATGCTCGGCAACTACGCATTATAAATTCTCAGATTTTACGACAGTTTTTAATAAGTTTGTCGATGTGTGTTTTAAATGTAAAAGTATTATTAAATATTACACCTAAATCTTTCACTTCTGTGTTTACTTTCCTGGTAAATGAGAGTACAATACATTTGGCAGTTCATCAATAATTCAAAGTTACTGCACCAAATATTATTTAGATCCTTCTGTTACTTTAAGCAATCAGCATCCGATTGTATAACATTATAATTTTTTAAGTCATCTGCGTCATATTTGCTGTTTATAAATTATCACATTTTATTGTCAAAAGATTGATTGACTGTTGCAATTCTTTAACACATTTGCCGAGATCGTGTATAATAGATTCATTACCGGTATATGGAACATTAGCGGCAAAGGGGTGATTTTTCCTGCATCCTGAATGACAATACTGTTAGTACAAACGACCCCAACCACGGAAGTGGAGGCAATCATTGGTCTCACACCGCTCCATCTAGTGGTACAAAAAGAGGGACTTGTGGCGGCCCTCCGACTACACCAGAGGAAGAAAACGCTGCCGGGGGAGTGCACAAAACCAAACCGACGGACATCATATTAAGGCTCGAATTCGAATTACTGTTTAAGGTATGGAGGAATATCAGCCTGGTAAACGGATGGTGCCAAGAATAACAGAGGTACTGAAATAGGCATTTATGACCCTGACCAAAACAACTCGTTGTCCCTCATGTGGGTCCTAGGGCAGGAGAATATTAAAGGCAACGAAGTGGCAGAGGAACTCGCAAAGAGAGATGCAAATGCAACTCTTATAGGACCAGAGCCGTTTTGCGGACTCCCCATGGCGCACAGAAGAGAGGTGGTGCAAAATGGGAAGAGGACAGAAGACGCAAGCACTGAAACAAGATACCAGGCCTACGTCAATCAAAACGACTCATCAAACTCGATCACAGCCACAAGGTACTTGAACTCACAAGGAACGAGCTAAGAACTTTCACCGGAAAGGAGGGCATTGTGCCCTCCGATACCATTTGTAGAAAATGGAAAAAGAGGAAAGTGGAAACTGCAGACTATGTGATTCGGCCAACGAAATGACCGTGCACATATTATGCACTTGTGTCGCATGAGGTACCTCTTATTGAAGTACATTCAAATCTTATCTTTCATATTTCCTGTAATTTTGACGCTTTACATTTTTGTTACTGTGTGATTTTAACTGTATATATGTCATGTAGTGCCAATTATTGTAATAAAGAAAATTATTATTATTATTATTATTAGATATAGCTTACATATTTTAGCCGTAGCGTAGAAAAGGTCACAGTCGAAAGTTTCAAGTTCTTTTGTTAGTAGATCACACCAGCTACTTTTGATAGATGATTTTTAGTGTTTTTTTTGTTGATGTTTTTTGATTTAGTGAATGCTGGCTGTCCCTCTTTTTTAGTCAATTACTATTATTTAATAGTTAAACAATCCCTACCTCTTCTTAAAGTTGCAATTTCTATGCATCAATTGATGCAGAATCAACTAATACAAGTCTACTTTTCTTTACAATGATATATAAATTTCGAAGCCAGTATCAGGAAACTAAAATTTAATTTATGTCACGTAGGGAGGATTTGTCTTCCCGATTATTCAAAAATGAAATGGAATAGTATTTTGGGTATTTAACATGTGTAGGAACAAAATATTGAAGATATACAACTGATTCTAATTTACGCCAACCTGTACTTTATATAAATATTTAGATATAATAACGTGTAGAATTTTTTTATATTATGTTAAATGAGTGTAAGGATTTCAATTTTAGTAAACATAGATTTCTTAATCAATTTTATACATGTTCATTATCTTAAATATTTAAACTCAAATAATAATATTGCACTTTATAGAGTAATAGGTTTATATACAGTGGTGAAGAATAAAATATGATTTTAAGTAGCAAGTTTAGAGGAAATCTGATTGTGATTATTTTTTTATTCAACAGGTTAATAAACACGCTTTATTTCCATCACGCACTTTTGGCTTCAAAGTTGAAGAATAGGGTGTGATAAAAATAAAGTGTATTTACCAATCAACCATAAAGGAAATCTCATTAATTCCCCGAAGATATTTTCGGCTTCACTTTTTATTTGGTCAAGATTAAGAATGATATTATTTGATATAGTTTAATTTTCGCAGATCATTTTGAAAGAAAATTGTTGATCAGTATTATAATAGAAAACAAATATTAATAATAGACTGTACTAAATTTTTATTCGTAACGAGGTTAATTTTCACAATTTTCTCACAGAAAGTTAATGTGTGGCATATTATAATAATGTAGAAGAGCTTTTTTATATAAATAATATAAATATAATGATTCAGTATTTTAATACGACTCTTTCATTTTGATTTATGTGTAAATGTTAAAATTTAATTACAAATACTAATTCAAGATATTTTCAGATTCAGTACGCTAAAACTAAATAATGATCTGATCCGCAAAATCATTTAAACTCTAATTCAAACCATAATGTGGTTGCGATTTTAAATATTTTCAGACCGTTTAGTTGCTAAATATTATTGCACTAACATTTACTCAAGTTTTAAATATTTTAATAAAATATACACTTTTCAGTTATTTTGTTTTTCGGTTTATTGCATTAACCTGAAGAAATTATTTACCTTTCGTATTTTCACATTTTTTAATTTCATTTCTATTATTGATAGTTTACCATTATTGTTATCATTTGCACTGAATTTTTTATTACCATAGACATTTTATATTTAATCATAATGTCTAGTAAAATCTTCAAATTATTGAAATAAATATGTATGAAATATTATCCGTTGATAGTAAATTTATATCAGGTGAGCAAATTTTTACCGATAAGATCTTCAAGCAATTTGTTAGCCGGATGCATTCGTAAAGTGTTCGGCTTTTTGTTCTTTTTATTGTCGTGATAACACTGAATAAAGAAGTAAACGTGAGCCGGTTTATTACTACGGCACTCTTAAATGGGAAATTATTCCGGGTTTTGATTTATGTAAGGGCCCAATGTTTATACTACGAGAAAAGGGGAAATGGGGAGGAAACCGTAAAACGGTCGGTGCAATTTTAAAACTATCGTAAAAACATTAATAAAAGAAACGAGTCACTTATTTTAATCAGATCTCATTTAAAAACGCCCTATGCACGTCGATATAAGATTAGATATGTATGTTCGTTTATAAAAACTACTAACGAGTAAAGAAATAAATATATAATATATATATTTGTTTAAGTTTAAACAACTATTTAGTTTATACTTTCAAATGATCCTTACTTATTGAAAAATATGCCAAACAATTGTAAATACTTTGAAACATAACAAGTGTTCAACAAATTTATACTAATAATCTGTTATTAATTAAGAAGCAAAATATAGCTGAATAACTCAGTTAAAAGGATGAATACTTTACTATTTTTTGTTATAGGTTGTGTTCATGAATTCGAAATATTATCTCAGCCCTTTGTCTGTACTTAACCTCAGTTAATGTATACGTAGCTTGTACAGAGAAATATTTCGTGAAAGTTAAGGATAAAACATCCATCAGGGACGGCAATGTCCTCCCAGGACTATATTTCAGGCCCCCTACGACCCTCCAGAACAATAAACAAACTATGCAACCTTCCAGCAGAACTCCTCCCCCGCCATACATGAATGTCTGCTGGCTACGCTTACACACAACCACTTTACCACTTATATTTTCCAAACAGTAACCTATACATTTACAATTATTTATTCAGCGGGTGTTGCTATAAAGTTTCGCGAGTCTCGCGCTCCAATATTATTTTATATTGCACGCTTTGCAATTTTAATGACGGGGAAGTGAGCTCTTATCGTTATCAGTCCTGGGCGAGCTCGGAAGAATATGAAAGTAAATAAAAAAAAAACTCGGAGAGATTTATCTCCGCTTGTTTAGTGTCAAAAACATCAAAATTGGGAAAACGTCGCCGAGTGGTGAATAATTTCAGTTTCTGGAGAATGTCCCCCCTAATTCAATTAACGGACGCGACGCGTTAAATTAATTTTAAATTCTTACTCTAACGGAAGTAATTCCCTTAAACGTCTACTTTATGATGAAACGTGTACATCCACTTATTTTTTTATATTTTCTTG
This sequence comes from Ontholestes murinus, assembly GCA_963969525.1. NCBI lineage: Eukaryota > Metazoa > Arthropoda > Insecta > Coleoptera > Staphylinidae > Ontholestes > Ontholestes murinus. Next base: position 44,900,075 of record OZ018394.1, read on the forward strand.
CTTAAATATTTGATTCTTTTTTTCCTTATTTTAATTATAATTTAGATATTTGCATTATATTAACACTTTAGGGTTTTACGTCCTTTTTAATTAACAAAGAATTACCGGCATTTTATGCCAAAAAATAATTATTGAGTTTAATATAATTACTTGCAAAAAATAATTAAACCTTTGTTTCTCTCAAAGAATCTCTAGATGTTATTTAAAAAGAAAATTAAACACATGCTTCCTTACATCCAGAATTGGACCACCAATAACCTCCAATGAAGTAAAACGTGCTATTAAGAACTCCAAAGATAGAAACATGAAGTTCCCGTACAGATCCTCAAACTGATTGAATATGACAATATACACCATCTAGTAGATCTATATAATAACATCTATAGTAGTGTTAACATTCCACACGAATGGTTGCAAAGTGTTTTTATTCTTCTATCAAAGAAATATAATGCTAAAAATTGCTCAGACTATAGAACAATTAGCCTAATGAGCCATACTCTACAAATTCTTTTGAAGATCATTCACAATCGTATATATAAAAAAATAGATGCTGATATAAGCGAACACAGCCCTTCTCGGAATGAATTTCTTGGTTCAACGATGCCTTGATATGAATGTAGATTTATATCTACGCTTTATTGACTACGAAAAGGCATTTGATAAACTATGGCACGACAAAATGATGAACATCCTAGAAGAAAAAGGGCTTGATTATAACGATATCCGTCTAATTCAAAACTTATATTGGAACCAGAAAGCTGTAATAAAAGTCGATAGACAACAATCCAAAGAGATCGAAATCCGAAGAGGTGTTAGGCAAGGATGCATACTATCTTGTTCAATATGTACGCAAAAATCTATTTTTAAAGAAACTTTGACAGAAAGTTCTGGAGGGGTAATAATCAACAGAAGAACGTTTAACAACTGTGCTAATAGCAACCAGTAACATGGATCTTTAAAATATGGTTTAAGAAGTCAATACTGTATTAAAACACTGCGGCTTGCAGCTAAATCTAAAGAAAACTAAATATATGATTGTGACCAAGACGCATAAAAATAATATCCCAGACCTGACTATAGAAAAACTAAAAGGATACCAACATTTGGGCACCTGGTTTGAAGATAACAATGATCAAACTACAGAAGTAAATAAACGAATTGAGATCGCAGATTTACGGCTAAGAATACGCATGGTGATATACTATAATACATTTTTTCAATTTTGTTACATGGAATGGAGGCGTGGACGCTTAAGCAAAATAATAGCAAAAAGATAGAGGCATTTGAATCGTCGGTCTATTGGCGCATGCTAAAAATATTATGGACAGGTCATATTACAAATGAGGAAGTTATGTACCGAGTCAAAAAAGAAAAAGGGTTTGTTCAGATTATTAAGAAACAAAAATTAGAATATTCTAAGGCAAAATAGACGGTAAAAGATCAAGTGGACAGACAACTACCGAACTATTTAGAGCTGCTCCATCTAAAGTGAAAATTGCCATAATGATAGCTAACCTCCGTTAGAAGACAGCACCCTAAGAAGAAGAAAAGTTATTGCTACATATAAATAGCCTCAAGTAAGTGCCTTGTAGGAGCATCGGATGATGCTTATTTGTAAGATGTCTTTAAGAAACTATTAATAACTAATAATCTAAAATGGTCGCTGAAACTAATAATAAACTTAAAAATTCATCAGATGACCTTTAAATGGAACATTATTACATAATAATATATAAAATTAACTAACCGTTTTAAAACCACTTGACTGTAATATAATTTCTCTAGGAATTTTATATCTATACGCACATAGGTTAACCAACATATAAGCACTCGTTCAATAACGACTCAACCCTATTTAATGTTCGTTTAAAGTCAAGAAACAATAATTATCTAAACTACTTGGTGAAACATATTGTAGCGATTGGGTAAATGTGTAATTAATTAATTTCACTTGGTTTTATTTGTTTCACAATTTTATTTATTTCACTTCGCTAACTAGTTTCGATCACACGATCATTCTCAAAGGGTTTTACAAGGATTAGTTTGGACACCATCCACATCCGCTAATATCAAGAAAATATAAAGAGAAAAAAAAAGATTTTTTTATGATGCATGGAATACAAAAAGGGATATCAGCATAATACTGGAGAATATGAAGAAATAGCGAGAAAGCTAAACATCATTACTTTACGAAATCATCGAATAATAATACTAAATCTATGTTTTCTTTATAGGATGAACAATGGAAATTTAGACGCTCCTATTCTTTTGAAGAAGCTTACATTATTGGTCCCACATTAGTCACTTTGATTACGCTATAGAGACCGACGCTTCACTATTTACCAAAATGGTGATGTGGCCATCATATTAGTTTAGTTTCCCTATATTTTATTCGAAAACTATGAGGTTTACGCAAAAATATTATTTTTAATAATTTGTTCACTTTTGAATTCTCTACAAATATTCTTGATATAAATTTTATGTAACTCCAATAGTTTATTAGCAATTGGCAAAAAAGATCAAAATTTTTAATTATTTTTTTTTTTCTCTCGAAAGTTAGGAATTTTATGAAAAACATGTTTTAATAAAACTTGTTCAGTTTTTCATTCTCTTTAACTTTTGTTTGAATCGTTTTTTATAATTTCTCATATTTAGAAGAATATCACAAAAAAACAAAAAAACGCCTCGAGTTAACATCCACTTCCGGTCTATGAATGTTCACCAAAAGCTTTTCAGATCAAGTTTTTAACAATAAAATCTTAAGTTTAAAGTTTCATCCCATTCGGATCATTCGTTTGAGATACAGCGCCCACAGACCGACAGACAGACAGACACACACACACAAAAACAATTTTTTTTTTCTTCAGAAATTAGTGTTTTGGGTTCAGGGGACATTTCCGCAAAAAAAAATTTCAAAAAAAAATCACGAAAACAATAGTCCCCCTATATATACTATATAGGGAAACTAAAAATTGGAAAGCACACCGCCGAAAATTTAGTCGAAAATGGCGCCCAACTAATGAATCATAAAGATTTGGGAATTCATTCTGATATGTTTGCCGTAGCGTTGCCTATCTAGTGAAAAAGGGTTGTGGGACGATCAACAGTAATATCATCCATAAAGGCTGAATTGTCGGTTTTTTCTTCATAGGTACCCAACAGATTTATGATTTAGTGGATGATAACCCATTCATGGAAGTAAACCATACCAAAATTATTTCCTAACAGATAACAACTACCAACTCCGATATTGAGGTGGACATCCCTGGTCAAGGTTGCACTCTGGTTTTGGTGGTTAGGTTTCGATGGCTGGGGAAAATCTATTACTGCGCCACATTCTGTGACAAATAAGAGACATAGTTAAATTTCTTTGATTTATTTATTTATTTATTTATTTCCCAACGGAATACATCCAATTATAGGGAAACATTAAAATATAATTACATAGTATAATGAAATAAATATATTGTAAATACATTTAGCGTTACAAATATCAGCGGGACAATATATATATATATATATATATATATATATACAGGGTGAGTTTTTTTCGATGTTCTCTATGGGGATCTCGGAAACTATAAGAGATAGAGAAACGGTTAAATGGGGAAAGAAGTGTAGATTTACGAGACGAATAAAATTCCACTTTCAACGTTTTCAAAAAAGTCAAGGGTAACTAGATATCTTGAAAAAAGTAAAAAGTGTCAATTTTTTCAAATTAATATATCTCGGTTATTATAACAGATAGAAAAAAACTGTAAAGTACAAAGTTTTAGATAATTTTATGTAGATTAATAAAAAATAATCAGAAATTTTTTATCGCCATTATTTTCGGAGATATGATGCAAACTTACATTTTTTTAAATGGAAACCATAGTTGGCTATGGCCTCATTCAAAAGATAATTTTTTTCTCTTTAATCCAATATGACATACGACATAGTTATTTCTAAAAATAAGTGAGTTATAGTCATTTTAAATTTTATTATAAATAAAAAATGGGTAGCCGTGAAAAAGATGAAAGTAAAACAATTGCAGTTGTTTATAATAATAGCAATATTGTAATTATTAGTTCTACAAAGTTA